>JAIGNY010001187.1:215000-530000 GCA_020152595.1 Chiridota heheva
CAATGGAGCTGCCTTTTTTATTGTTGCTGAAGCACCAACCCGCTCACTGGCCATGGCTCCTGCCCCATCATAGCCTTGTCCCACACAAAGAGACAGATTCAAACCGAGCTCACAAATCTTTCTTAGCAATGTTTCTCCAATAGCTTTGCCACTCAACTTGGTTTCATTATGCTCAATTTCACCAGGATTATTAGATTTGATGTCAGAAATCAAGTCCAATACCATTACCGTGTCCTCATGCAATCTCCAAACTCCAGAATCGCTAGATGAAACATATCTTATAGCAATTGCCAGTTGTTCCCTTTTTTGGCGATCCAATGTTTCATCAGCCATGATAGACCAGAACTGTGTTTTTTTATGTTAGCAACAACACTTTCCCTAATCATGTCACCAGCAACGCAAATAGGTTCATTTTGAATCAAGGATGATAGGTATGTTGCATTAGCATGGGAAGTTTTATATGGTCCTTCAAAAGTAAATCCCCACTACGAAGTCGAAAACGAAGTAACCCTAAAATTTCCGTCATTTTCTGTTCCCGCCATCCTATTTTTCTGGACTGTGAACATATATAAAAAATGTGTGTTTGCTTCACCCACACCGACGATGACAAATAGCTTTATAAAACTCGTGGAACTAAGCCTATATCAAAGACGATAGAAGAACAACAAATGGTCACTTATGTATACATATCATTAATATATTTACTGGACTGGGCATACATTACCTTCATCCGTGTTTTCCCTTTTCCTTTTTGAAAAACCATATGCGAAAAGTAACAATTTTAAAATTCAAGTTCAACCGAACTTAATTACCGCCTTCAGAGTTTAGACAAATTGATTTCTATTTGTGGACAGTTTTGAGCAAAATAATGGGGCACTTGTAGTACTTTGTTATCGCAAAGCAGTAGCAGAATGGCGCCATCTTCCATCGTCATCGCGTAAGAACAGGCTTGGCAAGTTCACGGCTCTTGACAAATTAATAATTGCGTCAAAATTTCATTTAAAAATTTGAATTATTTTTTGTTTTGTTTCACAGGGATACAACGAATTTACATTACAGGGAATGCAGGGAGATTCGCATTTCATGTATGCGCATCTGTACGATACATAGGCATATAGGTGTAATTTAATTTTTGTAAATATGGGATTGGGGGCCATGGCCCTGGTGGTTCTCTGGCTACGCCAGTGGTAAGCATTCCAATCCTTTAGTGTGTGAGGGAAGAAAGAGTGTTTATATACATTCTTTTTAGCATAGGGAACCTGGAAATTAAGGTCATGATTATTTCTTGTATTAGTTCTGACGGTGGGGATAAGTTCATCTTTATTGATGGCGACAAGATTGTTATCGATTGTATATAGCATATGTAGCCGGGTGTTGTATCTTCTTGTTTTAAGCAGGGGCCAATCTAATTTATGAAGCGTGCTTTTTACACTAGATTTATAAGAGTAGTCTGCCATACAGAACCTGGCTGCTCTTCTTATATTGACCAATTTGACCTTAACAATACTATTGACCAATATTAAATCAGCGCCGGTTATATTTTTAAATGTTTATATTTTGGCTTCGTAGGATCCTACAGAGTAGGATCCTACATCATCCTACATATAACAGATCCCTGCTCTTACGAAATGCGACAAATGCCACAAGAAATAAATCAGAATAAAAAAGAAAGTGAAGTGCACCAGCACTTTTGAAGCGCCAGCTAAGCATATGCAAAGCATACTAATTTGCATATTTTCAACGCGTCCATATAAAAACAAGCCACACCTGAAAATTTCACTTGCTTTCTGGATTACTTCCTTGACTCGAACAACCAGAACACCGGAGAACTACAGCAATTCGTAGCTGGATTAAACTTTATTTTCATATTCTTCATAGGTAGGTAATTGTATGAATTATTTTCATCTAAGTGCTCGCGTATTTCATCTCGAGTTTTCCGCAGTTAATTTTTAAGTCCTATCTAACTTCGTGTCATGTCTTTAGAAGGCAACCCCTCGTCAAAACTTTTTTCAGGCGGTAATGTTGAGTTAATTTGTTAAGTTTAAAATTAAGCTGGAAGCCTTTGTAATATAATTTTGACTATTATTTCTTTAACAAATATATTTGTAATCTTAACTTGTTACTAAGTTATAATCCGGTATGCATTAATGAGAATTTTTGTTCACTCATGCATGTCATGTTTAAGGTTTCGAGTGAAAAGGAGAACACGAATGGGTGCGGTCATTTTGTTCGTGGGGAAATTGAGGGCGGCGTACCAACAAGGAAGTAAAAACATCTTTTTATTGTTTTATTTGAACAACGGTGACGAAAGCAACCTTAATAATACTTTCTTTAAAAAAAATCCCAAATCTTTACCATTTACCATCGTGTCTGGATACAAAGTTCTCACAATTCATGTTTTGGCCGCCATCTTTCTTAGTCACCACATGTAATGAAAACTGCAAATACTTGATTAATTTTTCAGGTTTATCTTTCACTGACAATTTTTTTTTGCCATGTGTAAAATGACACATCAGAAATGTTTAGATAATACAATAGTAGTAGGGCCTACCTTTGTTAGTATTATCTGAATTTTTTTTCTCAAATAAATCATAAAAGTTACCCTAGGTGTACTAAAATGTAGTAGCCATGTTTTGAACTTTGACTGCTTTTGAGAGCTCATCAGTCGATTTTTATGCAAAGAAGAATAGACCAGTGATATTTTGACAAAAGCAACTAAAATCACTGTAAAAACAGTTTTTGAAGACTTCGGTGGTTGAGCTTTAAAGGTGAAATGAGTTGTGTTGGCAAAAAAAGTAAAATAATTTCGTTTTCTTAAAGTTCTTAAAACTGAGATTTCCCTATGTTTTAACACAAGTGTTTCAAACAGCATAGCAGGGTATGCTAATGTACTTGTAGTACCCCTGGATGGTCAGCCATCATTAACGACAGCCATACTAACATCAGTCTGACGGTACTACGGAGTACTAACTGCTGGAGTGGGTCTCTGCAAGTTGCAACATGCACGTATTTTTTGAAACTTTCCAAGCCTATGTATGGGTTGCCTAGGCTTTACACATATGTGCATGTTGCATTTTGTGGCACAAGTTAAACTTACTGTGGGCATACACGAATCATGTCCTACTACTAAAGCCCTCATCAAACAAACGAAAAGTGCAAAATGACAGAGTGAGTGTAAAATTAAGTGTGTAACAATTGTTTCATTCATTGCAAAAAAAAATTATACTGTATGGTAGGCATATGTCAATTGTTAGTCTGAAAAAAACATGCTGTTGTAGGCCTTAATAAACTTAAAAGGGTCAGAAGCTAGAAACTGATAAAAGATATGCATCCATTTAATGTTTCCATTCACGCTAATTAATGTCACTGAGTTACGAAATAGGCCACACCCACCCTATCAATGCGCGGTAAACTAGGTAACTGGGGTAAACGTCAAATTTGCAATCTTGTATGACCAATGCATTGACATTTAGATGTTCAGTGTGGCTTGCAGCAAGATTTGATCCATTTATGGTATTTCCCCAGATCTTATAAGAGATTTTAGCAAAAAAAAATCAACAAAATTCAGTTTGCTAATCGTTTTGGGTAATAGGAATCAGATTAACAAAGCCTGTAGCGAGCCTATAGGCGCAATTTTAAGTTCATCTTGTCATCACTCAGTATGTGTGTGAGAAAGTAGTTGTGTATAGTATATTGTATTGACTGCATAGCACTCACCGTTAGCTAGCTGCACTGTACCAGTAATGATTTTTGCCCCACTTATTTTGTTGCTAGGCCAATTCATGCAGTGATTATCATAACTTCGTGAGGTTAATTCATGCCATGATTATTGAAGACTTAAATAACCAGGATATGTGCTTCACAGTGACAGTTTTTTATGTGTATCCAAAACCACCTAGGAGCATATTACACTACAGTGGCATAGGAAAGGAACCAAGAGGGAGAGGGGAGGGGGCAAATACATATTTGGTATTTGGCTCAAACCTTCAATAATGAAGTCTAACAAATTTATTTTCCCTTATATTTTCTTTAAGAAATCTTCAATTTCTTAGAAAATCTTACAATTTCCTTCATTTTTGCAAATTTGCTTTAGTTTTTGGGATGTTTTCTACACCTTTATTCCAAACCATGGGAAATTTTATAATTAATCCTGGCTCTGGTACCATATATTGCTAGATTGTTGATTTTGAACTTTCAAATTTGGAAGATGAATTTAAATGCATTGCATTCTCCTTGCAGTATATTAATTAAATAAATATGTTGTGGTGAAGTGGGAGATAATAATTTTTCTGATGTCGGTATAATTGTACTTGTCATTGTTTGTATATAAATATTTGAATTACACCTGATCCATAATTGGGTCTCTCTGCTCATACCATTTTGTTTTGTCGACTGGTTAGCTCAATTAGTAGAGCACCCGCTTTCCAGCCGGACTGAAGGAAGATCATGGGTGTCAATCCCCGGTCAAGTTGTACCAAAGACTCATACACTTGTCAGTTGTATGACTCACCCTACTACCTCCGGCAATGCGGTCAAAGGTTGACGTATGAAAAAGTGACTCACATGTGTGTCATTGTACCAAATTGTCAGTCACCAGAGTGACTTAAGGGTGAGTCAATTTACTTCAGACTTATTGACTTTGTACAGAGGTGAGTGATTTTGGGCAAGTCATTTGCACAAGAAATGTCAGTCACCAAAGTGACTGAGGTGTGTGTCAATGTACATGTTTTGACCACCCACTTTGGTGCAATGACTCGCCTTGTCTGGGGCGAGTCACACAATTGACAAGTGCATTACCATAATGGGACCATCTTAGCTTTTGCAGCATAAGGGATCCGGGAGTTGGTAATGATGATATGAGCATGCATACTGCGTGATAAGGCGCTATATAAAAACTGCATATTATTATTGTGTGATTGAAGCATGGTTAAACATATGGACATCAAGAAACTTGTCCACCAGGCATTGACCTCTCTCTGCTTGTGTTGCTGTCCACAAAATTTTTTCCACGTATCAATCATTAAAATTTAAGTCAAATTCTGGTTGTTTATGTTTCAATATTTTTCTTTGCTAACTTAATAAAAGCTTGAGTTAAAATTTTACATAAAGCTTTTACAATTTTGTTGAGAACCCTGTTTTTTTTCTTCTGAAGATTAATCCACATAACAACAGCCCAACATTCACAAGAGGAAAAGTTGTATGGTTTCATATTTGATCATGATTTATTATATATGTTGGGAAACGTTAATCTCTGGCTGCTTTTTGAATCTTGGCTGCTGTGCCTCCTCCTCCCCCACCCCCAAATTTTTTGTATCTGGCGACACCACTTGTCAAATACCTAAACAAGTTCCATTACTATTTATGTCAACCCCATTAGTATGCGGGTAAGTAAGCTTGGGCAACATTCACCTTCAGACAATATCGCTAGAATTAATTATATTAATAATATTGAAATATCGATATGCAAATTGCAATTTTGCTCCAGCACAAAAAATGGAAAGTACAAATATTATAATAAATTTTCAGAATTGAATGGAAAAATATGTACATAATTTAAAAAAAAAACACCCATTATTCTTAAAGAAATTGTATTTTACATCAGTCTCTTTCTGAACAAAATAAATCACGAAAACATTGAATGCTAGGTCCACTTATTTGTTTTGAATAACCTACTGAAAGGGCATCATTTTTGCACACGACCTGGACATCTAAAAATCTAAATATTTTTAGAAAATGTCCTCTGCTACTAAAAATCAGCCCGCCCCAAGCAAACTACTGTGCCTCCTAAATTTTATATTTTAATGTTTTTTTTATATTAAAGTATTGAGAGTGTTTTTGAAAGTTTGAGATGATACAACAATATTCTTTTCTGACATGTCCTTACTTTTTCTTCCATCAGATCTAACTAAAAAAACTCTTTCAAAATGTCCGACAAACCAGACATCAGCGAAGTAACTTCCTTCGACAAAAAAAAGCTTAAGCATACAGAGACACAGGAAAAGAACCCATTACCGACAAAAGAAAGTAAGTATTTCTTTAAGAAAGGTTTCTAATATTTTTTTTTTTAGGTAACCCTGTTGAAGCTAGTTGATGTGTGGTTTAAGTGCATGGGGTTGATATGTGGGTCAAGTGCATTAGGGTTGAAGTGGTGAGTTGAGTGCAATTGGGGTTAAAGTGGTGATGTGTCAGCAGGGTTGAAAAAACTACTGTCCTGCTTGCCAACATAATTATGGCGAGTAGAAATATAACACACTGTGGTACTCACCACACTAAATTAAGCCTCGCCAAGTTGAGTTACTTTTTGTAATTTTTCCAACCCTGTGTGTGGGTGAAGTGCATTGGGGGTTGATTTGTGGATCAAGTGCATTTTGGGTACTATCTCCACTATCAAATGTGAAAAGCTTTTATCTCTATTTAATAAAATGAACAAAATAAATCTGGAAGCAATGTGGGATTTAGAGAAAATTAAATGAGTTGGCCATGGGTCAAGGACGAATTTGTAAAGGGATAAAGGGCTTGCATCGGGAAGGAGGTGGGGGTTGATTGAACAAAAATTAGGTGTAGCTCTAGGCAAGAAAGAGAATAAGGTTGTACAAATGCTTTAGTGAGGCGATTCTTAATAGGTTGCCTGTGGGCCAAATACAATCCACTCTGGCCCATAAACAATAGTTGTATGGAAGGGGGGGGGGGGGGGAATAAGAAGCTGGGTTTGTCACGTGATTGGCCCATGGCCTAAAGCTGTTGTGAAATGATGGCCCTTCGAAAAAATTAATTAGGAACCCTTGCTCTAGGGCATACTGAGAAATGGTTGGACAGATTGGTATATAAAGGATTGGAAGGGGTCTGGTGGATATGTAACGGTTGCTCAGTTATTTCAGAAATTTTTACAAGAATTGCATGGGGAAAATAATTTTAAATTTATTTGAAAGGTTAACCCTTACTCTATCTTGGGCGATATTATTGCTGTTTTTAAACCCACTTTACCAAAGTGTCCTTTCGGAGTAATCTTGGTATCATTTTAAAGTTATAGACAACATTTTTGCTTCAAAATCAAACACGCAAGTCCTAAGACGTTGATTTCTGGTCTTGATTTTTATAATCCCTAATCTTTTGTTCTGGAGAAGTTTCTTCGAAGTGTTTTCGAAACTGCTTGCAATTTCCCTTTCATTTGATATATATTTATAAATAAAGGCATAGCCCCTCTCATTTGGGTCCTCTTCTATAATAATTAAATTTCATTATAACATTTTTAAATGACTACGTACACAGAGTATAGTGTAGAGGATATGAACGTACAGTAGTGTAGTGGATATGAACCAGTTCCAAGTCTTACCGAGACTACTGCGGTTTTCAGGGGTCATTTGACCAAAAGCTTTATTTGCATATTTTTGTCTAATTTTTTTAATTTGGCTTTCATTACTAAGATAAATATAAATAAATATCTTAGCCACTGCAACCAAACTTGTAATGTTAGGAAAGTTGTCGAAAATGCATATGGAAAAAAAGTCTTGAAAATTGGGCTTGCATTTTGCAAATCCATAGTAAGAGTAATGGTTAAAGCAATTGGAGTATGGAGGGATATAAGGTGTATTCAAAAGAGATTAGAGACCAAGTTGTTTTTGGCCTCTAACAAATTAAAGCAATCACTGAAGCATGATTAGAAATTAAAACAATTCAGAAAGGAGTGGAGGGGAGGGGGATGAGAGGATTTTTTTACCTTACCCCAGTTACATGTTTTTTCCTGGTTAGGAGGTAAGAGGGAAGGAAAGTTACTCTGCAAAACAAGTTTTGTCCGAGCAGACTTCTGGTTGATAGAAACATAATTTATCAGTGTGATTTTTCTGCTTAAAACTAGGACATTTTTGGGAATGGTTACCCTTCCTACGCTCTTGGATATGACTCCATAAATCATTTTCCCAGTTTGTAGAATTATTCAGGGTAGGGGAGTTGTGTAATTGATTGATTGAATACATTGAAGGTGTGAATGAAATTACCCCCTTCCCCCCTTTCTCCCCACCTGTCAAGTTGAAGGATATAGGGACATCAAATTCATTTGAGCTAATGAGAAAAATCATTAAATTCAGTGTGGAACATGGCTGATCTTAATTACAAGTAATTTCAATGTATGTGATTGATGCTACTGTATGTAATTTGTATTTCACTGAGCCATATCACTGAGCCATATCACTGAACCAAATCACTAAACCATATCACTAAACCATATTAGTTACAGTATGCATTTCTTACCCTTAAAAATTTTAAGTCTTATTAAAGCAATATTCTCATGTTCTTTTGTAACAATTTAGTACAAAAATCATGTATATCCAAATTTTAAGGTTCACAAAATAAGCCAATAAACGAATAGGAAAAAGCGAAGTATGACATCACAGCAACACATTCTCCCTATCATCTTGATGAAAGTTAGGTATTTATATACATTGCCAAATATACCCTACTTCAATCACTTCTGAAGGATTATTTCTGGAACAACCAAAGAAATACAAACATTTGCAATGGATTTTTCTCTCTGACATAAAACACGAGTTCATCAAACTGTACAAAAAATTGAAAATGCAATTGGGAAATCAATCATTCTGTACAAAAACTTGAAAATGGAAAAATTGGCTCTAAAATAAAATAATGCTCTTTCAAATAAGATTTTACAAAAAACCATGGGAATATTTCTTTAATAAAGTGTTGGCTGCACTCTTCAGACTATACAGTAAAAGGGATTGAAGGATTGCCCTCAGAATTTAGGGACAGACTGGACTGCCTGGGACGACCAAAAATCCCATCCGAGCAATCATTTTTGCTGGGTGTGCCATTTAGACAACCAAATTAATTTATTGACATGTATTATAGTTTAGCATATGAAATTCTGAGGGCAACCTAGTTTTTTCTAGGAGACGATTTGTGCAGAGTTCAATGCCCGGGTGAGAAATTGCTTTAAGGTTGATTCGTCAAACTCTAAAAAAAGTTATCAACCTAACCCAGTTAGAGATGTGGTCTACTAGAGAGGTATTTAGCAATGAGGGGGGGACAATATTATTCATAATGATGATATTCAATTGATTTTGTGTGACATTATTTAATGTATCGGGATGTGTTCTTTTAAGAATTGGTTTATTGAATTACTACTATCGTACAGTATTTCCCATATTTTTTAGCAAACTTGATAGAATAACTATTTTTCTTCTCTCTTCTTTTTTCTTTCAGCAATTGAACAGGAGAAGAAGGCATGACCTGCCCCACCTTAGCCGTTTATTTGTTATTTTCTGTACAAGCACACTTTAAATATTGTATACTTTTATAATTTGCTAGGATTTTTTCACGTTTCCGATTTTTTCGTATGACACATTAAAGATTGATAGAGTAACCTTTGTTATGTAAGGTGTAGTAAAAAAGTACTCTAACAGGGCCGGTGACGATGTGTGCCTTGCGCTGGCTGGCTGCCAGCCTGGCAAGGCTTCCATGAGATGAAAACAGTTCATTTACATATATATAGATTGTACATTGTAGGCTGTGGCCTAGGCTGAAGAGGTTCAAAATGTGTGCCGCTTAGTTTTGCATCTGCTTAATCTTAAAATGATGTTCCAAGTGTCTGAAACTCATGCAATACTGACTCGAACCACCCAAAGAGATTCTGGAATATACCTTTTGACTGGTGGATAATGATGCAATTGTCACATCAACTCTGTAGCGCTTTTGGTTTTCAAACATAATTACTCTACCAAAGAAAAAAGTACTCTTTTTAATATCAATTTGCAACTCCATCCATGATTGCATGCCATGCCATTATAATTTGATGCGATAAACACGTTGCCATCTTTTGAAAAACTTGCTAATCATAGTGAATGTTATGTATGATATGAGATATCGTGGCATGAGTAAGCTGTAATTTGGCAAGAAATGTCACGTCATTCATGCCTTGGGATTTCATGGGTCTCTTTAAACTTTTTTGTTTTATTTTATATTTTTAATCAAATTCTTTCAAAAGTAAATGGAAAAAAACTTCTTCTGAAAGTTCAAATGAAAAAATATTGCTTTAACGCAGGGTGAAAGTTGTGTGCTGTAAGGAAGAAGAATAATCAATTGTGCCTTTCCTTTCCCCATTAGTGGAATAGTAGCAGCTTCTAACAGTATGTTTGGCTTTCATTAGAGGTTTAACAAAAAAAAAGTTAGCAAGAAAAATGAGACTTGATGAAAATTTTGAACTTGGGAAATTTTTTACCTTGGGTTTGGAAACAATTGACTTGCATTTTGTTGAGAAAACATTTTCTTAGCAATATAATACTTTGTTCTAAGCAACTTCTGTGTCAGAATGAGTAATAAATGCCCATCAAGTTTGAAATTTCACATGCTTTCCAGCAGCATTGTTAAATTGAACAATTTCTAGACTTCATTTTGGCAAGGTTCATACTGCAATTGTAACGAAATTGCTCGAGAGCTTGACATTAAATTATATATTTTTTGTTCGTTAGGCTGTTACTTTGATCAGAATGTTAGGTTGTTTTATTATGAAAGAAGTTGATTGTTCAGATTCTAAGATAACTTAATGTAATAAACAACCTAAGAGCTTGTTTTTCATTGGCTAGTTGACTGAATAGATCAAATAAAGTCAAAAAAAGAAAAGACTGTAAAATTGAGTCCTGTTGTTGTTCATTTCTTCTTTTTTTTTCTTAAAAAATTTGACAACCCTTTCTTATATTTAATGTCTGTAAGGATTAGAAAGTACTAAGACCCAACCCAGTGTAATGGTTAGACCAGTGATTTGGATTTTTCCTGGTTAGACATGCATATTTTGTATTTAAACTACAAATTAAATCTTGGTTGTTTTGAAAATTCTATTTTTCATTCTCTTACAAATTGAAAGAGATAGGGAATGTGGGGCCATGAATGTTTTCCATTATTGACCAGCCTAATCTTGTTCCAGAACTTCAATAAACTGAAGAAATACAACTTGGGATCTAATGTCGAGAATGGCACATGGGGTCCGTTTTTATACAACTTGGGATCTAATGTCGAGAATGGCACATGGGGTCCGTTTTACCCCCCCTCCTCTCTCTGCCCTTACTCTCCACCAAAAAAGATCAACTTTTAGTTCTATTAAGAAGACAACAGACAAGTATTAAAAAGATTTTCTTACCTAAATATTTTTTACTTTAAACTGTTCCCACCATTTTTATATTTGGCCCTGTGAGTTAATTTGAATTTGAACCAGGTGTAGTGTCGTATATCGGGTAAACGCACCCGTTAATAATATTCTTTGGGGAATTGTGTCTATATAGAAGACTACATTATTAATATAAGGCAATTTAAAACAAAATTATTCAGTTCCCACCATTTTGAGATGAAAGTGAATTGGTGCTGTAAGACCCTTCAATCTTGACCAGATGGGTCTCCCACATATGCTCGATTAAATTTCTGCCACTTTACTGCAATAAACATGTTTCCCCCTCTGGCTGCTAAAGCTGGATAGGTAACTGCTCTGCGTGAATGTAAAAGAAATGTTGACATAGGGCTTTTTATTCCCCGGGGCTTATTGTGGAGAGAAAGGCCCGAACGATATCAACCCACGATAGCAATTGCCTAGCCAGCGATCTAAAAAATGGAGACTTCTAAAAAGTGTTTTGAGCCAGGGGCATTCACCCCATCCTACCTCTATTTGTGATAGAGAAGAAAACTTATATTTGTGCCAGATGGGGATGGATAAAACCCGAGTTGATGTGCCACCATCCCCCTCAAAAAAATAAGCCAGGATCATGTTAATTTGAAATTTTCCCTCCCCTGCCCTTCCGAAAAAAATGAAACTTGGGAGTGTGAACACTGGTTTTTCTACCATACCTGTTATATAATTATCAGGCATAAATCATGTTCTAAATTTGAAATTGTGACCTAATAAAAAAAAATCTCAAATTTTGAGTCAAATATATATATATATTTAAAACATTTTACACCATGTGTCAATCTGCATTTCCACATGGCAGAGGTGATATTTAATATTTCCTTTCTTTCAGTGCCTCAAATTAGTAATTGATCTAATTCACTTTAGTCACTGATCTAATTCACTTTAGTCACTGATCTTTCTCACTTTAGTCACTATCAGTGCTATAATATACATAACAAATTTCTACAATAATAATACAGTATTTATGCCCTACCTCATCCATTAATCTTTCTGATGCACCAACACGTGCGATAAATACCACTGTTAATTACAATATTGAACTATGCAGGGTATATGCTGTTCATTTGCCCAGGACTAAATTAAATTGGATCAATAACTACTGATTTCAGGCACCGAAAGAAAGGAAATATTCAATATCATTTCCGCCATGTGGAAACAGATTGATGAACAAGTTCATCTAACAGATGGTGTCATTGAATAATTTCTTTAAGCATTTTCATTCCACTGAGCAGCACATTCTGTACAGAACTTTTGTGGTGTGCTTATGTGTTTATTATTGAGAAACCCAGACAGTCCCAAGGTGATCAACTACCTTCTTTTTGCCTTATAAGGTCATATGCTGCTCAGGCTGGAGGCTTCTTTCTAGATAACTTCATAATCTTGACATATTGGGTGTGATTAGTTGCATGAAGAAGTATTAAAAGTTAAGAAATCCAGTCACAAGATAATCTTCAAGTGTTCAGATTGCAAAAGTCATTGCAGATCAAAACCTGGGGAAATGAATCTTGGTGGGTCTAGGATTTCTGAGGTAGATTATATTGGGTATGGAGATCAAATGAACTCTAGAATTATTCTAGGCATGTTGGAATTCCAACGGGCGGAGGTATGTGCTCTAGAGGAGTGCTAATATTCTAGTTCTGATATGTTTGGTCTCGAACTGACTTTCAATAGTGCTACAATTAATCAAGGGCGGAATTTACCTACCGAAAAAGAGTGAGGGGAGGGGGGGGGTGGGCAAAGTTACTAAATGAAATTTATTTATAGAAAGTGGGCAGGATGGGTTGGTAAAAACATAAAATCACATTCAAATACAAAAGAAAATCACCATTCAAAAGATAACCCCCCTAATCTCATCAATGGCTACAATTAGGTTTAAGGATGACTTGCACACGTGAACTGAGTGGCATAGTAAGATGTTTTCCATGGTGTTGCTTTAAAAAAATCTGAATCGTGATCTTTTCTTTAATTTTTTTTTAAATGACTTATTTGAATTTTGGGCCCCTCAGTCAAGAGGGATGGGGGTGGTTTTCCCCCCAAAGAAATCCCCCCCAAAAGACTCCTTTTCAAATGAGTAGTTTTTTGGTTCCTATGCTAATAGCATAAGGAACCTATATAGTCATGCTGGTGTGTATGTATGTATGTGTATATATGTTTGTGACAGCAACCTTGTAAACGCGATATCTCAAGAACCATAAACCGGATTCATGTCATAATTGTGTGGTCATGGTCCATAGATGTGCCCTGTTGCTTTTGATGGTTATGTCATGCATATTAATGAGGCGGGGCTTATTGTAAGTACATGTATCTTGAGATGCTCATATTTTTTACAAGTATGTTCACTTTGTTTCATATTGGGTGTAATTATGCTGTTAGCTAGTGTGCATGTTTATGGTACAAAAATGTTGAGTATCATTAATACGTATAGTCATAGTGGGCAGGGCTTAACATGATTTTGTTAAAAAGAGCTTGTAAGCATGGTATCTCAAGAACGGTATACTGGATTCATGTCATATTTGGTACACATATAGCCCATGGTCTGTATAATGTGCCCTTTTGTCTTTGGTGGTGATATGCATATTAATGAGACTTATAAAGAATATAAACAATCTTGAAATGCTCTTATTTTGACAATCACATGTCTGATTTGTTTCATATTCAGCATATTTATGTTGATAGCTAGTGTGCATGTGTTCAAAAATATTGAATTTCATTAATATGCATAGTAGGTGGGGCTTGATATGGTTTTGCTAAAAAGACCTTGTAAACATGGTATCTCAAAAAGGACAAACTTGTTTTTGCTAGTGATGTCAGACATGTTAATTAGTAAGCAGGGCTTAATGTGAAAATCTTGAAATGCTCATATTTTAACAATCGCATGTCTGTTTTGTTTCAGATTTTGTAGAATTATGATTTTAGCTATATAGTTTGTATGTGTTCATTTGATAAAAACATTTAATTTCATTAATATGCATAGTGGGCAGGGCTTAATGTGATTTTGCTAAAAGAGCTCGTAAACACAATATCTCAAATATTTAATATGCAATGACATAACAGTTAATACAAAATCAATCAGCATGAAAAAAAGCATTAGAACCACAAAAACCTTTTGGTTTTAGTTTTCTGATTTTTATCATTTTCAATATGACTACATTTTTACTTAGCTGATATATTGGGCAATCGAATACAATATTAGACGTTAGGGCACCCTGTAGTCACTTCAAAATGCATAGCTTCCAGGGGCTTCCTTGGGCGGATCCCTAGACCCCACGCTGAATGCGCAAAGCATATAGAGCTGGCAGATCCCCCCCCCCTCTCCCCTAAAAAAAAAATACAAGCTATGCCTATGCCTTGGTGCAACCCTTACAAGAAGAATCAAACTCTTAATTATTTTGCTTTAAAAATACCCAAATTTACAAAGGGAGTGTGTTAAAAGCACTTTAATTATCAGAAGAATGTCTGCCACCCCCTCATTGAATTCCCCCCATGCTTTCTATTTCCTTCAATTGCCAGTTTATATAACAGTGGTGTAGGAAGATATTTGACATTGGGGGCCAGATTTGATTTTGTCCCAACAAACCTATAAACATGTATATATCTCGAGGGAGGGGAGGGGGGGGGAGGCACTTCAATATGTAAGGTAAATATTTATATGCCTGAACATGTTCCTTTTTACATCATTTTAAAGTGCAGGTCCTAAAAAATGCAGTTTTACTGGGTTAATTTTGTACTGCTGGTTCATTTTAGTCTACAGAGCCTGTGTACTGAGCACCCTACTATATGGCAGTGAGTCTTGGACAACCTATACTAGACAGGAGAGTGTAGGCAGGAGAGTCTCCTTAACAGCTTTCACCTCCGTTGCCTCTGGCGCATTTTGGACATTTCCTGGAAGGACCACATCACCAACAAGGAGGTCCTTATAAAGCAGGCAAGAATACCCAGTCTATTCGCTCTGTTGTCCCAGCTACGCTGGCTTAGCCATGTTCGTCGCATGGAGGATGAACGCATCCCAAAAGATATACTATACAGCAAGCTCTCTTCAGGCTCCAGACCAGTTGGGTGACCAATGCTACACTTCAAGGATGTTTGCAAGAGAGACATGAAGTCAGCCGACATTGACACAGATAACTGGGAAGCAGTTGCCTCTGACCGCGCAAAGTGGAGACGCAAAGTCCAGACAGAAATAAAGAGGGCGGAGACAAAGAGAGAAGAGCTGTGGAGGCAGAAGGGGGATCGTAGCAGAGCGAGAGCCATCCCAACAGCTCCACTGCCTACAGCCTTCAAGTGCAGCAACTGCTACAAAGACTGCGATTCCAGAATTGGACTTTACAGTCATAGCTGTCGCTGCTAAACAACCATTTTACGACCAAACCCAGGTGCAGTCCAATGTCTTCTGAGACAGACGGAGCCGAAGATGATGATTCATTTTTACAATATTTTTGCTGAATACTCATACAAGTATTTAATACGAGTATTAAAATCGACTTCTTTTATACTGCAATGCAGGTTTCAAACTGCAGCCTTTTTTTTTGGTTAGTGATGGGCTGAACACCCCTACCACTTTTAGTATGAAGTGCCCCTTGGGTATATATGAGTCTCGCATCCAAAAACTAATTCCTACCCCCTCCCCTTCCCCCCTCCACTCTCCCGGTTTACTCCCAAAAATATTCTGAATATTCTAAGGAAAATCTAAAATTTTAGGGAATTTTTAAATATATTTTGAGGGGAAATTTCAGCCCCACGGTTCCTACGCCACTGCATGGTATATCATATAAACTTTTACACAACACAAACATGAACTTTGGCTTTTCAAGGATGTACGTACGTGTTCACAGCTCTTTCCTTGATTTGATCTACACCTGGAGCCCAAGACTAATCAATTCATTATGAATTGAAACTGAAACAGATGGTGCTAATTGAAAACTAACCAATAGGAAGCTTGCATTGCTTATAGCAGAGGTTGTTAACGAATATTAATTGATTTACATCAAGGAACTTAAATTTAATACATTATTCCCAGGGATGCTTCAATATTGTGACTGAATGTATTAACTTATGCTTCCTAGAATAATGGACAGTGTGTGGATACACAAGCAACCTTTCCGCTCCTTTGTGAAAAGCTAAGAAAGTTACTTGAGTGCTAAAGTGCAGAACTTCCTAAAACAAAACATCTTTCCCATTTTCTCCCTTGACATGAATTACCAGCTGAGGTGAAAAGTGAAGGAAATAACAAGATCAACAAAATCTTGATCAAATAAAACTTCAATCGCAGACCCTCTATAAGTAATGCTTGGAACAATAAATATGGCACGATACAAAGTGCTCACCCCACCATAAGAAAATCCCACATCCATCACCAGTAATGAACATGACTTGCCCTCATGACTGGCCATGGAAATAACAGGTAACAGGATATTTTGAAAAGTAGAAAAAAATCACTATATAAATAGGATTTATCTGTAGTGTCTTCCAGATTCAAATTACTTTGCCATATATAGTCATAACACAATTAAGTAGGTCCCTATCAGCGGCGTAGGAAGATATTGGGAGGGCCAGATTTGATTTTTGTCCCAACAAACCTTAAATGTACAAGTCTCAGTCTTAACACGGTAAACTATTTGTAAAGAAGGAAGGAAAGAAGGGGGAGGAGGAGTAAAATTATTGTAAATTTGGGTAAAATTCAAAAATAAATTAAGGACATTTCACAAAAATTGAAGCAAATTTACCAAAAATGGAAAAAATGTCTAAAACGAAGGAAATTTCCTGAAAATTTAAGCAAATTTCCCAATAATTAAAAAAATTTCCCGAAAATGTAGGAAAATTCCCAAAATTTGATGAAAATTTCACAAAAATGAAGACTATTTACCCAAAATAATGGAGATTTCACAAAACTTGAAGGAAATTTTACGAAAATTAAAGCAAATTTCACGAAATAAAGACAATTTCACGAAAATGTATGAAATATCCCCCAAATTCTCAAAAATGCAAACAATTTCACGAAAATGAAGGAGATTTCAGAAATTAAATGAAATTTCATGAAAATGAAACAAATTTCATGAAAATTATCGAACATAAAGACCATTATTTCACGAAAATGAAGCAAATTTCATGAAAACTGAAAATAAATTCCCCGAAATTGAAAAAAAACTTTTTTATAAAACTGAAGGAAATTTCATGAAAATTGAAGGAATTTTTTTGAAAATTGAACTTTCTGGAAAAAAAGATGCCATGATGGAATCTGACTCTTCAAAATCAATTCATTTGACCGAGTCATTATTGGCTGGAGGGCGGGAGGGGGTGGGAATAGTACTTGGTTCCCCACTCCCCTTTTAAAATGATTGGGTCCCCCGGTTCTAAGCCCTGCCATCCTGATTGGATCCCCCGGTTCTTAGCCCTGCCATCCCCTCCTAATTCTTTTAACAGTATCAATGTCAAATTTCACTTTCTCTCGCACTTTTTGGCAATCAGAGTTAACATCATTCAGCACATTTTCAATCTTTATGCCATTTGTCCTTCAGTTCTATTCTTACATTGTTCTGAATGTTTTTTTGTTTTTTTATTGAAGCCAGACTTCCACAGTAGCCAGATTACAAGCTGTTTCTATTTGCTATTTTGATCCTGCATTGGTTTTATTGTGTTAGTTACTACCTGTTTATAGCTGGCCTTCAGTGATGTTCTCCATGCTCTGATAGAGTGCAAATCCTTTGTTTGATTACCTTTGCTTGATGATTTCAGACATACCAAGGTTGCACCACTTGCACAACAACAAAGAAAATCTAAACATCTCAAATATTTAAGGTGCAACCAGGAAGTCTGTGTGCAAAAGATCCTGGTGTAATCATTTCTAACATTTTAAATGGCAACTCCCTGGTACATTGTAATCAATGATAGCAAATCCCTGGTGTAATTGATTCATATTCATCATAAGGTTCGGTGGTCAAGCATGTCCATCTTATATTAAAGAGGATTTTAAAAGAAACACAATGGTGAAGAAAGCGTTCAAATATCTTAAGCTGTTAAGGAGATATTCAAGCTCTGTCTTATTTTTGTAGAAATGACTCAGTGGTGTATTGATGTCTACTATGAAAGGCTGGCGGTCTTAGCCTCACATAATCAAAGGAATATTCCCATGTTTTTTCGTAATCATTCATAAGAAAGAGAACAATTTTAGAAACAATTCAGTACAAAAATCATGTTGACATGTTATTCCTACCAGAACATATTCAAATTTAAAGGTTCACAAAAATGTCAATAAACAAATAGGAAAATGCTCAGTATGACATCACAGCAACACATTCTCCCACAAAATGAATGTATTTTATTCAAATCTATCATCCTTTTTTATTAGTAAAACCTGTTAGAAAAATAAATTGATGAAAGTTAAGGTATTTATATACATTGTCAAATATACCCTACTTCAATAACTTTTAGAAAATTGTTTTTAATCATACAGAAACAACTAATTAACGTTCAAAGAAATACATAAAAATTTGCAATGGAATTGTCTCTATGACATCATCAAACACGAATTCGTCATACTGTACAAAAACTTAAAAATGCAAGTGGGAAATTTTTAGAAATCCATACCTCCTGAACGGAATATGCTATCAACCTAATTTTTGTATCAAATTGGCTCTAGAAGTATGCTGTCTAGAAGTATGCTCTTTCAAATACAATTTTACACAAAAAAAAACATGGGAATATTCCTATAACAATTGTTAATGTATTTGAAAGAAAATATATTTAACATTTTTCTTATTTCAGTTTTTTCCCCTTAAACTTCCTTCAAGTGGTAAATTATAATTATCCTTACAAGATTCTCCTTTGCTACTTTCCTGACATATCCAATACTTTTTAAGCGAAAATTGAAGGACAAAATATGATAGAATACATAAAGACTTTGAGGAATCTGAGGCAGTGACATCACAACTAGTCTGATTTCAGTCTTTTCTACACAGATGATATAAAACTTCAAACTTAGATATCTCCTTAACAAAAAAAAGATTTTTTTTAATGCTTTCTTTACCATTTTGTTTCATTTGTGAAGTCTTCTATCGTGTAAGATGGACTTGCTTGACTCCTGAATTAATCCGTTAATATCTTTTAAAGATACATGCTTTTATAGTTTATATTTTTCATATAGTTACAAACTTTGTATGTGTATTTATTATTCGCCAATAGGAGAAGGGGGGAGGGGGGGTGAGGAGACACTTTCCCGGGTTCCCCCTTAAATCCATCACTGCCCCCACCCCCTCACACAGCCCAATATTTTAAGCAAGGTGCACATCCTTATTCAAAGTAATTCCGGGCAAAAATTGTCCCCAAGTCATCTAAAATGACGTCATAGTTATAAACCCAAAGAAATTACTTTAGAAATTTTGTAATGCAAGGTTATTGATATAATATGTTTTGTGTAAATTTTCAGAGGTGTGCAAGTATTGAGCTGAATAGGTAAAATCAAATACTATTACAAACATAGTACGATTGCTATGATCCCCAGATATTAAACATTTTATTTACTATTACCAGGGAGTTGTACAACTCCTTGCTATAACAAGCTGCAGTAGGCCTAGTATTTTCAGGAGAACCTAACAATTGCATGTTAGTGCACAAACAGTGCCAGGTATATATACCTTTGAAAATCTTTCCAGGAAACTTAATTAAATCAGGGATCTGTTATTTGCGACGACGACGAGTAAGTGAGTGAACACACACAATTACAATGACGGGGTCATCGCCTGCGTATTCGGTCATGATAGTAACAATGCTATCAAGAAACGCTGGATTCGACCCGGATGAGAACACAGGTACGACGTACGGACAGACATAACATCGACAACCAAGTCAATGTCCACGGCCTTTGATAACCAGTTGTGGTGCACTGGCGTGTCTACCCAACCCAGGCTTGAACCCAGGGCCTCGTGGTCTGTAGACATGTATGATAACCGCTACACCACAGTAGGTAGATCAATATATTATTTGGATAGATCCCTGATTAAATAATGTCACATGGCCAAAATTCAAGTGTCCAAAATAAACCAACTGGGGCAATCTATATATTGTCTGATCAAATACTAGGGAAATCTTGGTCGTCTGTCCAATTCATGCACAAATTCACACGCTCATGATTATCATACGGTACAATACGCATGCAAATTGTTTAGATTTGTTTCTCCAGCCACTCACTGCAGTTCATTGCTTAGATAACATACTTAAAATTTCCCCCAGCAGTTCGTCCAAAATCGGTTTGAGAAGGTTTATTATAGGAAAGATTATTTTTGTAGAAGAAATGAGATACCCTCTAGGTGAGGATGGAACGGAGAAACGCCTGCGGAAGAAACCTCTATTCTAAAGGAATAGTGCAGTGGTCAAGCATGTCCATCTTATATGAAAAGAGGACTTCAAAAGAAACAATGGCGAAGAAAGAATCACAAAATCTTATTCCATTAAGGAGATACCGGTATTCAAGTTTAAAGTTTGGTTTCATTTCTGTAGAAATGATTGAAATCAGACTAGTTGTGATGTCACAGCCTCATATTCCTCAGTCTTGATGTATTTTAAGAAAGTTTATTTGATTTTTTCACTATTTAAATTATTTTTCTTGAAACTTTCTTCAGGTGGTATATCATAAATACCCTTCCTAGATTCAGTTTTACTACTTTTTTTTGACATATCCCATGGTTTTTAAGCCACAAAATCGCAGGACAAAATATAATAGAATACATAAAGACTTTGAGGAATCTGAGGCTATGACATCACAAGTAGTCTGATTTTTTGTCGTTTCTACACAAATGATACCAAACTTTAAACTCAAATATCTCCTTAACGGAGTAAGATGTTTGTACACTTTCTTTACCATTTTTTTTTTAAAGTCCTCTTTCATATAATATAAACATGCGCGACCTTTAAACTAATACTTAAAGGATTATCCTTACTTATTCACTTGGTTGGATATCTGGGAACTTCGTGACCTGAGGTCATTAGACCGCATAATAATGGCGTGCCGGGGAGTGAAAACAAAGTGATCAGCTGTGCCATATGTAGCATGATAGGCCCGAAATTCAACAAACTTGCCATTTTTTTCCAAATACTGACTAATCAATGTTCCAACTTAATCTTCAATCCTTTGAGACAATGTATAATGATCGATTCGGAATATGTGGCATCGCTTTGTTGAATTTTCGGTAAAAATATATCATTGTTTTGGTCCTGACCCAAATTTCAATCATGTGTGTTCAACATGCTTACAACATGAATACGTTGAAATACCCAGCAGATGTACCAGTAACACGTACAATGTCCAATCATCCATAAAAATCAATATAAACTTCAAATAATTGTTATTCTTAACTGCACAATCAACTAACGAAGCATCTGATTAATGAAAATGGAGTTTAATTAACAATTGGTAATCGTAAATTTTTTGTCCGACTTTGCATACCACACAGACTTGCCGTTCGTGTATCGTGCAAAGCTTTAGTTTTCACTCCAGCAAATGATGTCATCTCCCAGATGTGATGTGGCACCAACCAAGTGAATAGGGGGATTCTAGAAAAAAATGGATTCTGTACGAGCCGATACCATTGAAAGCCATGATCAACAATATTAATTCTTGTACAGCAATTGTGGGTTAAGGTCTATGAGAATCCATGAAGGTAAGGTGAGGATGGAATGACAAACGCCAAAGATCTAAACAGTGCGAGAGAAGCCTCTATTTTTAAGGATCATCCTTACTTGTAGGGGTTCTACAAAAATGGATTCTCAATGAGTCGATACCAGTCTTTATTTGCCAATTGAAAGCCATGGTCAATATCGCTAATCTTGTACAGCATTCTGGCCCGTGCACAACTTTCCACAAGGGATGGCACAAGCACTCTAAGAGGGGACATTTGGGAAGTTTCTACATGTTTCCTTAGGTAATATTATTTTATTCTGATCTTACACAAGGGCACGACCCCCTGTGCCCCATACTGGTTACGGGCCTATAGCAATTATGGGTATGGTCTATGTAAAACCCACTCACAAAATTATTGTGTTGCTAAAATTAAAGTATAGACATCTTGAGAGATTTTGATTTTAACAAATCTTGCTATTTGATTCTTTAAAAAAAAAAATCAAGATAGAAAACTCAACAAAATCATTTGCCAACAATACAAAGATTTTGATCCATCACAAATGGAGCAAAAATTAAAAATTACCTTGATCAGCCTGTGCCATATTTTCAAATTTATTCCTCCTATCCCTAAGAACCCTCTCATATCCCTAAGAACCCTCTCCTATCCATATGGACCCTCCCATATCCCTAAGAACCATCTCCTATCCTAAGGACCCTCTCCTATCCCTAACAACCCTCTCCTATCCCTGACAACCCTCTCCTATTCCTAAGAACCCTCCTATCCCTAAGAACCCTCTCTTATCCCTAAGGACCCTATCCGTTAGTACACTCTCTTATCCCTAAGGACCCTCTCCTATCCCTAAGGACCCTCTCTCATCCCTAAGTACCCTGTCTTATCCCTAAGAATCCTTTCCTATCCCTAAGAACCCTCTGGAATAAAACCTTCACATTACCATTATACCCCTTTTTTGGTACTTAAAAAACTCTGTACCAGCATAGCAAACAAAATTTTTGTTGCTATTCTGGTACATAGTTTATTAAGTACCAAAAAGGAGTATAATGGTAATGTGAAGGCTTTATTCAAGTCCATTTTGACAATAGAAATCCATTTTGAAAATAGAAGCTGTTGAATATAAGCTTTTAATTTAAAATGTAAATAATACACCTGGGCATTTCATTGTTATAAATGAGGAACTAAAGTGATATTCCTCCATTATTTAGAAATTTACATTTCAAAATTCCATTATCAAACGTTCAATACAAACCAAAATATGAAAGTAGATCATTTGTGGTGTCAATTTTATCAAAATATCGTTTACAGAATAATTGTGTTGATTAATTACAACATCATGCACAAAAGGCATTACAAAAGGCATTAACAGATACTGTAAATTCAAATTAAGTGTTAATAAAAGATGTATTCTTGTTATACTGTGACAACTAAAATGATATGGTGTATAATTCCATTGTGTGTTTGCATAAAAGACTTGTCAACAGACAGTAGCAGACAGAAGGTTTAATATCGATGCTATATTGTATTATATCAATAACCTTGTACAAAAAAAACCTATTTCTTATATGTAATTTCTTGGGTTTTCACAAGGATATATAAAAGGTTTACATTCATCAAATTTAAAATATGTTTTATGCCTTTTGAATTTATAATAAGTTGTAGATTTTAAAATATAAAGATTAAAATTTCTTTTGGAGAGGGTTTAGAGGGAGAGAGGCAGGAGAAGGTTCTGAGGGAGAAAGGAGCTCTTATGTAGAGAGGGTTCTGAGCATTACGAAGGATAGAAGAGGATTCTTAGGGGTATAAGAGGGTACTTAGAGATAAGAAAGGGTACTTGGGAATAAGAGAGGGTTCTTAAGATAGGAGGGTTCTTAGGATAAGGAGGTTTCTTAGGATAGGGTTTTTAGGGATAGGAGAAGGTTCTTAGGGATAGGAGAAGGTTCTTAGGGATAGAAGAGGGTTCTTAGGGATAGGAGAGTGGTCTTAGGGATAGGAGAGGGTTCTTAGGGATAAGAGAGGGTCCTTAGGGATAGGAGAGGGTTCTTAGGGATAGGAGAGGGTTCTTAGGGATAGGAGAGGCTTCTTAAGGATAGGAGAGGGTTCTTAGGGATAGAAGGTTCTTAGGGATAGGAGAGGATTCTGAGGTAGAGGAAAGGGTTCTTAGGGACAGGAGAGGGTTCGCAGGGATAGGAGAGGGTTCGCAGGGATAGGAGAGGGTTCGCAGGGATAGAAGAGGTTTTTAGGATAGGAGAGGGTCCTTAGGGATAGGAGAGGATTTTTAGGGATAGGAGAGGGTCCTTAGGGATAGGAGAGGTTCTGAGGGATAGGAGAGGGTTCTTGGGATAGGAGAGGGTTTTTAGGGATAGGAGAGGGTTCTTGGGATAGGAGAGGTTTTGGGATAGGAGAGGGTTTTTAGGGATAGGAGAGGGTTCGCAGGGATAGGAGAGGGTTCGCAGGGATAGGAGAGGGTTCGCAGGGATAGAAGAGGGTTCATAAGGATATGAGAGGGTTCTTAGGGATAGGAGAGGATTTTTAGGGATAGGAGAGGGTCCTTAGGGATAGGAGAGGATTCTGAGGAATAGGAGAGGGTTCTTAGGGATAGGAGAGGGTTCATAGGGATATGAGAGGGTTCTTGGGATAGGAGAGGATTTTTAGGGATAGGAGAGGGTCCTTAGGGATAGGAGAGGGTTTTTAGGGATAGGAGAGGATTCTGAGGTGTAGGAAAGGGTTCTTAGGGATAGGAGAGGGTTCTTAGGGATAGGAGAGGATTTTTAGGGATAGGAGAGGGTCCTTAGGGATAGGAGAGGATTCTGAGAAATAGGAGAAGGTTCTTAGGGATAGGAGAGGGTCCATAGGGATATGAGAGGGTTCTTGGGATAAGAGAGGATTTTTAGGGATGGGAGAGAATTTTTAGGGATAGGAGAGGGTCCTTAGGGATAGGAGAGGGTTCTTAGGGATAGGAGAGGGTTCTTAGGAATAGGAGAGGGTTCTTAGGGATAAGAGAGGGTTCTTAGGGATAGGAGAGGGTTCTTAGGGATAGGAGAGGGTTCTTAGGGATAGGAGAGGGTTCTTAGGGATAGGAGAGGCTTCTTAGGGATAGGAGAGGGTTCTTAGGGATAGGAGAGGATTTTTAGGAATAGAAGAGGGTTCTTAGGGATAGGAAAGGGTTTTTAGGGATAGGAGGGGGTTCTTAGGGATAAGAGAGGATTCTTAGGGATAGGAGAGGGTTCTTAGAGATATGAGAGGGTTCTTAGGGATATGAGAGGGTTCTTAGGGATATGAGAGGGTTCTTAGGGATAGGAGAGGGTCCTTAGGGATAGGAGGGTTCTTAGGGATAGGAGAGGGTTCTTAGCGATAGTAGAGGATTCTTAGGGATAGGAGAGGCTTCTTAGGGATAAGAGAGGGTTCTTAGGAATAGAAGAGGGTTCTTAGGGACAGGAGAGGGCTCTTAGGTATAGGAAAGGGTACTTAGGGATAGGAGAGGTTCTTAAGGATAGGAGAGGGTTCTTCGGGATAGGAGAGGGTTCTTAGGATAGGAGAAGATTCTGTGGTAGGAGAGGGTTCTGTGGCAGGAGAGGGTTCCGAGGGTGGGAGACAGTTCTGAGGGATTGGAGAAAGTTCTGAAGAGTAGGAGAGGGTTCTGAGGGAGAAGATAGGGTTCTGATGGGTAGAAGATTTTGAGAGGTGAGGAATCAGTTGGTTGGATAGGGATCTAGGGTTGATGAGAGTTCTAAGGTTTAGAAAATCTATGGGTAGGATAGGGTTTTGTGGGTATGAAAGGATACTGAGGGGGATCTAGGAGATGGAGAGGGCAGAATGCTGGGCTGTAGAAGGCTCTGTGTGTAGGACAAGGTTCTGAGGTATGTACCAATACCTTTGTTTAAATGACAACTTGAAAATTGTGCACAAAAGGATGAAAAGCAAAAAAGTAATTGTAAACTTTGTGTACTATTTCAAGTTCCTAGTAAACAAAGAGGCAACCCTCTATTTTAAAATCTTTCTAACATACTGGTCTGTAAATGATACAATGAGAAATAATTCTCATTAATTTGCTGCAATCTGAATAAAGAAGACAGTCACTGCAATTTAAAGAGCCTTAAAAAAAACCTTCAGAAAAATGTATTAACTTAAAGACCAAGTAATTCAAGTAAATGACATTATAATTGCACAAAACAAACAAATTTATAGTTTATCGTCACTTCATTTGACAACGCATCTTTCAGCGTTTAATATCATTAAAACAAAACTGATACTTAAAGTGACATTCATGTTGTAAACATCTTCTTAATGTTTTCTATAATTATCAAGTAAAGACGACCCACTCATGTCTTTTAATAACTAAAAGCACAGAGTCACTAAAAGCACTGAGTCATGTGCAACTACTAGAACTATGCACCCAGGGGCCATAAATCACCAAGATTTAATCAAAGTATGCATGAAAGGGAAGATGAAATATTATCTCTGATCTCAACAAGTATCATCTCAAGAAACTGATTATAGCTTGCATCTTCCACTTACACTTGGCATTAATTACTTTTCAAAGTAATCTGTTTATCAGGAAATGAATTCATGCAACAGTCTTAGACAGTAATGTAGATCCGTACAAAAAATGGGGGTATAATTGATCATTTTTCAGATGTAATAGGGGTTCAACTAAAAGTAGTTAACACTTTGGTACATGCCAGGGAAAGCACAAATAAGTCACTATGACTTGCTTTCAGTGTGGACCCAAGGAATTTGCCAGGATTCGAAGTGGATGAAGATCGGGTTAACTCCCTGCTCTTTTTAAGAAGTGCTCAGAGAAACAGGCAAGGGGTGAATCTCCTATCATCAGGAGTGATGGCTTTACATTTCATCTGAAGGATAATGAGCGCCACACAACCATTGGCCACTTTTCCCCAAGGTGCGGTGGGGAAGAAGGTGTGATGCAGAAGACAAACCTCTGTGCTTGATGTCAGCGTATTACTCTGCATATCTATGGAAAACTTGTCGTTGGACTCGAAGCTGGGACCTCCAGCATCTCAGTTGTACATTCAACCAACTGAGCTACCTACCTGCCTCCCAACCATCAAATATGAGACGATATATATACTCTCCATCATCCCCAGATAATGGATATCTACTCATTCAGGTAGAATACTATAAAGGGTGATGGGGGGAGGGGGTAAATCTCCTTAAAATAATCTTTTTTTAATATAAGAGCAATATGCACTTTAATATATACACTTTAAGAAAGGGCACTTGGGCAATCTCCATATTCCATTGTTTTATTTCATGCAACGCCAGAGGGTGGGGGGGGGGGGGGGGACAACCTCCTTCCCCATGCTGGCTATGGGCCTGTTCCTAATCCATACTAGAGCCACAAAGGCCCATCAGGGTAGTGCTTGTCCCCGGTATCCTTGGTGGAAGCAGATGAGAGCACATGACTCCTCCTGGACGGGACGAATCCATCGCAGGTCAACTTCCCAGCAGTGCTGACCTGTACTCATTTTACAACTGAGTGAACTGGAGCAAGCAAAGTGAAGTCTTGCTCATGGACACAATGCAGGAATTAAACTCGGTACCTTTCGCATACGAGCATGACTCCTTAGCCACTGAGCCACAGCAACTCCTGTTCCTAATTCACATGATTATGAATAATTAGGCTCGCTACACTAAATGTTTAAAATGCACAGAAGAACCCAAGGGGAAACTAGTGGACAATATGAAACTTCAATTTATTTTTCAAAACAAGAAACTCAGACCTTATTTAATTACTTCTTCCTAGTCTTGGATGATTTAGGCAAACATACTTCCTTAGTCAGACAGCTGATCATAAACCAATGACCGTAATGGTTTTGAAAAGGATCTACTAATTTTCATATTCTGTATTGTACAAATTAAAGGGGTCTCCAGTCAGTAAGAAGCAATGTTATTTAAAGGACTATGGACATCTAGCGGAAACATGGGCTTAATTGGTTTAAAATATGATCTTAACCATTAAAACAGCAAACATTCCATTAAAATTGGTTACAAATTGACCCATTTACAGCATTTTTAATTTGTAGCTATTATTGTGCAATAATGTGTGACATCAAAGGGGGAAGGATCCTTCATCACCTTTTGTAAAAGCATTGTTTTTTTATTCCTCTGTAAATGTTGTCTGAAATTTAGAATTGGATTTCGAGCAAAATTTGATGAAACTTTGTTACACCCCGAATCATCATGTATCTAGAAAAGATATTCTCAGAAGTAGCTGAATTTGAAGAACAGAATTGATAGAATTATATAAGATATTGAGATGTGTTCCTCTAAGTATGTCACAAATTCTGAACAAATTAACATAACATGAAACTTTTGTTGAGTCATAACTTAATGTACAACTTTTTAAATTTGCAATAATTCAATATGTAAGTTACCATTTACACATAGTCTTTAAAATTTGATAAGCCATCACTTAAACATTTTATTTTCAAAATCAACAGAATTGTTTAATCAGAATTTCATCTTTTTTGAATTTTTTTTTTGACTGCAATGATGGGCTTTTGATATTTACAGGGTTTTCAAGACATACATTTAAAACATTTTATTTAAACTAATAGAACATTTGTGGTTAACTACAGCTTTATTAATTAATTAATACTCCCTAAACTATTTGCAATTATCAAAACAATGAAACCCTACTCCCAAATACATGGCCGTACGGGACCATCTTACTCAGGTGGCTTTTTGTCTGACTCAAAAATCTATTACAAAGGAAAAATCACAATGAATCTGTAAATAAACAATTAATTTTGAGTACTGGTTTCACAACAGTTTTTGGCTTTGGAAGGAGGGGGAGTGGTAGCCTTTGGAAAATACTTCAGATTCTAGAAATTTCTTTCATTTTAGGGCAAGTTTTTAGATTTTTAGGAAATTACCTCAATTTTCAGGAGCTTTCCTTAATTTCCAGGCAATTTTCTTTGATTTTCAGAAAATTTCTTCTTTTCCAGAAATTTGTTGGGAATTTTCCTACTTTTTGGGAGTAGGTTTTTCGATTTTTGGGAAATATAGCATATTCTTGGCCAATTTGGGGAAAAATTTCTTCAATTTTCAGGAACTTTGATTAATTTCCAGATAATTTTCTTCCATTTTCAGGCAATTTTCGAAATATTTCATTCCATTTCCAGGCAGTTTTTCCATTTTAGGGAAATTTCCTACAATTATCAGGAAATCTTGCCAAGCTGGGCATGATTCCGACAAATCACTGATTTAAAAAGTACATTTTACCTCTCTGCCTGACTATATAAGATCGGTGCCCAAGTATCATATTGTCAACATCATGCTGAGTTGGGAGGGTATGACCCAGATATTTAGCCGAGTCGGGCATGATTCTGCCCGACTAAGATGGTTATCTGGCCTACAGGGGAGGCTGCTGCACCCCCTCCCCCCTCGTACGGCCATGCCTGAATAGTCCAATGACAAGAAACTACTATAAGGAATTAATTCAACAAGAAACATTTCTGTTAAACATCCAATTGTTAAATTCAATTGTTTGGGTATAAGGGGAAGAGATCATACGGACCTGCTAAAAGAGTATTAACAGACGTCCTATCCAGCTTTAAACAGAGTCGAACAGCAAAAGTGCATACATGAATTCCTGTCACACCTGTCGTGTCCTCACCTGATTGAAAGGTATGTGACCTCACATCCTGAGTTATGCAACAAACTTAATAACAATTTTTGGAAAAGATCATAATGTAAATGTTTTTAACTTAATAAGAATTTTTGGAAAAGATCATGTTTTCTTAAGAAATTGTCTGATTTTGTGTCAGACTTGTCGTGCACCAGATTACGGTCAATAATCTCATGCACCGAATTATGCAATGTTTAATGTTCCGATAAAAATGAATAGTGCCTAATATCCAAAGTAAAAACAAAGTTCAGTGGCAGTATAGTTAAGAAGAAAATGCTCTAGAAAAAAGAAGCCCTATTGACATTAGGAGCTGTGTTGATGTCCATGGAACTTGTGTATTCATTCCAGCAAACTAGGCTCGGGCTACTGCAGAGAGTGATGGCCATATGAAGTAAGCTTCCATTTTGGAGTGAAAAAAAATTTCATGTTGGAAGAATGAATGGAATATCCCGGGGGAGAGGGGGGGGGGAAGGCACTTCCATATGTGAGGTATATGTATATGTGCTGCCTGAGTAGGTGCCTTTTTTGCACCATGTTCGTAGTGCAGGTTACTTTTTTTACTATTAAAAAAACAAAACAATTACTAATTTTGTTTGTTTTTTTAGTAAAAAGTTTTTGTCTTTTTTTCATCATTTTTGTAGTGCAGGTCCCAACAATTGAGGTTTTACTCTGTTAATTTTGTATTGCAGGTCCATAATTACAATATTTCCATTGAATACTTCTACTGCAGGTATCAAAATTGACTTCTTTCATACTGTGGGTATCAAAATTGTTTAATTTCATACTGCAGTCACCAAAAAATCTGTCATACTGAGGGTATGTTTTTCGGTTGGTGGGCTGCACACCCCTACCACTTTTAGTATGAGGTGTTCCCCCCCCCCCCTCCCCTCCATCCTCGGGAAAATTATCGCCTGATTAATGATTGATGCAACAAACAAAGTTGAAGAAATCATATTTCAACTTATATTCAAATAATTGAAACAGATACTTTCTAAATCATTATTTAGAAGGAATTCATTCCTGGAAGTAAAATATATTACACAGAAAGAACAGGGAATTTAGGTTTCCATACAAAATGTATTCATACACCACATAGTTACAATGTTACAGTCCAGACCTGACCACTAACCAACATAAATCATATTGAGTAAAATGTCAGATATCCTCTAGCTTTTTGCACCTCATAGAAAAGCACTCCATCATCAAGACCACCATGATATATAGTTGCCATCAAGAGTGGGGTACGTGCCATATAAATAATATTACATCATTAGTAAGTTCAGTACCCCTTAATGAAACCATCATGACAGAAAGCCCCTACTCCCCTCGCAGAGAGACAAGGGGGAAATCACCCTCTCTGAACTTGAAGAACATATTTTCAAGCAGACTTACAAGCAAAGTGGGCAATTTCCACTTGTCCCCTCAAACAATATTGGGATCTTGCCGCATCTAAGCTACAGCCACTCTGAACGGTGTGACTGGATATTTCATGAGCGTTTGTGGAATTTGAAGTGAAAAGTGATACAAATCTAAACAATTTTAAGAAGCACTTGGCCAAAATGTGGAGGCGTATTATTATTGAGTCTCGCACTTTTTGTGCATGTGAGGACACTGAAAACCTTTCACATGAATGTTCAAATCAACTGAACTTGAATCGTAATGCACTTGTCAGTTGTACGACTCACCCCTACTACCCCAGGCAAAGTCAGTCAATAGTGAGTCATTGACATATGAAAAAGTTACTCACATGTGCATCATTGTACTAAATTGTCAGTCACCAGAGTGACTCAGCGGTGAGTCAATTTACTTCAGACCCATTGACTTTGTACATAGGCGAGTGATTTTGGGTAAGTCATTGCACAAGAAATGTCAGTCACTTAAGTGACTGAGGTGTGCATCAATGTACATGTTTTGACCACCCACTTTGGTGCAGTGACTCACCTTGTGAGGTGTAGGGGTAAGTCACACAATTGACAAGTGAATAATGAATACTTGAATCATTTTTCGACGACAAAAGCAACGCCATCACTTTGTGACTGAGAGCTCCTTTAAAGGATTAGGCCTGGGGTCAAGCACGTCCATCTAGTATGACAGAGGATGTCGAAATGGAGAAAGCGTTCAAAAATCTTATTTTGTTCAGGAGATATATAGGTTTATAGTTCTGTCTTATCTGTGCAGAAATGACTGGTGTAGTAGTCTACTATGGAAGGTTGGTGCCTTCTTCCTCACATTCTTAGCAATTGTTAATGTATTTTAAAGAATTTTTTAAAACTTTCTTACTACTTGAATTATTTTCCTCAAAAATTTCTTCTGGTGGTAATTTATAATTACCCTTGCAAGATTCTGTTTCACTATTTTCCTGACATATCCCACGGTTTTCAAGCCACAAAGTCACAGGACAAAATATAATAGAATACATGAAGACTGAAGAATCTGAGGCTATTACATCACAACTAGTCTCGATTTCAGTTGTTCCTACACAAATCATACCACACTTTAAACATAATTAATAGAAATTAATTTTTTTGAAAGCTTTCTTCACCATTTTGTTTCCCTTTAAGTCCTCTTTCATACAAGGTGGACTTGCTTGACCACTGTCATACAAGGTGGACTTGCTTGACCACTGAACTAATCCTTTAAACCACCTCTTATTTTACAAATACAATCGTGACACACGTCACTCTCTAATTGTTTTCATCTATAATGGAATGTATTTTTCTGTCCTGGCCCTAAGAACGCAACAGGTCTAATATTGTAAACTCCATGCTCAAAGTCCGCCATTTTTTAATTGAGAACTATATTTTAAATTCTATTTAATGAAGAGAATATAGACTTCAAATTAAGTGCTATTTATTGAAGGTTGTATTTTAATGGTTACTATGCCACAATCAATTTCAGAAATGCTAATTAGGAAATTTATGCACTGTTTTTATTTGCAAAAGTCATGTAAATTGGCAACGTTGAGGAATGTAGACAAAAACCTCCGGTGCCAATTCAATATTTTAATAGCCAGGTCTAAAAAGTGATATGAAAAATGGTATTATTTAGACATTTTACTGTTTCAGAAACATAATAGGAAATATTTATTACACCAAAATATTTGTTGAAGAGTCACAAAGAAATAGTGAAGGAGAATAATATTGTTTAAAATTTGAAATGAACGAGGCTAGTCTTACCGGATGTAGTGAGATGAGCACCTCACTCAGTAGGCACTACATGCTAGGCAATACTTACGGTACTTGTATAGCAGCCATGTAGTGGCTACAGCATATACGGTCAGAATGTTGACTACACCGGATGCGGTTATGAAACTTAAAGAGCTAAGTTAACAGGTTAAGAAATTGTTAGCGTCCATCATGTACACGCTGTAATCTTGCAACCTGTCAAATTCCCGGAAATTGAAGATTTCAACAAAGAGCTTCAAGCTCTTTGATTTCACGAAAATGAAGATTTCCCGAAAACTAATGAAGATTTCCTTAAAATTCATGAAAATTTCGCAGAAGTTGAAGAATGTGTTTGTTTTTTTGAGGGAGGGGGATATGATTTTTTGGGAGGGGGGGGGGGCGAAGCCCTGCCCCCTTAAGACATGCCACTGCTTTCTTTATTACTATCCATACAAAAAAATTAAATGCCACTACAGCCCTTTTTTAAAGGGTGTTCTTGTAGAACTATTATAAGGAGAGAACTACTTATGATCTCCATATGCTGATAAGGCATTCAGAAAATTGCAAATTACAGCTGAACACAGCATGATTTATAGGGAATTTTTACTGATTGAACAAAATATTTTGTTCTAATCTGTTCTAAAGATAACAAAAATTAAGAATATTCAAAGTGAAAATTACACGATGTACAAAATCTGTTTCACAACTGACGTGCTCCCGCAATAGTCAGGTTTGAATGGTGGAGTGTAGTGTAGTGCAAAAAGGTGTTTCGACTTATTGCACCCCCACCCTCCAATACTAAGGGTGGAGAAAATTATGACACTTGGAAATTCAACCAACATTCCTTCAAAAAATTGGACTGCAGTTTTAACAAATATTTCAGCCTTAGAATCTAAAAGGACTTTTTTTTCATTTTGGGGTTGCAGTCATTCAAAAATTTTGCAATATTCCAACATCCACCTAATGAAAACCTTGTTGCTAACTTCTAAGTTACAACCTGCCAATCAGAAGATCCTAGCAATATCCCTGGTTCCAGTAATTGGGGAACTTTTTAAGTATAAAACTAGAAACCTAAAGAGAATTCTGGTTAACAAATAGGCAGGAAATTCAATGCTGGGATGTAGAAGTAGGTGACACTCCACAGCAGACTTTTGAATAGAACTTAAAGGACCTGTCTGTTTTGTTCTTGAAAAAAGAAAAAAGATGAGGTCCTGACTGGATGAAGTTCCAAACATCGAAGTTACCGAGAAGCTTGATACTGATTACAGTCCTTGTATAACCACCTCATATAAGCAAGCTAGTACTACAGCCCCATGCTGTTCTTCAACAAATTGAGACACACAATTAAAATATAATAGTTTATTTATATTAGAAAAAAAGCGTCTGCCTGGTCATTATTGATGTTATTACTGGTCATAAGGGTGATTACTGATGTCACACTTGTGGAATCGCCACCACTTACCCCTAGGACCCTACCATGAAGAAGTAGGGGCCATTCCACGCTTAGTGACTGATGTTACAAATGTGGAATTTCCCCCACTTATCCCTGGGACCCTACCATGAAGAAGTGGGAGCTATTCCATGTTTAGTGACTGACGTTATAAATGTGGAATTGCCACCGCTTATCCATGAGACCCTCCCAAAAAGATGGAGGATTATCCATGCTCCGTGACTGACATTACAATTGTGGAATTGCCCACAAATTTGCACATCTTAGGGTCAAAATTTGATAAAACCTGTACAATAAGCAATAATTGATTTACTGATCTTCCAACCTATACAACAGTCCTACATTACACACCCATCAATCAGCCAGTCCTTCCTGCTATCATAGTTTCTGCTTCTTTGCAGCTGGTTCAAGTACTTCCTCCTTGGAACTTCCTGCTGGGGGCCTCGGTGACACGCTGAACCCAGGTACCTGGAAAAAAAGGGGACAAACAGGAAGTTACTGTGCTGAAAAACAGGAAATGGGATTAAAGGTCTGAAATCTATCCTAGTTCTCCACATTTTGTCTGGTCAATCTATCTGCATACTAGATTAATGGAAATAAGGAAATGAGGGGATAAAAACCATGTAGCAAATCACAAACACTTCAATCACTCTAATAAATAGGTTAGGAAGGTATTTCATACCACTGAATTCTTCGCAGTGACAGATTCCCGCAAAGCTTTTCATGGAAACTTGGTGGGTTGAGGAAGACAAAATTTATACGTCAAAACAAATTAGACGGAACATTGGCAATCCAAAATTTTCAAGGGGGCTGGGAGGAATAAAGCATTCTCATGGGGAACAATGTCTCCCATCCCCCTCCCTCACCCCACTGTTTTTAAGGGATGAGTAATGAATAGGTATATGATGATCATTTTATTTGAATGATTGCACCAATTACGATCTATTGCACCAATCACGATCTATTGCACCAATCACGATCTATTGCACCAATCACGATCTATTGCAACAATCACAATCTATTGCACCAATCACGATCTATTGCACCAATCATGATCTATTGCACCAATCACGATCTATTACACCAATCACGATCTATTGCACCAATCACGATCTATTACACCAATCACAATCTATTGCACCAATCACAATCTGACTGGAAAAGCTCATAATACACAATAACTCAAATTTAAAGAGGGAATCTTATCTCAAGAAAATTGCTTGATTCATCCCCAATAAATATGTTACATACGAGTAGCGTCACTTCCGCTGCATTACTTGATTGGTTTGTAGGTAATTATGTAAATATTTTCACTAATCAGAAATGTTGGATTGTATTGTATTTTCATCTCAATGTTAACATGATATCTGAAGTTATAAAGCTCTTTGTAACTAAAAAGCTAAATCAATCCAAGCCATTAGGCTCATTGAGCTGGTGCTTATCCCCGGTTACCATGGCACAAGCGGATGAGAGTACATTACTCCCCCTGGACGAGACGCCAGTCCATCGCAGATTAACTCCCCAGCAGTGCTGGTACTCATTTTACAGCTGAGTGGACTTAGGTAAGTAGAGTTAAGTGTCTTGCTCAAGGACACAATGCAGCGCTCACGACGGAAATCAAACTCGGTACCTATCGAATACGAGCATGACTCCTTTACCACTGAGCCACAGCACCTCTTTGTTACTACAATATGATATAGTATGAACCTTTTCCTTTCTGTCTGCACTTCTTTCCTTCAGCATTTTTTTGTTTTTCTATATCCTCCACCAGCGATCATTCCTGACGTAGTAATGGTCAGGATTGATTGCTCTACACATCCCGGTGGGTCTGCAACCAGTGAGTTCACAACTGGATATCAAAGGCTGTGGCCGTCTTGATATAATATCCAGCACTGGATGCTTGCGGGACGTTAAACCTTGCTGTGCAATGCTACGCTACATTATTCAAATTCAGATCTTCCTTAACATACATTTCAAAATTTGCATACTATAAGCAGTTTGAACTTTACTGTTATTTTCAGAATTTAAACACTGCAGTGTTTAAACAGTTGCATCAACAATATCTCAAACATGAACTTCCTTCTTTGTAAAATCAGAAAACAGCTGCCCAGTAAATATTCCAATAATTTTGACTATAATTTAAAATCTTAGCTAAAAGGTTAATGACCATGAAATCCAGCAGTTCATCCATGTTTATCTTGTAAGATACAGTAGAGGACACCAAGTAAAGTAAAGATATTCAGTGCCCTGTTCTTGTCAGATGATATTGAAAGAATTTTGAAGAAACCAGACCTGAACTAAAAGGTTCTGTGGTTCTGATGATTCTTTTCAGAGCTAATTTGATTTGCAAAATTTGTATTGACTGTTGCATATCATGAAATATTTGTTCCAGGATATAGCCACACCCACCATGCAGATCAATAAAAATTTTAACAACATTAGCATTTTGCACAATAATTAACAACATTATCATAGCAAGTATAAAGCAAAAAAGGTTGCTCATTTATCATATTGCAAATTGTCAGTAAGCCTCGCCTACTCATTTATATTCGTGAAATCACTACCGCAACATTAGAGGATATGTACAGACAATGGCCCATCTGTGTACCTGATATAGCATAAATCTGATATATCATTCATGGGGTACAGTATAGTGTTTACATCATTTAGCATTTCACATTAAGCCACACCCACCATGCATATTAATGACATCTGTTGATAACATAAGCATGTACACAATAACCAACCAAATTATCATGCCCAATATAATGCAAAACGGACATGGAGTTGCTCATTTATCACTTTTTCAGTTTGCACTTTAAGTCCTGCCCACTTATTGATGTGCATGATATCACCACCAAAAACAATAAAGCACATCTATCTGTGTACCAAATATGACATGAATCCAGTTTACCGTTCTAGAAATACCGTGTTTACAACTTCTTTTCAGCAAAATAATATTAAGCCCCACCCACCATGAACATGTACACACTAGCTAATATCATAATTATACTAAATATGAAACAAAATAGACACGCGGTTGTTAAAATATGAACATTTCAAGATTATTACATTAAGCTCTGCCTGTACATTAATATGCAAGATATCACCATAAAAAATAAGTGGGCACATCTACGGACAATCGACTATCTATGTACCAAATATGACATGAATCCAGAGTATTGTTCTTGAGATATCGCATTTACGAACTGGCCATCACAAACATACACACATACATATGCGCACACATACATACACGCAAACATACAAACACGCATACATAAACCCATACATACATACACCCATACATACATACATACACATACCATTATGACCACAAGTTCCTGATGCTATCGCATCACAACCAAAAAGCATTGCAAGAAAGTTTTTTTAAACTGGTGTACTGAGCATGGGTGTAGCCACTTGGGGTCAACAGGCAGGGCCGGATTAAAGCATGGGACACATGGGCACGTGCCCAGGTCCTCCCAAAATAGGGGCCCTCACAAACAAGTTCCCTTCTGTCAGGCCCAGCCCACTGTTCAAAATTTGAAATGTGTATAGGGCCTGCCCAACACTATAACAAAAACATAATGATTGCCTCTAATTTTGGTGAGAAATCAAAACTTCCTCACCGTCAGGTGTGATTTTTCTTCCTCACCGCTGCCGTCACATTTTGAATCATTATTTACTTTATCATTGTTGTTTGATATGGTTGTCTTACATTTTACCTGTAGCTATGCTATAAAATTATGCCATGCAGTGGCATAACACTGCGACTAGAGGCTCTTCGGCGGTTGCTAAGATGGGCCCCTTTTCTGATTGTCTTCTCCAATGTGGGGCCTTTTTCACGGACCTTGTCAGTTGCTTAGATAGGGCACCTTTTCTGATCACCTTCCCCAATGTGGGGGCCCCTTTCATGGACCTTGGCTGTTGCTAAGATGAAGCCCCTTTTCTGATTGTCTTCTCTGATGTGAGGCCCCTTTCATGGACCTCAGAGGTTGCTAAGATGGGGCCCCTTTTCTGATCGACTTTCCTATTGTGAGGGCCTCTTTCCCGGGCCTCATCAGTTGCTAAAATGGACACCTTTTTCTCATCGCCATCCTAAAGTCATTAGGTGCTGGGGGAGAGTGGGGTTATAGTTGGAATACATAGTGTTGAAACATTATTTCTCTCCCATATATTGTATTTTTACAAGTGAAAATTTTCTGAATGGGGGCCCCACAACGGATGTGCCCAGGGCCCCCACATTTCTAAATCTAGCCCCTGCCACTAGAGTCGTACAACTCCCCAAAAAGTAAAATGGTAAAAAAAGTCTAGAAAATATGCTTAAAGGTCCAAATATATCCCTCAATGACCCCCCTTCCCCCATCTAATCTGAAAGGCTGGCTACACTCCTGCTGAGAAATCTATTGTAAGAGTGATGTCATAACCTCATTTTCTTATGTACTATATTCAAAATTAATTTAGTTTTTCAATAATTGAAAGTTTAAAAAAAAAATTATCAGATGGTAAATCACAGTTACTGTGACTGTTTGTCAACTCTACTGACATATCCAACTTTTATAAACCACAACCCAGAGGAAAGGGGGAGGGGAGAGGGAAGCTTTGAGACTTTTGAATGAAGGAGGAGGAGGGTTGAGGTACATGGTAAATAAACATTTTTATTTTATATCCCTCCCAAGAAAAAAATTGTTCCCTTCGCCGTTGATATCAGGGGTGTAGTCAGCTTTTTGGATTGGGGAGGTCATAGAACATTGCTAGTGGTGTGATTTTTTCTCTCTCAAATTTGTGTCAAAATAGCAGTATTTTAACTGCTAAATTTTACTGAATAGCAAAGGAAGGTCATTGTCTCAAAATTTGGACCTTTTGTGCAAAATTTCTAAACCTATTAGAAAATTTATGGACCCTTGAAGTTAACTTCTGGATCTTTTGGCAAAATTTCTGGACCTTTGAGCAAACTTTCTGGACCTTTAAAGCTTATTTCTGGATCTTTTAGCAAATTTTGTGGACCTTTAAACAAAATTTCTGGACCTTTAAAGCTAATTTCTGGATCTTTCAGCTAAATGTTTGGAACTTTTAGCCAAATGTCTGGACCTATTAGCCAAATGTCTGAACCTATTGACCTTCTAAGGAGTCATGGGGAGGGTAGAACGAGCGGTTGACCCCCTTGCTCTACACCATTGATAAAGATAATACTTTCTTCACCACGGATTCCTTTCACTTTTCCCGGGGGGTGTTGTTCCATACTTCAGTGGTAGGTATGTGCCGCCCAAGGAATTCAAAAATTTTCAGACCTGCAGTATGACAGATTTGGGTTTTTTGATACCTGCTCTATGAAAAGTATGAAGAAAATCACCATCTCGGGCCGCACATATACCTCACATATGGAACTGCCCCCTCCTTCACCCTTCCTTCATCACTTTCCTCTCTCATTTTAGATTAATAGGCAGGACCACTGAACTAATCCTTCAATTAGTGATATTAGCAGACTGAGAAGCAGACTTCTATTTTTTGCTGGTCTTAAATGATTAGTTTGCCTTATTCAATTCTTGTAAATTTTCATGGTGGCAATCAAAGGTTGATTCAGCCATAAATGTTGATACAGCTCATATATCATGCTTAATTAATTTCTCTCATGCACCAATTACACACACAGCCAAATTTAATTTGAAATTGTCTGGCTGACACAATCAGATTGTTGTAATGTTTGTTAGTTGAGGTAGGGAGTTGTTATTTAGAACTAAATGACAACTCCCTGCTTGAGGTTTAGCTGCACAGATACTGTAACACTTGGGGTATAATTGATTGGCTATAAAAAAGTACCAATAAATGTTTGGTTTTAATGTTCTTTTTGAATGCAACAAATATTATGAGTGCAGGGGTGTAAGTAATCAACCTTTCTAACTAGGGGACCCGTCGCTGAGGGGAAATGGCTTGATGGCCTGAACTATTTTCGAAACATTTAATTGAAGAGCAAAAGAAAAAGGTGATTGTCTCCAGATCTGGACCTATTAAAAAAAAACAATTTTCTGGACCTTTTTCACCTTATTGTATTTCCCTTCTTTTGGTGTGGATGGGCAGAAGGGAGGAGAGAGGGAGAAGGTGGGGAGGGGAAGTGCACAATTATTTTGGCAAACTTAGCTTACTTCACCCATAGATTGTCTTTAAATTTTGTAACTATCTCATTTAGTTTCAAAGCCAGACCCTAAAATTTAAAAGGCCATTTGTTGGGATTAAAATGTGGCGGCATACATTTTATACAAAAGCATTACTGATTGGGATATCAATGTAAGTGCACTTGAACCATTGTGTTTTGACCAACCAAAAACACAAATTGATATATATTTACCTCCACGTTAGAGACAATATTTAAACTGGCCTTTAAACATTTGATAACGCATTATCAAAAATAAGATTTTTACTGGTAGGTTTTTTTTCAAGATTCTCTGTAACATGTTTCTATGGGTTTTTTGTCTCCAATGTAATGGTGCAGAAACTCAAGTGTTTTGAAAAATGAGGCTAGAAATCATGTATCATGGAAAAGAGTTCAAATGACACTTGACATACTGGAAACATGTGACTTCACCCTTTAGAATGTCTAGACATGTCTCACATTACCGTAGCAATCAAGACATTCAAACATTCACGTGGAACATTCAATGTACACTGGATGTAATGCCAAGTGGGAAAAAAGTGATCTGTTTAAAGCTCTAGGAAGTGCATTATGCACTTGTCAGTTGTATGACTCGCCCCTACTTCTTCCCCCCCCCCTTCTGGCAATGTCAGTCAAAGGTGAGTCATTGACATATGAAATAGTGACTCACATGAGCGTGAGTACCAAATTGTCAGTCACCAGAGTGACTCTGGGGTGGGTCAATTTACTTTAGACCCATTGACTTTGTACAGGTGATTGATTTGGGGTAAATCATTTCACAAAAATGTCAGTCACCTAAGTGACTGTGCATCAATGTACATGTTTTGTCCACCCACTTTAGTGCAATGACTCACCTTGTCCAGGGGCGTAGATGTGAGTCACACAACTGACAAGTGCAATTAGCCATAGAGTGTCAATCTAAAGAAAGGTACCGCACAATCTAATCTCAGAGACAGGGCGGTTTGCTGTGTCATTGGGTAAGACACTTGCTCCAGTTCTAAAATGAGCACCCTGAGCTTCAGCTGGGGAGTAAACCTGCGATGCACTGGTGTCCCATCCAGGGGAAGTCAAGTACTCTTCTTTGCTTAGCACCATGGAAACTTTATAAGCACCAGCTCTACAATCCCTCTGGGCGTGATGGGATTTATCTTGAACTAACTTTGCTCAGCTCTGACCCCTAAAGTTTCTCAAATACAAAACCATTAAAGAATGTATTATAGAATTGTTGACAACTAGGTACTGCACAAGCCACCTCCACCACTCAATGCATGGAAAGTCCGTCACAAGTTTAAAATATTGTGTAAGTAAATCAGCACATGAAGATCTTCAAAAAACCACCATCTGGATGGATGGAGGTTTTTTGGTTGTTTCGTCCATGATCATAGATCCAGGGGTAATCATAGCCCCTCATACATAAGCCTGGTTCCTCTCACTTTCTTGTTTTTGGAGATCAACACTATTGCTTGCTTGCATGATATACTTGTAGAACATGTTTGTTTGTTTGTTTGATGAGGTCTTAACGGCACCACGACAACGAAGGTCAAATTGTGCCTGAGAGGTCAGATCATTTTAGAGGTAGTAAGGAAAGAGACCAGGGGAAGAATGAGAGAAATTCAAGAACAAAAGCCAGAAAGCTGTGATCGAGAGAGGAGGTGCATGGGTAAAACTAAAAACAAAGTAGAGAGGGGGTGGAAGAGGAGGATTAAATATGGTTGTAGAGGGATGCATGCTGAAGGAAGGAGACTATTTTATCTGGAGGATTTTTTGGAAGAACTCAGCAATTGAGTTGTGGGGAGCGAGAGAAGCTCTGGGAAGGTTGTACAGGGGGCAAGCAAGGAGAACGTGTTGGATTGTAAGGATGCAGTGGCAATTGTTACAGAGGGGTTGGGGAACCAATAAGGAGGTGGGAGTGAGTGAGGTGGGTGTGACCAATTCTAAGGCGGGTAATATGAAGCGTTGTCGATCGAGAAAGGTTGTTGATGGTGGATTTGATTGGGATTGTGGGCTGGATAACATGGAGTTTGTTATCAATTTGGAAGTTCCATAAGGTTTGCCAGCGGTCACGAACAAGAGAAGCGATAAAGCGGTTTGATGTCAGAGAGGGTTTTGGGAAAAGGGGAAGGGAGGAGGTTAAGGGCAAGCTTAGCGGCTGTATCAGCCCTGTCATTGCCAGGGATGCCAACATGGCTGGGTATCCAGAAGAAAGAACACTTTTCCTGCAGAGGGTGGGAGAAAAGAGTTTCGGAGGAGGAGGTGGCAGGTGAGGTTATCCCATTTAAGATTAAGTAATGAAGTAAGAACAGCCTTTGAGTCAGAGAAAATGGCAAAGTGACTAAGAGGAGAGTACTCAATAAAGTTGAGGGCGAGAGAATGGCCTTAGCCTCGGCTGAAAAGATGGATGAGTGGTCAGGAAGTCTGCTACTGAGGGTGATGTCTTGGATGATGGCAGCAGCAGCTGTCTTGTTGCCTTCCTTGGAGCCATCAGTATAGATGGAGGTGTAATTTGAGAGTTGGTCTTTGATTTGGTTGTGGAGATTGATGAAGAGATTAGGGTGAGTTTGAGTTTTGTTATAAGTGGAGAGGTCTAGGTGGACAGAAGGAAGGGGGTGGCCCAAGGCGGAAAAGTGGGCCAGGAATAGGTGCCGAGAGTGGCGGGGTTGATGCCAAGTTGAAAGAGGTCTGATTTAATGCGTAAGCTGAAGGGGCGATAGGGTTTTAGTCCTATCAAAGAGGGAGGAGAAATTGGGGTACCTAATGAGGTTGTAAACAGGGTTCTGGGTGTTGGTGAGGACTCTAAAAGCATAGGAGAGGCTAAGCTGTTTACATCTAAGTAGAAAGGGGTTCGTTGGCTTCAACATGAAGGCTAGTGATTGGGGAGGTCCTGTAGGCTCCTAGACAAAGCCTGAGGGCTTCATTTTGGATGGTGTTAATGTGGTTGAGGTATGAGTTGTGAGCGACACAGTAAACAATATTGCCATAGTCAAGCTTAGCACGAATGGTGAGCCTGAAAATTTTGAGGAGAGCATAGCGGTTCGCTCCCCAAGTAGTGTTGGAGAGCAGTCGGAGGAGGTTGAGGGAGCTATTGCATTTTAGTTTCAGGTTGGTGATGTGTGGCTTGTAGGTGAGCTTGGGGTCTAGAGTAAGACCAAGGAACTTTGTGTTTTCAACTTTAGGGATGCGATTCCCATTGAGCACAAAGTTCGGGTTGGGGTGGAGGTTGTTGAAATGACAAAAGTGCATGCAGACTGTCTTGTCTTTGGAGAATCTAAAACCGTTATTGTTGCTCCAGACTTGCAGCTGATTGAGGCTGGTTTGAAGCCTATTTTCAACAATAGGAAAGCTAGGGAGGAGTAGAAGATGGTGAAGTCATCCACGTAGAGAGGGCACGCTTGATGCTGGGGCCAAGGTCATTCCCGATGTCATTAATGCTCAGGTTGAAGAGAGTGGGGAGAGGATGCTGCCTTGGGGGACGCCCTCTTCTTGGGGGTACGGCTTGGAGAGGGTGTGGCCAATACGAACTTGGAACTGCCTGGGTGAGAGGAAGTTTTGAATAAAGATGGGGAGGTGGCCTCTGAGGCCAATGGTGTGAAGTTTCGGGTAATGCCGTATTTCCAAGTAGTGTCGAAAGCTTTCTCGAGGTCAAAAATATGGCAATGAGGTGTTCCTTTTTGCAAAGGATTCCCCGGATAGCGAGGATTCTGTTGGTCTCGAGGAACCAGTTTAGTCTCTGATTAATGATCTTTTCCATAATTTTACAGAGACAGCAAGTAAAGGCGATGGGTCGGTAGCTGGTGGGGTCGGTGCTATCCTTCCCGGTTTAAGGACGGGATGACAATAGCTGTCCTCCAGATAGGGGAAAGGAGTGTGAGGACCAAATGTGGTTGAAGATGGTGAGTAGGGTAGTGGTGGCTTTGATGGGGAGGTGTTTCAGAAACTGATAGGGGATGTTATCTGGGCCCTTGGAGGTGCAGCCAGCCGCTGATGGCTTGGTTTAATTCAGAAAGGGTGAGAGGGGTGTTGTAGCTTTGGAGTTGTCAGAGGGAAAAGTGATTCTCGGGCTTCATCGCAAGCTTTTTGATTTTGAAAGCATTGGAGTAGTTGGTCGAGGCCGAGATGTTGCTGAAAGAGGCGGCGAGGTGGTCAACGATGTCTTTTTGCAGTGAGAAGGTCTCCATTCCAAGAGAGATGGGAGATGGAAGATTTGCCTACTCTGCCGTGGAAGCTGTTAACCATTCTCCAAATCTTCTTAGTGGGGTGTTGGTGGTGAGAGAAGAGATAAAGTTGTTCCAAGTGTTGGTTTTACTGTCCTTGATAGTGCGTCTGGCCTTGGCACGGCTGATGCGAAAGAGGTTAAGGTTATGGGTGGTCGGGTTAGTTTTAAAGTTCCTGAGGGATCTTTTCCTGTTCTTGATGGCGGTTTTGCAGTCATCTGAGAACCAGGGTTGGGGGATGATTTGGGGTTTGGAGGTTTTGGGAATTGAGCAGGTGGCGATGTTGATAAGGATATTACTGAAGTTAGACATGGGATCCTCATCCTCGAGAAGATGGGGAGAGGTGTGAGTCACAGAGGGTTTCAAAAGGGACCAGTCAGCCTTGTCGAGGTTCCAGTTGGGGGTGTGCTCAGTGGGGATTTGAAGATTGGAGTGTATAAGAAGAGGGTAATGATCACTACCACAGAGGTCAGCAGTGACTCTCCAACTAAAGTAGAACATGTAGCTGATAGGTGCATGATGCTAGGCAATTGACGTCTCCAAGTTGGGAAATATGCCACACCCACCATAGCAATGCGGTAACTAGGTGGGGCAAACAAAGCTAATATCCGTAATCATGCATGACCATTGCATTGACATTTCGATGTTCATGTGTCCTGTGGCACGTTTTGATTTATTTATGGCACTTCTTGGGATCTTTCAAGTTTTTGGCAAAAGTAGTAAAAAAAACTATGTTGCTAACCATTCCAGGTAATGGGAATCGGAGTTACAAAGCTCATAGCGGGCCCATAGGTGCAATTTTTGTTCATTATCTTGTCATCACTCAGTCTGTGTGTGCAGAAATTTTGTTTTGTGCAGTAAGTTGCATTGACTGCATGATCACGCATTGCTAGCTGTACTGTACCAGTACCATGTAAGAGATTTGCCCCACTTAGTTACGCAGATTTTGTTGCTAGGCAAATTCGTGTGGTGATTGGTTTAAAAAGCTGTCAATCATTTAGCTAAGAGAGAATAATTGTCCAATTCAACTCTAAAGCTTTGTCATGTTTAAATTCAGATTCATGAACTAGTAGGCAATATTAGCTCAAATGTTTAAAAATCCAATAAAAACCATAAAAATGGTGAAAATTCCCATATGATACCAATTAATCATTTTATGCTAACAAGACCCCCAGCAAAGTCATCTTCCAATCTTCCAAAAAATTACTACATTTTATTTTTAACAATATTATGCCATAAGACTGTCAAAATATTATGCCATAAGATTGTCAAAATATTACGCCACAAGACTGTCAAAATATTATGCCACAAGACTCAAAATAGTATGCCACCAAACTCAAAATATTATGCCACAAGACTGTCAAAATATTATGCCACAAGACTGTCAAAATATTATAGCACAAGACTGTCAAAATATTATGCCACAAGACTGTCAAAATATTATGCCACAAGACTGTCAAAATACTATGCCACAAGACTGTCAAAATATTATGGCACAAGACTGTCAAAATATTATGCCACAAGCCTGTCAAAATATCATGCCACAAGACTGTCAAAATATTATGGCACAAGACTGTCAAAATATCATGGCACAAGACTGTCAAAATATTATGGCACAAGACTGTCAAAATATTATGGCACAAGACTGTCAAAATATTATGGCACAAGACTGTCAAAATATTATGCCACAAGACTGTCAAAATATTATGCCACAAGACTGTCAAAATATTATGCCACAAGACTGTCAAAATATTATGGCACAAGACTGTCAAAATATTATGCCACAAGACTGTCAAAATATCATGGCACAAGACTGTCAAAATATTATGCCACAAGACTGTCAAAATATTATGCCACAAGACTGTCAAAACGATAACATCTATCATCTAGGCAAAAATCCACATAAAAAAAAAAGGTGCCCATTTATTGCCCATGTGGCGGTCTGTATGTATCACAAGGTTTTGTAGAAGGTTTCTCTAAATATAAAGGTGTGACTAACATTAACAAACACACCTGCTCTTCTAATATGAAGGTTTGACAGCTTATCATCACCTAGAAATAGATACCGTTGCAGTTTTGTTGCCAACATAGGAATAAACAATGAATGACGGTCATAAAGCACTATAGCAGCTGGATAGTTATGATAAAATATACAATAAAATTCAACATTTCTGATTGGTCAAACACAAATACCGACAACCAATCAATAACCTCCACGGAAGCCTTTGACTAGCACACTGTACACATTGCATACAGTACATACTTAATTAGAAACAATAAACAACAGGATGTGACATGAAAGATATGAACATCGCAATTTTACAAATTTTACTTAGACGAGATTCCCTCTTTAAAGTTTTCCAAAAGAAATTCTCAAGAAAATGTTATACAGCCTATGATTTGCTTTGAACTTTAAAATACAAAAAAATATTGCGATCATTAAATGACGCTTTTGATTAATGTGTTAATTAAAAACTAATGGTGAGGCGGATTGTTTATATGTGTACTTAATGCACAAGTCAAAGGATTTTGACCAGAGTAGAATGACCTGACTTTAGGAGGGTCATTCGGGAGCACAAATTCCTTTGAACCGTGCATTAAATACTCATATAAACATGATGCCAAAAACATTGATCTTTTTTATAAAATTTCAGTGTTAGATTGTTTAAAATACATCAAATCAACAAAAAAGAATGAAAAACGAGAAAAGTTTACTTCAATTTTTCGCTTTGTTAAGAAATTCACCTGTTGTGAAAATGGATTAAACCAAATACTGAAGGCCGTGCATTATGGGAATTTAATGCACAGTTCATGACAAAGCAAACAAATACTCCATAGAAATTTTATAAAATCTTTTGTGAAAGGGGTTGGATTTAACACCCTTTCCCTCTATTTTTTTTTAAATTGCCAATAAAATTTGAATGTAGGCACAATTTTTTTCTTCTCCAAGTTAGGTTAAAGGATTAGTTCAGGGGTCAAGCAAGTCCATCTTATATAAAAGAGGATTTAGAAACAAAATGGCGAAGAAAGCATTCAAGTTTAAAGTTCGGTATAATTTGTGTAGAAATGACTGAAATCAAGACTCAGTGAGCTATGATGTCACAGCCTCAGATTCCTCAAAGTCATTATGTATTATGTCATATTTTCTCCTGCAGTTTTGTGGCTTAAAAACCATTGGATATGTCAGGAAAGTAATTAAACATAACCTCGTAAGGATAATGATAATTAACTACCTGAAGAAAGCTCAAGGAAAAATAATTTAAATAGTAAAAAAACTCAAATCAATTTTCTTTAAAATAAATTATCAATTTTTAACAATTGTTAAGGATGAGAAAACTTATCTCCCATAGAACTCTGAGGCTTGCTACACCAGTCATTTCTACACAGATAAGACATAGCTTTAAACTTGAATATCTCCTGAACAGAATAAGATTTTTGAATGCTTTCTTCACCATTTTGTTTTTTTTTGAAGTCCTCTTTCAAATAAGATGGACTTGCTTGACCACTGAACAAATCCTTTAAATCACAAAACATCTTACATTGGAAAGGGGTTCGGGAGGTAAACATTCATGGGTATGAAGCAAGAATCAGACACTAATATATGTATGTATAGCTATCGTAACACTGAAATGCTCTCACTGTATGAGATCGCTCCAAGAACTAATCTACTCTTAAAACACTGACATTCAAAGTATGAAAGTGTAGACCATGTTGCTAGCTAGTACACATTGGTAATAAATGGTGCTGTCATGATGATGGGTACATAAGATCATTGATTATCATGGACAAAAATGTCACGAAACATCACCATATTGCAATAGCTGTGTTATGATTCATAATTTTGGATAACTGCTCAGGTTTTCAGCATGAAGATCTAATTGATCCCATCAAGCCTAAGAGCTTAGTAAGGAATCATAAAAGGATTAAGATATGCTGCAAACATTCAGTTCAAATCTCATTCATTTGAATGGCGCACCACCATATATGTTGGTCAGTGATATCATGGAATAAACGTTATCATGATATCGCGGTAATTGCATGTCGTAACAGCCCTTGTAATAAATTGACAAAGTCATAGATAAATGACTAAAATTACAAATAAGTGTGTGTGCGACATAACCATCACAATTAGAACTCTTTTGAAGCGTTACTCGATTATGTAATCAAAATCAAATGTAGCATCTTCTTTTCACAGATTCTACGAAGCAAAACCTTGCACAAATAATGTTAACTCTTGAATGTAAACCAGAAAATATTTCAATAAATTTCAAAAGCGAATGTGCACTCATAAATAAATAATCAAATATTAATTGAATCAAACACATTTAAAAGCAAAACTGAAATCCATAAATAGAAAAAATAAAGAAAGCGAAGCTCCTTTTAATGACATTTTTTAGTTTTAAGATTTCAATCTCAGCATCAATTTGTGATGAATGGCAGGAAGTACTTTGCTAAAAAAAAAAAGTCCATCAGTCAGGAAGTGGCTTGTTTATTTGACTTTCATTATCATTTTGATCAGAGATAAAATTTCACACAGGAACATTAAGATACAATAAATCCTGTTGTGATTTCTATGATGCAACAGAAAGAATAAGAGACAATCTGAAGTGAATAATTAAAGGAGATATAATACATTAAGCGTTAATTCAATGAATAAACTTGTTCTCTTTCAGGCCTAATATATTCAATGCTGATTTTGGGCTTTCCATTGAAATGAAACAAAAGCAACAGGAAATTCACATTAATTCCTCAGGAAGGTAATTCAATTATTTAGCTTTCCTGGTTACTTTCATTTAGTAGAAAATGGAAAAATAGATTACATTCCTTTTGAGTAAAAAATTGTAACTCTTGTTTCACTAGCGGAGGAACTTCCTTCAACTCAGATCTGTCCTAAAGTTCAAAAGAATTAAAATCCTCGGCCAACATGTCACATGGGCTCATCCTTTGCAAGGATTGGCTAGGAGCATAAGTCCACAATTCCCAACTCCATAAGCTACATGCGCTTTTAAGGGCTCCAGACAATAAGTTGTATTCCCACAAAAGTTGGCTTTTAGTGAAATTTTGGGAAAATGAAATGAATCTTTCAGACATTACCCATCTATCGGCTACCCATCCAGCCTTAATTATGACCCATATGTTGTTCCATGAAGGATTGAATAATCATCTGTTATTGCAATTACACACTTTATGTCAATCAATGAGTGATCAAGCCTGTAGCCAGCATGGGGGACAGTGTCCTCCCCCTTGCAAAAGTGTTTTCCCCTCACCAAAAGTTGGGAATACAAAGACTGCTAAAGTTCCCCCTCTTAAAGTGTTCGTGCCATCCCCCCCACCCCCTCCAGCCATTTGAGAAAAATCCTGTGAGTGATGTACTGCACTTTTGCTGAATTCACAATTTGTTTTGCAAAAGTGTGCCTGCAGTGACCTGAGGAATTAAGTCATAATGTTCACACAGCGGCAAATGGTATAGATGATTTCCTATCCTATAAATAAACCCACAAAAATAATGACTGGTTCTGATCATAACTGTCAATATCTCTGCAAACAGGCCAAAGTCTTTCATTTTCTTAAATTTCAAAATTTGTGACAGTCAGGTTAGAAACAAAATCACTGACTTACCTCCGGATGCACAAGCCTGATCTTGAGCCGTTCGTGTTGTATCTTTGACGTTTCTGTACTTATTTGCACAACAATACGGTCAAATAACTGAAACTTTATGCCGCATGCACACTGCGAGGGTTCCTGAAAAGAAAAAGGTCGAGAATTTTATTTTACAGGGTATATGTATCCTAACACATGGATAATAGATTAAAGGTCTTCAGTCATCCAGGGGTGTCGAAAGGATCTCAGGGCAGGGGGGACAAAAAATCAAGTGAGGGTACTTTTTTGACAGTAATTGAGGGACTCTTTTCATTTACAAAAACCCACTTTTGCTGCTGGTCCCCCGGTTCCTACACATATGGTTTAAGGGCACAAAAAAGCATCTCCTGACCCAGTCAACCCTCAACTTTCAAAACAGCACCAGCTGCCCCCGTCCGCCCCAATTATCAAAAAGGCACTTCCCCTTACTCTAAGGCAAGAGGGCAGTGGTCTCTCTTGCCCCATGGTTCCAACATCGCTGGTTATAATTAGCTAAATTGCTTGCAAATTTATTGCCAAATCATAACACTGAATTTCACCAAAATCAGTTCAACATGGACTGATTTACAGCTTTTGAATCGTCTCCAGGCATCAATATGCTAAGCTGTGATGTATGTCTGGACGACCATCATGGTAAACCCTTATGTAAATAATTGTTTTTGATTTTATATAATATTCTTTGAAAGGGTGTAGCAAATTCTGAAAAAAAACTTTCACGTATTTACCATATCTCCAATCAACTTCAGGGCAGTGAGGGAGGGAGCTAATGAGGTCAGGTGTTGTGTGATAAAAATACTGGGGGAACTCCATGGTAACATGATGATGCAAGCTCACCTAAAATTATTGAAGGAGCTGAATGAGGTTGGGTAAAGTGATAGGGACCTAACACATGTTCACGATAGATATTTGAGACCTTAAAATGAAGGAGAAAGAATCACATTTTTGAGTAATGCACTTGTCAGTTGTTTGACTCACCCTACTTCCGCCGACAATGTCAGTCAAAGGTGAGTTCATTGACATGAGAATAGTGACTCACATGTGCGTCATTGTACCAAATTGTCAGTCATCAGAATGACTCTGGGTTAGGTCAATTTACTACAGACCCATTGACTTTGTACAAGTGATTGATATGGGGTAAGTCATTTCACAAGAAATGTCAGTCACCTAAGTGACTGTAGGGTGCATCAATGTACATGTTTTGTCCACCCACTTTGGTGCAACGACTCACCTTGTCCAGGGGTGTCGGGGTGAGTCACATAATTGACAAGTGCATAATGCTCACTGTACTCTTAAAAGTATAGGCAACATAAAACCATGAAAGTTGCGAGAAATTCCTCACAATTAGCTCAGAATTGATCAAAGTTTTTGAATTTACGAATCATGCTACTATTTCAAGTTACAAAAACCCTTTCCTAATCAAACACGGGAGCGAATCACGGATGCTACACATCGCAATCTTTAAATCAAACACTCCTTTCATTCCTGCTGGAGCAGTAAAAAGCCACAAATTTCTGTGGAATTCTTTTCCCTCCACAACATTATGAGTCAGTCATTACCACAAAAGGCCATGCACTTCAAAAAAACAATAAGGACATGGTTTCTTGCTTTCATTTTTTTTACCTTCTAAGTAAGCATGAAGAATGGACCAGCATTTCATGTTAAGGAAAAGTTAGTGGTTTGTTTCTTAGAAATGTTCAGTCTGCAAACATGTGAGGCTACAGGTCAAAAGGCTAATATTTGTATCCATACACATGTATGGTAGTATGCTAATGTGAATTTAGATAACATGTAGGTTCTAACATTAACGAAGATAGGATTGATTGATTTTACTGTAGTTTGAAGTTTACCCAGTTCATTTTATGTTGACGAAAAGCTACTGAGTGAGTGATTGATTTTATAAATAATCAGTATAAAAGCATGAGGCTAACCGGTTAAAAGGCTAAAATTGTATCCATGCACATGTATTGTAATTTAATGGTGATCATGATAAACAACTGTGGCTATAAATTTTCAGTCCAATGCATCCAAACTCACCAGTGTGTTTATAATGCACTGACGAACACATCCTTTTAAAAGTGAAAATGAATCCTCAGCCCCACATTACACGCATGACTTGGCCCTAAAGTAACCAAATCCACATACCTGATTCTTCACAATAGATTCCATTGTGTGCATATAGATGACTGGAGTGTAATTACTGATGCATAAAATTACTGAACTATTTGTGGTGGATTTCTTAATTGCTTCTAAAAGAGTCTAGAATTCCTACCCGCCGAAATGGAGGTTCTTGCAGGTGAAAAGACTGAAAATTTGTGGCAAGGATTGGGTGCAATGTGCTACTGTAAATTTTATTAGGCTGTATATTTTAATAGGCTCAGACTGCTTCTAAAATGACTGAAGAGGCTTAAACTTATTTGATTGTAGTTTAATAAGTTTACCCACTTTACTAATGTGGGGATTCTGGGGAGGGGAGGGGGTTCTGGGAGAGCATCTGTACTGGAAAGAAAATAGATTCTATAACCTTGTATGGTTGGCCATGTGAGTCATAACGTCTCCTAATGTTACGCCTTAAGAAAAATAAATTCTTACGTTGTAACAATCAGTTCTTACGTCATAACAGTTTCAATTCATACGTCTAAAACGGGTCGCTCATTTGGCTGTTTTCTTTAGGCGTAAGAATAGACATAATTTTATGCGTGAAAACTAAATTTCTATTCTTTCTTCTAAAGGAAACAGCCAATCAGCAACCCGTTTTGGACATATGCAATGGAATTGTGATGACATAAGAACTGATCATTACAACGTAAGAATTGATTGTTATGACACAAAATTATTGTTAAGACATAAGAATTGCTTTTTCTAAGACGTAAAATATGTCTGAAAATTAGTTTTTACGCATAAAATTATGTCTATTCTTACACCTAAAGGAAACAGCCAATGAGCTTTAGACATTAAATGGAAATGTTACGATGTAAGAACTGATTGTTAGGACATAAGAAATGATTTTTATTAGGCATAACATTCGGAGATGTTATGATCCACATGACCAATCATATAAGTTATAAAGTACAGCACATGCAAGAGTGTGGTCTGGGGGTCATACCAGTGAGAGAGGAACAGTTATCAGTGTCTTTATCAGCCATTTAGAGTGTAAGAGATTCTCCAGGAACGTTTTGATGACAGCTCATAAGCAATCCACCTGTGATCATACCACAGACTTTATATTGAGTAGCTCTTAATCTGATTCATGTGAATTGAGGCACATATCTTCCTGTTTTCATCCATATTTCATATAAACAATACCCATCCCACTTAAAAATCACACATTTCAAACAAGGTCTATCAAATTTAACCCAAGGCATTGAAAAATGGCAGGAAGAGAAACTGAAATTAAAGGAATAGTTCTGTGAGTCACAGGTCAAGCAAGTTTATCTGATATGAAAGAGGACTTTAAAAGAAACAAAATGGTGAAAAAAGCATTCTAAAATCTTATTCCGTTAAGGAGATATCTAAAGTTTAAAGTTTGGTATCATTTGTGCAGAAATGACTGAAATCAGACTGGTTGTGATGTCACTGCCTCAGATTCCTCAAAGTCTTTATGTATTCTATCATATTTTTCCTGCGATTTTGTGGCTTAAAAGCCATGGGATATGTCAAACAAGTGGTAAAACTGAATTTAGGAAGCGTATTTATAATATACCACCCGAGGAAAGTTTGAGGGAAAATAATTTGAATAGTGAAAACATTAAATAAACTATCTTTAAAATACATAAAGACCCAGGAATCTCAGTCTGTGACATTATACCTAGTCTGATTTAAGTCGTTTCTACACAAGTGATACCAAACTTTAAACTTGAATATTTCCTTAATGGAATAAGATTTTGCAATGCTTTCTTCACCATTTTGTTTCTTTTGAAGTCTTCTTTCATATAAGATAAACCTGCTTGACCACTGAACTTATCCTTAATTGCCAATAAATCTTTTAAAGAACCTGGCGGTGGCTTTGTCCTTTTGTGTAAAACTATATAATTATGTTTGTCATAAATGAATGAATGCAAACATTCTTGAGTACAATGAGTGTGGCAGTGAGTGAAGTACAACAATGCACAAACGTTCACTGTTAACTTCCTGCAAACAGGAGTTCCACCTAACACAATAACAGAAACAAGACTTCTTTAGTTCCTTATCAGCCAACATGACAAATTATTTTAATAGTCTAGGGCTGTTAAAGCAGAAAACAGGTTAGAGATATCAAGATATGTCTTTGGTGAAATTAAAAAACATCTTTGGTAACCATTTACACAATGGTTTTCAAGAAAGAGATGAAACCCTTCTGTCCACTCTTTTACATGTACCAAAAACATAGGGGTAGCAGCGATCTTCGTGGGTGTAGGCACCAAGGGGGAATGTGCCCCCCAAAACATAGGTGTAGTAGGCATCTCCCTGGGTGTAGGCACCAAAGGGGAATGTGCCCTCCACATTTTGAAAGTTTCCTACACCCCTGGAAAAAATATAATAAGAAAATCACTTGCAAAAATGCTCCACCATATCCCATGTAAGAGGCACTGATTTGATCTCAATGATAAAGAAGGAGGACCACATAACTGTTTAATTTCTTAGATGGCTTTTAAGAATATAAAAAATAAATTCTGAAAAAAAAACATTTTTTTTTTTGGTGGAAAGATTATTACCTTTCAAGTAATGACAAATTGAAAGCTCTAGATTTAGGGCCAAATTTGTGATGTAATAACTTGGAAGCATTTACAAACTTGAACACTATCATCTCCTTCTTGTAAAATGGCACTTACCTGATTTGATTCAATAATGGGTTGGACTTTATAATCTTTTCAAGTTCCCACCTAAATGTTTCTCACATGGGGGCCCCTTTCCCTGTATAGTACTGCCACTGGTATTGCTGTTGCCTCATTAACAGTAAATATTACCTTAAAAGGAATATGGACATTTAGCAGATTTTAGATATGTGAAAGAGCATGGAATTCTGAGTAAAATAGTTTTTAAAATTTGTAAAATTTATTTAGTTTTCAATTTATGACTAAAACGAAAGTTTCATGATTTGTTAATTTGTCCAGAATTTGTGATATACTAAGAGGAACACATCTCAAAATCTTTATAAAATTCTTCCTTCAAATTCAGCTACTTAAGAATTTCAGAATGTGTCTTTTTTAGATACATGATGATTCGGAGTATGACAAAGTTCCATCGAACTTATTTTGGTCGAAGTCCAATTCTATATTTCAGACAAAATTGACAGAGGAATAAAGAAATATAAAGATTTTACACAAGGTATGAAGGGAACCTTTCCCCATTGATGTCACACATTATTGTACAATAACAGCTAAAAATTAAAAATACTGTAAATTGGTCAATTTGTAACCAAATTTAATGGAAAATTTTGCTGTTTTAATGGTTTAGATCATATTTTAAACCAATTAAGCCCATGTTGCCTGTAGATGTCCATAGTCCTTAACTCAAATCTGAATTCTGCTGTTTTTATCACTTTATTACCTATAAATTATCACAGTCGAAAGCTTAATGCAACTTTAAATATTCGTGCGCCTATATCCAAGTAGACAGAGGAAAAATGAAAATCAGACAAAAATATCAAATAAATTAACAATCTCAGAACGTACTCCACTCAGGTATCTCAAGATTGAAAAAAACCTATTAGCTTTTGGCAAAAAATTGACAATTTCCGCCACTCTTGATTGAAATTTAATGAGAGTTTGCAGAAGAAAACAAATAAATTCAAAGGTTTCCAACAAAGGTCAAATTGTTGTAAACAAGACGGTTAATTATAAATGTCATTGAAAGAGATTACTGCTATGTTTTACTGTCAAAGTTAATGACTATTTGATAGAGGTTGTTGGGATTATCATGAAGGACGGCTGCAAAGAAATCTCAATTCTTGAGATTCCCGTAGGAGGCAAGGCTTTCTTCTTATTGCGATTAACAACAAAGAAAGGAACTAGAATGATAACAAACACTAAAAATCTCTTTATATTTAATCAAAACAGGTTTTAAAGCCAAGATAAACAAAATGGGAAAGAAAACAATTAAAAATTCTTGATTGATTCCTGAGCTAACATCCTTTTTTGTGTACACCTGCATAAAAATGACTGGTAACTTAACAGGACAGCTGACATCCTATTTCCATATATTTTATTGAAAGCACGGCCTGCAATAATTATGGAGGTTTCATTACTGATGCTATACAATGAGATCACAGCCTGCAATAACTATGGAGGTTTCATAACTGATGCTACAATGAGATCACGGCCTGCAATAACAATGGAGGTTTCATTACTGATGCTACAATGAGATCACGACCTGCAATAACTTTGGAGGTTTTATTACTGATGCTACAATGAGATCAGGGCCTACAACAATAACAATGGAGGTTTCATTACTGATGCTACAATGAGATCACGGCCTGCAATTACTATGGAGGTTTCATTACTGATGCTACAATGAGATCACGGCCTGCAATAACAATGGAGCTTTCATTACTGATGCTACAATGAGATCAAGGCCTGCAATAACTATGGAGGTTTCATTACTGATGCTACAATGAGATCACGGCCTGCAATAACTATGGAGGTTTCATTACTGATGCTACAATGAGATCACGGCCTGCAATAGCTATGGAGGTTTTATTACTGATGCTACAATGAGATCAGGGCCTACAATAACAATGGAGGTTTCATTACTAATGCTACATTGAGATCACGGCCTGCAATTACTATGGAGGTTTCATTACTGATGCTACAATGAGATCAGGGCCTACAATAACAATGGAGGTTTCATTACTGATGCTACAATGAGATCACTGCCTGCAATAACTATGGAGGTTTCATTACTGATGCTACAATGAGATCACGGCCTGCAATAACAATGGAGGTTTCATTACTGAGGCTACAATGAGATCACGGCCTGCAATAACAATGGGGGTTTCATTACTGATGCTACAATGAGATCACTGCCTGCAATAACTATGGAGGTTTCATTACTGATGCTACAATGAGATCACGGCCTGCAATAACTATGGAGGTTTCATTACTGATGCTACAATGAGATCACGGCCTGCAATAGCTATGGAGGTTTTATTACTGATGCTACAATGAGATCAGGGCCTACAATAACAATGGAGGTTTCATTACTGATGCTACAATGAGATCAGGGCCTGCAATTACTATGGAGGTTTCATTACTGATGCTACAATGAGATCAGGGTCTGCAATAACAATGGAGGTTTCATTACTGATGCTACAATGAGATCACAGCCTGCAATAACTATGGAGGTTTCATTACTGATGCTACAATGAGATCACGGCCTGCAATAGCAATGGAGGTTTCATTACTGATGCTACAATGAGATCACGGCCTGCAATAACTATGGAGGTTTCTTTACTGATGCTACAATGAGATCACGGCCTGCAATAACAATGGAGGTTTTATTACTGATGCTACAATGAGATCACGGCCTGCAATAACTATGGAGGTTTCATTACTGATGCTACAATGAGATCACGGCCTGCAATAACAATGGAGGTTTCATTACTGATGCTACAATGAGATCACGGCCTGCAATAACTACGGAGGTTTCATTACTGATGCTACAATGAGATCAGGGCCTACAATAGCAATGGAGGTTTCATTACTGATGCTACAATGAGATCACGGCCTGCAATAACTATGGAGGTTTCATTACTGATGCTAAATGAGATCACGGCCTGCAATTACTATGGAGGTTTCATTACTGATGCTAAAATGAGATCAGGGCCTACAATAGCAATGGAGGTTTCATTACTGATGCTACAATGAGATCACGGCCTTATTATTTAGTTTTCAATTACAAAAGTGAAATGAAAGGTTTCAGCAAAAGAACAGTTTTGTTCTAAGTATCCAACCAAAATTTGGAAACTACTAAAAAGAACACCTTTTAATTTTGATTAAAGGGGCACTAGACTGACAGGTGAGGGAGGATGTTTGCTAGGGATTCTAGAAACTTCAGCAAAGATTTTGACTAAAGTAGAAAGTTGCAAAACTTCTGTCACATCAACATGGGCATAGGAGGCGGGGAGAAGAAGGGGGAGGGGAGAGGAGGGGACAATTTGACCCCAAATTGAAAAATTGAAGAAATTTGGGCAAAAATACCTAACAAGACACTTTTATAATGTAAAGGGGGTATTTTATCAGTGCTTCTTTTGCCAATTTTGCACCTGAAAATTCAAGATTTTCAGGCAATTTCCCATGCCTCCCTAAATAAATCATACGCCCATGCACATCAATATTCATACCCAATAGTTATCTAAGATTCTTAAACAGTAAACTTTTATCACTTTGGCAGACAATACAGCTAAGTCAAAGAATACTTGTTAAATTCACCAAAAAGGCTGCTTTCACTTTTAAATTTATGTCAAATCAGTGACATGAGGAATACAACCATGGATTGAAATAAGAACCTCACCTCCTCACTGTATGTAAATATACTTTCTTTGCCAGGTTCCTTGAGGAAGAGCGTTCCCTCAAATCCATACTTTGGAATGAATACCTGCAGTGCGTTCTTCCTGACAAACAGCACATATCCTTCCTCATCCAGAACTTTGTTCCTGAAGAATATCTGCAAGAAAAAACAAAATGCATTTGGAGGTTAAACTAAGTTTTTACCTTAGTAAATGTGCTTGTACCAAAATCAGCCCTTAGTAATGAATGATGATGTCAGGATTTTGAAAAATATGTTGCCCGTACACAATTTTCTGAGGAAAGTGGGGAGAGCAGCATAATATCATTGCTGTTATCATTACCATTATTATTATTATCATTTTTTTTTTCTTTTTTAAGGGGGGGAGGGGATTTCTCCTTTGCCCAGTAGTGCCGACACTGGCCTTAGTATATGCTTGCACTTAGTTTCAACAGGGAGATGGTACAGTTGCAAGCTTGCTGCAATCTCAAGGCAAGTTCGCTTTGTGCTTAGCAAGCTCATCATTTCTACAATTGGATCATAACGGTAAGGAAATTGAGAAAGGCAATCCTCACCCCTATTTTGTAATGTGTTAAGTTGCTACACTAACACACCCTGAAATGAAATCTATACATATGGCATTTTTCACCCATTCCCTCACTATAAGTTTCAAAATTCCTTGTTAAATGCAAGAGGGAAAATTGCACTGGTAAATTAAGTTTCCATCAAAAATTGTTGCTCAGCAGTAAATTTCCTTTAAGTTTTGAAAACTTTTTCATTAATTTTGAGTAAATATCCTTCAATTTGATCTAAATTTCCTTCAATTTCATCCAATTTTGCTTCAATTTGACAAAGTGTTTAAAACTTGTATTGTTACCGCACCTAGATACCCAGTTGAACCACCCAACTAGGCAAGAAAGCAAGCAAGCAACTGAGAAGATAAGTGAAATCCTCCTAGGGGCCTCTGGCTATGTGGTTATAAATATAGCTTGGGGGAGCAAGAGAGGGGCAATTTTGTCTCATGGGGGGGGAGGGGATATGGGAATGTTTGGTTCATACGCTTGCCATATTCTCCTTAACTGTGCAAAAAGCACTGAAAAATCACACACATTTTGCACTTCAAACGTTATGACTAAAGAGTCTCTGAATATTTTGTTCCATTTCAAATGGTTTAGAGAACTAGAATTCATTATCTATCGTTTGAGACCATTTTCATTTAATTATTCCAAAACAAAGTACCGTACTTTGTAAACTATAAAAAGTGTTTTTTCTTGTTTTTCAATGGAGCGCAAGCAAAATCACAAGGTTATCGCCGCTTTGACCTTTGTAACTTATGAATGAAAGTATTTGGGAGTCCACTTCACACGGCCTGACAATTAACATATATCTATTTACCATATATATAAAATCCAACATGATTGGTGCAAAAAAAGGCCCGTACTTTCCAACAAATAGAAATCGATGAGAAAATTTTTTTGTGTCTGCTTATGTATCCCTTTATTTTAATTATGACGTAATCTTAGCACGCCCAAGCAACATGGACTGTACTATTTTGTGCAGAGGGTTTCCTGTTGTTTGTGTATTGTAAAAATGCTGTGAAGAGGCAAAAAGGTTTTCCAATGTCAGATTGGGCTAAATTTTCTTTTATTTTTAACAGTTTTCTTGTATATTTTGTTACACTGAGATATATTTTTATATATGACTGTACTCATCAGAAATTAAACATTATTTGGCTGAAATATTATCGACAACAATCATAAACGAAGAAGTGCAAGAGTCAGAACGACAAAGATTATGATACCAAAAAATTAAGAACTATGCTATTTATTACAATTTTTGTAGGAATTAAAATGCAAGAGTGAGACATTAAACGACAAGGTTAGGTTGCATGATTATGATACCAAAAATTAAGAACTATGCTATTTATTAAATTTTTGTAGGAATTAATATTTGTTTATTATATATCTGAAATAAACTTCTTTATATCTTTTCTTATCACTGCATTCTTAAAAATTGTTTTCTATTTAGCACAAGTACAGTTTGTCATACATTTGTTTAAGAAAAATGAGTTTAAAATAGTTTCTCATCAGTAATGCTTGTCTAACAAACTTTTGAACCGAAGTTGTGTGTGCGTTAAATTTCATTTAATTTGTTTTGCTTTAAAGATATTTCATTAGAACTGGCTAGTTGTTAAATAAAATGCTGTCTAAAGTTCCATTCCACTTGGCCTACATCCACATGCGGCATGCAATGCCGTCAAACATGACAAGCCGTCCCACCCTCTCCTACATGCTGCCAACCCACCCTCTCCCTCATGCTGTACCGCTCCTCTCCTATATGCCATCTCAGCCTCTGACGATTACTGGTATTATCAAGAGTGACAATCCTGGCTATGATCACGCCACGCGTACACACTCTCAAATCTGTGAAACCACATTATTTTTTGTATGATGAATATACACACATGAACCGCCTTTCATGTGTGTTGATAAATCCATAATTTTTCGCCCTCAAAAAAAAATCTTAACGAACTTGGCCTTCACTGCATGCAAACTAAAAGTATTCAACTATTGTTTAAATGAACCCGCATAATAATGGTGCAATCCAAATCCTACCAAGTTTATTTATAGTTTTCCGTAACACATCACAACAAGTTCCGCGATTTTTTTCCTAAAGCGCATTTTGAGGTAAAACATTCTCATATGGGGCAAAAACCTATATAATAGGACAAAATATGTCACTTTACAAAAAAATCTGGGGCAAAGTGATCTTGTGGGGGGGGGGGGGTGGGGGGAATTCTCTACGTAGCACTGGCACTACTTGTATCCTGATAAAAAGTTACATACAACTTACAGAGTCAGATATGCTGGGTTTTTATTGGAATTTAAAGAGCCTGAACAAATAGCCGACTTTGGGAGCTGACTGTGTGTTTCTGTATGAATCATCAATGTGAATATACCATTCATAGACACTCTCACCATTAAAAAGCCTCAAGAGCTTTGTCACATACTGGCAGAAGTGACTGACCCTGTGACTGATACTAGGTATATCTCAGACTGTTGTTTATTAACTTGTTAGCAAACTGCAGATAAGATAGTACATCACACACACATGAGAGCAAGTATATGCCCTATGTTGAACTGTTGATCCTTTATTTCACACCTCAGATATCGGAAAGGAAGAATACACCATGACCAGGGCATAGCTGCTAGCTCTAAAATTACGAGAGGCAGCAAATATGAACAGAGCAGCTAGACCATGTCCATAGGGGTCCCTATAGAAAAACTCACATGAAAGGTCCATGTGAGGCTTCTATGGTTTTGAAAAGAAGAGATTTCAAATAAAAAAAAATTGAAATTCTTAGGGGACAATTGCTTTCTGCTTCCTAGCTGCTAGCTACAATACACAACCAACTTTCATATTTTTACACGTCTCTCTTTCTCTCTCTAGGTGCTGAGTCTGGAACAGACATTGGCGATCATGGCCCTCCATTCACTTCTGTTTAGAGCTAAATGCATAAACTTATTGTTAATTAAGCTGTTGTTGGTTGCCCAGTTGTTTAAACTTTGGACATATTTAACTTGCTGCCTTCCTCTGCTTCTTTTGGCCTCAATTTTCCCACATACTGCAAGCTGTTCCAACCCACCCTCCCGATAAACATGCCCGAAAAATTCCATGTCTCCTTCTGATGGCATTGAGTAGGGACCTGTCCATGCCTGAAGCTATCAGGACATCACTGTCCACTATTACGCTGTCCACTGTTACACTGTCACTGTCGGCTATTTATCAAAGCTCCTTCCTGACATGACATTGCTGATTGAAGCCAACAAAAAGCTGTAAAAACATTCAATTTTCTATTGAATGTGAAGAAATATGTTTTGCTGATTTCATGCTTCTTTAGTTTTGTAAAAGTAATTTAGCTACTATTGCTTCCAAACATACACACTCACCATTAACAAAACATCTTTCTCAGCAGGAAAATCCTCTTAAGGTTAACAATTTAGGGCCTATACCATCAAATGGCTCTTCCCACACACCAATCAATTATATTTCTCACTAATTCATGTAAAATGAAAGCCTTCCTATATTAACAATGATGCCCATTTTCAGTAAACCTTTAACTATTTCTCTTCCCTAAATTACTATCCCAATATCTAATCCCTCCCAGCTACCTTTATAACATGAAACACTGCTATAGATGTACTAACTTGAATATAGTAATCTCTGCATGAAAATCCAACATTTAAAACAGTGAAAGTTTACATAAAGTTCATCCCTGGGTCCATTTCATTTTCAGCAATAGAAACCAAACCCACTTTATGTCAGAAGTAATTGTTGTTCTGTTGTATTATATGGGAACCCTGTAGTAGTTAACCATCCAGGCTTCCAGGTCAAATGATACTATTCTATAATGCTACACAGCTGTAAGAATTGGTAAGGGTGCAGTTCAAATTATATTGAAATCTATGGCAAGTAATGATAGCAGTAGTACATCAAAGCTTTAATTAAGCAAATATGTGTATATTATGTATAATATTGGAATGAAAATTTAGTACTTGAAAGTGGAGTGGAACTTTGGAACATAGGTAAAGAAAGCCTGTTGTGAATGTTTGCCCATAGTTCAAGTAGGCAGGGCTACCTGGTTTAAGCAGAGAGATGTTATTTGGGAATAACCTCTCTCTGCTTCAAGAGACCATTACCACTGAATGTTTCTTAGCTTACAATTGTTGGCAAGATATACACTCTTAGATATCATGTTCTATGCAAGAGTGTTGCCAGGGGAGGTCGTCCGGTTCTTTTGAACCCCCAGTGGCTCCCCAGATGGTAAAATGGTCCAATAAATTTGATAATAGATCCAGACTTTGAGACAATAACCTGTATTTTGCTCCTTAGTAAAACATGGCCTCCAAACAGCTTACAGAATGCTATTTGGCTGGTTACATGTGAAACAAAGGCAAAGCCACATTTTGAGGTGATTACCTGGGGTTACACATGATACAAAGGCAAAGCCACATTTTGAGGTGATTACCTGGGATTACATGTGGTACAAAGGCAAAGCAACATTTTGAGGTGATTACCTGGGGTTACATGTGATACTAAGCTAAGGCAAAGCAACATTTTGAGGTGATTACCTGGGGTTACATGTGATACAAAGGCAAAGCAATATTTGCGGTGATTACCTGGGGTTACATGTGATACAAAGGCAAAGCAACATTTTGAGGTGATTACCTGGGGTTACACATGATACAAAGGCAAAGCAACATTTTGAGGTGATTACCTGGGGTTACATGTGATACAAAGGCAAAGCAACATTTTGAGGTGATTACCTGGGGTTACATGTGATACAAAGGCAAAGTAACATTTTGAGGTGATTACCTGGGGTTACATGTGATACAAAGGCAAAGCAACATTTTGAGGTGATTACCTGGGGTTACATGTGATACAAAGGCAAAGCAACATTTTGAGGTGATTACCTGGGGTTCCATGTGATACAAAGGCAAAGCAACATTTTGAGGAGATTATCTGGGGTTGCATGTGATACAAAGGCAAAGCAACATTTTGAGGTGATTACCTGGGGTTACATGTGATACAAAGGCAAAGCAACATTTTGAGGTGATTACCTGGGGTTACATGTGATACAAAGGCAAAGCAACATTTTAAGGTGATTACTGGGGGTTACATGTGATACAAAGGCAAAGCAACATTTTGAGGAGATTATCTGGGGTTGCATGTGATACAAAGGCAAAGCAACATTTTGAGGTGATTACCTGGGGTTACATGTGATACAAAGGCAAAGTAACATTTTGAGGTGATTACCTGGGGTTACATGTGATACAAAGGCAAAGCAACATTTTGAGGTGATTACCTGGGGTTACATGTGATACAAAGGCAAAGCAACATTTTGAGGTGACTACCTGGGGTTACATGTGATACAAAGGCAAAGCAACATTTTGAGGTGATTACCTGGGGTTACATGTGATACAAAGGCAAAGCAACATTTTGAGGTGATTACCTGGGGTTACATGTGATACAAAGGCAAAGCAACATTTTGAGGTGATTACCTGGGGTTACATGTGATACAAAGGCAAAGCAACATTTTAAGGTGATTACTGGGGTTACATGTGATACAAAGGCAAAGCAACATTTTGAGGTGATTACCTGGGGTTACATGTGATACAAAGGCAAAGCAACATTTTGAGGTGATTACCTGGGGTTACATGTTGATACAAAGGCAAAGTAACATTTTGAGGTGATTACCTGGGGTTACATGTAATACAAAGGCAAAGCAACATTTTGAGGTGATTACCTGGGGTTACATGTGATACAAAGGCAAAGCAACATTTTGAGGTGATTACCTGGGGTTACATGTGATACTCTGGGGTTACATGTAATACAAAGGAAAAGCAACATTTTGAGGTGATTATCTGGGGGTTACATGTGATACAAAGGCAAAGCAACATTTTGAGGTGATTACCTGGGGTTACATGTGATACAAAGGCAAAGCAACATTTTGAGGTGATTACCTGGGGTTACATGTGATACAAAGGCAAAGCAACATTTTGAGGTGATTACCTGGGGTAGGCTCAATATCTTAAAAGAGACATAGAAGTCTTTACTTTTCTTTAATTAATATGATATAAAGAATAATATAAGTCATCTGAAGAAATTTCACATCATACAAAACAATTTAGCATATATTATCTAAATTATTAAAACATTAATTCTGTCAGTATATACTTACATGGGAACAGCCATTTTGTTCATACGCCCTCTATGATGTCATATACCCAGTACAGATTAGAATATTAATGTATTTCTTTATAATCTATTTCAAATTGCATGGGTCTCAAGTTTTTTATTTGTATATGAAATTACTAATTCAAGCCCTTAAAACTTAATGTCAAAGCATTTTGAAAAAAATATTTCAAAGAAAATTCTTAAGAAATACATTATGTGTGCTAGCACATACGGCAAATTATGTCATCATCGGCATGCTTTCAATACAAAATTAGAGCAAATGGCAGTGCCCATGTGTCAACTTCAAACATGAATAACTTGTTTGTTTGTTTGATGACAGCTTAACGGCACCACGACAACGAGGGTCAAATTGTGCCTGAGAGGTTAGATCATTCTAGAGGTAGAGAGGAAAGAAAACAAGGGGAGAATGAGAGAAATACAAGAACTAAAAGTCAGAAAGCTGGGATCGAAGAAGGAGGTCCATGGGTGAAGAAAAAAAAAAAAGTAAAGAGAGGGAGTGGGAGAGGGGACCAAATATGATTGTAGAGGGAAGCATGATGAAGATAGGAGATAATTATATCCGGTGGGTTTTTCTGGGAAAACTCAGCAATTGAGTTGAGGGAGTGAGGGAAGCTTTGGGAAGGTTGTACAGGAGTCAAGCAAGGAGAACGTGATGGACTGTGAGGGTGCAATGACAATTTTTGCAGAGGGGTTGGGGGGAGCCAATAAGGAGATGGGAGTGAGTGAGGTGGGTGTGACCTATTTTAAGACGGGTAATATGAACATTGTCGACACGAAATAGGTTGTTGATGGTGGGTCTGATTGGAATGGTACGCTGGATGACGTGGAGTTTGTTATCAATTTGGGAGTCCCATGAGTGTTGACAGCGGCCACGAACAAGGGAACCGATAAGCGGTTTGATGTCAGAAAGGGTTTTGGGAAATGGGGTAGGGAGAAGTTGAGGGCAAGCTTAGCGGCTGCATCAGCCCTGTCATTGCCAGGGATGCCAACATTGCTGGGTATCCAGATGAAAAGAATACTTTTCCTGCACAGGGTGGGCGAAAGGAGTGTCTGGATGAGCAGGTGGGATGTGAAGTTATCCCATTTAAGATTAAGTAAAGAAGTAAGAACAGCCTTGGAGTCGGAGAAGATGGCAAAGTGGCTGAGCGGAGAGTACTCAATAAAGTTGAGGGCGAGGAGGATGGCCTTTGCCTCGGCTGAAAAGATGGATGAGTAGTTGGAAAGCCTGCTACTGAGGGTGATGTCTTGGATGACGGCAGCAGCCGCTGTCTTGTCGCCTTCCTTGGAGCCATCAGTACAGATGCAGGTATAGTTTGAGAGTTGGTCTTTGATTTGGTTGTGGAGATTGATGAAGAGGTTAGGGTGGTTTTTGGTTTTGTGATGAGTGGAGAGGCCCAGGTGGATAGAAGGAGGGGGTGGCCCAAGGAGGAAAAGTGGGCCAGGAGAAGGTGCCAAGAGTGGCGGGGTTGATGCCGAGTCTGATTTAATGCATAAGCTAAAGGGAGGGGGGATAAGGTTTTAGTCCTATCAAAGAGGGTGGAGAAATTGGGGTGCCTAATGAGGTTGTAAACAGGATTCTGGGTGTTGGTGAGGACTCTAAAAGCATAGGAGAGGCTAAGCTTTCTACACCTTCGCAGAAAGGGGAGTTTGTGGCTTTAACATGAAGGCTGGTGATTGGGAAGGTCCTGTAGGCACCCAGACAAAGCCTGAGGGCTTCATTTTGGATGGTGTTGATTAGTTGAGGTATGAGCGACACAGTAGACAATATTGCCATAGTCAAGCTTGGCATGAATGGTAAGCCTGAAGATTTTGTGGAGAGTATGGCGGTTCGCACCCCAAGTGGTGTTGGAGAGGAGGTGGAGAATGTTGAGGGAACTGTTGCATTTCTGTTTCAGGTTAGTGATATGTTGCCTATAGGAAAGCTTAGGGTCTAGAGGTAAACCCAGGAACTTCGTGTGTTCAACTTTAGGGATGCGAATGCCATTGAGCACGAGGTTCGGGTTGGGGTGGAGGTTGTTGAAATGACAGAAGTGCATGCAGACTGCCTTGTCTTTGGAGAATTTTAAAACCGTTATTGTTGCACCAGACTTGCAGCTGCTTGAGGCTGAGTTGGAGCCTATTTTTAACAAGAGGAAAGCTAGGGGAGGAGTAGAAGATGGTGAAGTCATCCACGTAGAGAATACGCTTGATGTTGGGGCCAAGGTTGTCCGGGATGTCGTTAATGCTCAGGTTGAAGGGAGTGGGGGAGAAGATGCTGCCCTGGGGGATGCCCTCTTCTTGGGGGTAGGGGTTGGAGAGGGTGTGGCCAATACGAACTTGGAACTGCCTGGGTGAGAAAAAGTTTTAAATAAAGATGGGGAGGTGGCTTCTGAGGCCAATAGTCTAAGGTTTGCGGATAATGCCATATTTCCAAGTAGTGTCAAAAGCTTTCTCTAGGTCAAAAAAGATGGCAATGAGGTGTTCCTTTTTTGCAAAGAATTCCCAGATAACAGTGTCGAGCGTAATTAACTGGTCTAGGGTATTGTGACGTTTGTTAGTGATCCTTTCCATAATTTTACAGAGACAGCAGGTGAGGGCGATGGGGCGGTAGCTGGAGGGGTCGGTACTGTCCTTCCCCAGTTTAGGGACGGGAAACTTGAGATAAGAAAACAAATTTTGACTTGCTGTTTTTGGTACTTAGCTTTAATCTATAATATGAAATAAGGATTGTACCAGACTTTATGTCTCCTTTAAACATAATTTTGGCCACTTAAAAGTGAAAGAAGTGCCATTTCATTCAAGGCCAGACATCATGTTAACATGGAGATAAAAATACACAGTCCAACATTTCTCTGATTGGTTGAAATGCTTACACATTCACCGACAACTAAGGCAATCAATTACTGCCACAGTAGTGACATTAGCAGAAAGAACTAGACTTATTGGAGACCGGTAGAGCAATTTCCATGAGACGAGACTTGTTCAGAATTAAACAAAGCTACTTGTTCCTTTTCACTCCCCTCCCCTTTTTCCTCTTTCCTGATGCTTAACCCTCTTGCTTTGGTAGTGGTTTTTATTAGACATCCAGGTTCCCTTGTAAAAATACAACTTATGGAGGAGGAGCAATAACGATAATACAACAAAAAAATCTTTAAAAACAGAACATACCACTAAAAAATATCTTTCAAGGGAGAAATATCTTCAAGGAAGAGAGCAAATCTTAATAAGAGAAGGAAAGATGGACCAAACTGTTGAGGACAATTCATTTCCTATAAATCTTCAGTAAATGAAAACTCAGTTAAATATATACACATCTCTATATAAAGTACAACAGAACATTCTGTTATAATACTGCAGGGTAAATCTTCAATCAAAATAATGAGATCATATTCCAACCATCAGTGTGTCTCTCTCTGTTCCTATGGAAATTCAACCAGGGAAGTAAATGGCACTTCCCTGATTCAACCACTATTTTATTTCATGTAAGACACTCACAAAAGTTATGAAAACAAAAAGGTCAGAGGTGACACATAATCATTATACATAGCCTCAGAGGACAATTTTCTCATGATTATTAAGCAGGGCAACTTTCGCATGATTTTTTGGCTGAGCCAGTTTTGCAATCCCTGGATGTGACTGAAAGTTGTTTTCATATGACTGCACTTTTCACAGAGATGCACAGATTGCAATTCTCCACTCATTTTTAGCTCAACCTCCCTTTAAGGGATTAAGAGCTAAAGGATAAGTTAGCACAGTGGTCAAGCATGTCCATCTTCAGTTCGGTACTGAGATTCCCCTCTTCAGAATTTTTTTTATTTTCCCCTAAAGAGAGGAAAACCTATGTAAATTATATAACTTCCGGATTTTCATTTACAAATGCTTTGACCAACGGATTTTTAAAGGATAAGTTCAGTGAAGTTGTTCATAAAAGTTACTTGTTTGCAAATAAAAGATGCATAAAATTGTGAGTTTATTCTTGATGTGTATTTGTTCAGGGGTCCAGTAAGTGGTCCATCTTTGACAGAGGACTACGAAAGAAATTTTTATAGGATAGTTCAGTGGTTCAAACATGTCCATTTTATATAAAAGAGGACTTCAAAAGAAACAAAATGGTGAAGAAAGCATTCAAATATCTTATTCCATAAAGGAGATTTTCAAGTTAAAGCTGTCTTATCTGTGTAGAAATGACTGGTATAATAAGTCTACTATGGAAAGTTGGTGTCCTCATCCTCACATTCTTAGCATTGTTAATGTATTTTAAAGAAAGTATATTGAAATGTTTTACTATTTGAATTATTTTTCCTCGAACTTTCTTCAGGTGGTACATTACAAATACCCTTAGATTCAGTTGTATTACTTTTTTGACATGTCCCATGGTTTTTGAACCTCAAAATCACAGGACAAAATATGATAGAATACTGTACATAATGACTTTGAGGAATCTGAGGCTATGATGTCACAACTAGTCTGATTTCAGTCGTTTCTACACAAATGATATCAAACATTAAAGTTTAATATCTCCTTAACAGAATATGATTTTTGAATGCTGTCTTCACTATTTTGTTTCTTTTGAAGTCCTCTTGCATATAAGATGGACTTGCTTAACACCTGAATTAATCCTTTAAGCAAGGCTAGCCCAAAATCCAGATTTTCATTCAGAAAATGTTTAAATTTTTGCAGCATTAATCTAATCCTGAGTGACTGTTCAACATTTTGCTGTATTGTTGTGTTTGTCTTACATAGATCGATCCATAGATGTAACAACACTATGTATTAGTGTGTAGTTTTAAAGAATTTTTGCATTCCAAATCTCGCCAAAAATGACTCCAAATTTCTGTTTTTGCTTGGTGTGATCCGAATGATTTTAGCATATATAATAATAAAAGACTGGGAAAGGGTCAGCGAACATTTCCGGAAGATCAAGAACGCTGCTTTATATGCCATTTGGGTTATGATATCCTGTTTGGAATTTGTCCCACACTTTAGCCAAATTGGGGTATAGAACTTATAATTGATAGTTCGCTTGGCTTATAGACCTTTTCAAACCGAGTTTAGCCGAACGTGATTTTTTAATACTTTGACCAATCAAATGCTGGGGAACTTTTCCTTTGTTTCCTAACCAATCAGGTGCAGGTTTGAGGGGAAAGTGTGAGCAGCAATACGTGCGCGTATTTCCTTCACATATAACGCACGTATGATACGTGCGCTTGAAAATAATTTTTCATAGTCGCGTGGTCCCATACCGTGCGTGAATTGTGCAGACGGCCAAGATTCCACCAGTATTTTATTGGTCGATAAGTTTCCTCCTATATACGATTGGTCTATTATGTACACGTGAATTTTCGGCCATGTGACATCATTTAAATTAGTTATCCGGAAATCGCCAATTCAGATTTGAAAAGGTCTATAACTTACATTTAAAAACTAAAGCTTTAATACTCAAATAGCCTGAATGGGCTATATATCCATAAAGCGCAATTGAATGAATTTTTAGTCAGTGCCTTTAAAATCACCAGAGTGTTAATAACCAGTGAGCTTAAAGTAACAGCTCACTGCAGTAACACCATCTGGCTCTTCACAAGAAAACCTTTTAGTTGCATACAGAAAAGAGTCTAATAACTAGGTCATCTGTGATGGGTTTCTTAAAGGATTATTAGTTCAGGGGTCAAGTAAGTCTCATCTTATATGAAAGAGAACTTCAAAAGAAATTTATAAAATCTTTTTAGTCATATTTCGTATAATGATTGCCACTTGGCAGTGTATTTGTGTGATGTTATTATTGATTAATTGTGATTTATTAATCGATAATTAATTATTTGCTCAAAAAATGGGTAATATATTAGCAATATAAGGAAAATATGCCATAGTTACAACCATGTCTTGTTGCAAGGATGTAAAATCTATCTTGAATTTATACATACAGTATTTTGCTGTTAGTATGTTTGTTTATGATTTCAATTTCCCACAAAAGAAAACATGTTATTAAATTTTGCATCATATTGCTGTAAAGTCTTACAATTTTGTAGGCTTACTTGAAAAAACAGCTTCCACATATTCAGCTCCCATACGCAGTTTGGGCAACTAGAGTCCTGGGGGCCAGTGGCGTAGCCAGCATTAAAAAAGTGAGGGGTCCGAGAAGGTCCTAGACCCCACCCTCTCCCATAACAAAGTTTTCAAATTAGCCCACTTCTAAAGGCAATTTGGTTTTTTAAAAGCAAAAAATATATAAACAGCAAAGTTTTCCCAAATTTTTGAAAATGTCCTCAAAAAAATGGAGGGGGGGGGGAAGACCTATGACTATGCCACTGATGGGGTCTGTGGGGATTTTGGCACTTTGCAGCAATGTCGGAACCGCAGCGGCAAGAGGGGGAGGGGGCACTGCCCCCTTGCCCTAAAGTAAGGAGAGCAGGAGGTGCCCTTTTGAAAATTGATGGCGGACCGTGCAGGAGATGCCCTTTTGAAAGTTGAGGGTGGACCGGGCTGTAAGCACCCTTTTGAAACTAAAATGAAATTATTTTAGGTCATTCTGGAAGCATAAACACAAATAGAAATCCACTCACACTCACAAATATTACATAATACATAGAAGTTGTTACATACATTTAGTATTTATTTGACACAAATAAAGCATGTCATTTTACCCCATGGCAGCAATTTTCAAAAGAAGACTTTTACCTATTCGCCTGATGCAGGATTGCCTACTGGAAGTGGGGGAAAGTCAAAAGTGTGTGTGGAGGGAGGGAGGGGAAATTACAAAATCATGCTAAAATACAACACATCACTACATGAGGGTGGGGAAAGTGCCCCTTGCTCCCTTCAAATCCCGCCTATGCTCAAACCATATAAGTAGGAACCATGGGTCTAGGAGGCATTAAGATTCCTCCACTTTTTCGAAAACAAAAGTGCCCCTTTTTTTAATGAAAAGTGCCCCTCAAGTACTGTCCAAGAAGCACCTAAACTTTTACCTACCCACCAACAAAAACAGGCTTATACCCACCCAAAAATATATGTTGAACTACTACATCATTGATGTTCTAGTTCCTATGTCCATTTGCATAGACAGGGAAGTACCATTCAGTATAAGACTGAAGGGGCAAAACTAAGTAATTTAAAGTATTTCCAGGGGCTATCATCTCTTAGAATTATTGGGATTCTTGAGGTACAGAATTACTACACCCATGGTGTATTAAGAGTCATATGCTGGAGCAAGGGGGAATTTCGCCACACATTTTTTTTCTTCTTCTGAATTCATATGTTTTGTATGGTGATTTTTTGAAAGCGTGATTTCTTCCTCCTACTTTTGACTTCCCTGGGTCCCCCCTCACTTTCAGGATACAATTTATCCAGCCTATGCATAGCGTATGGGACGGGGGATGGGAAGGGGGGGGGGGAGTTATAAGAAAAATTGCACTCCCACATGCCTTATCTGACACATGATATTCCTAACAGAAATTCATTCTGAAAAGAATCAAATTTAATTAATCCAAGTTTGCATTGTTTCTTATTACTGATGTGGCTATGCAAGCTAACAATTAACACAAAAAAATAAAAAAAAGCTCTTGCTTTTCTAATGAGTGCATATTCTCTCAAAAGTTGACACCCATTGAATAAAGTTTTATGTCGGTATATGCAAGTCAGGAAGGTGGTATTTCCGTGCAATGGTGTATTACTTCCCACATCCTGTACTGCAGGCCAATTGAATCTGAATTACACCAGTTTCTACCCAGGGTTCTACAAGCTCACTGCTGAAATATACAAATTCACAGACCTATATTCTTTTAGTTCTTGTTTGTTGATGTTTAATAGCACCGCAACAGTCAGAATCAAATGTGCCATTCTTTTAGTGACAGGAAAAGTTTGTACTAGTATACCTCTTATTAACAGTTCCTTTCCTAATAGCCATATTGATTACATTTTACTGCTGTTAGTACAATGGAAAGTACTCCAGAATGTATAATTTTCTGCAGCTTTTTCAAGAAAGTTCACTAAGTTCAACATCCCCCACAAATATACAAGCTTATGTGAGCTTGCAGGAGTCAGTTACTTTCCAAATTCAATCTAGCTTCAAAATGACTTTGTGAAGTTTCCATTTCGTACAACGTCATTCCAACTTGATAATCATTGTTTTGGACATGATAGGGCTGTAGCCTTTTAGAGCTGTCCTACTCCTACCACCACCCGACCTATACTCCCTCAGATTTTACAATAATGTAAAATTAGAGTTTCAGAGCTTCAGAGAAAAATATAATTATCTGTGCAGCTCTGGTTCAAGTACTGTATCTCTTTTTGCATATCTTTATTTCTGAATGTCTCCTTGTCAATCTGAGGATTTGGATTGGAAGGAAGGGACAGGAGGGAGGGGGGAGGGGGGAGAAGAGGTTCAATGGAGGAGTATATCCCAAATGGGGGAATGTATCTCCAATGGGGAAATGTATCCCCATGGGGAAATTAATCCCGAATGGGGAAATGTATCCCCATGGGGAAATGTATACCCATAGAGAAATGTATCCCCCATGGGGAAATCAATTCCCCATGGGAAATTAATCCCCCATGAGGAAATGTATTCCCCATGGGGAAATGTATCCCCAACAAGAAAATGAATCCCCAATAGGAAAATGTATCCCCAATGGGGAAATGAATCCCCAATGAAGAAAATAAACCCCTGTGGGAAAATTAATCCCCGATGGGGAAATGAATTTTCCATAGACCTCTGCTGGCACCATCGCTGCCCACTTGCATGGTGTCACTTCGTTGCTCATGCAATTTTTTTTGTAGTTTTGGTTCAATTACCTCTTTTTTTCATATCTTCCTATTTGTTTCTATGTCAATTCTGGAAACTGGGGGAACATATGAGAATGTTTGGTTCATACGCTTGCGATAATCTCCTTAACTGTGCAAAACGCTCTAAAAAATCACACATAATTTGCACTTCAAACATTATAACTAAAAAGTCTCTGAATATTTTGTTTCATTTCAAATGGTATAGAGAACTTGAATTCATTATCTATCATTTGAGACCCGTTTCAGTTAATTATTCCAAAACAAAGTACCGTCCGTACTTTGTAAACTATAAACAGTGTTTTTTCTTGTTTTGCAATGGGAGCGCAAGCAAAATCACAAGGTTATCGCCGCTTTGACTATTGTAACTTATGAATGAAAGTATTTGGGAGTCCATTTCACACGGCCTGACAATTAACATATATCTATTTACCATATTGATAAAATCCAACGTGATTGGTGTAAAAAAAGGCCTGTACTTTCCGACAAATATAAATTGATGAGAGAAAACTTTTTTGCGTCCGCTTATGTATCCCTTTATTTCAATTCTGACGTAATCTTAGCACGCCCGAGCTGCATGGACTGTACTATTGTGTGCAGAGTGTTTCCTGTTGTTTGTGTATCGTAAACATGCTGTGAAGAGGCGAATAAGGTTTTCCAATGTCGGATTTGGGCTGATTTTCTTCCATTTATAATAGTTTTCTTGTATATTTTGTTACACTTGAGATATATTTCTTATTATATGACTGTATTCATCAGAAATTGAACATTATTTGGTGGAAATATTATCAACAACAATCATGAACGAAGAAGTGCAAGAGTGAGGCAAACAACAACGTTAGGTTGCATGATTATGATACCAAAAATTAAGAACTATGTTATTTATTAAACTTTTTGTATGAATTGATAAATGTTTATCATATATCTGGAATAAACTTCTTTATATCTTTTCTTATCACTGCATTCTTAAAAATTGTTTTTTATTTCAGCACAAGTACAGTTTGTCATAACATTTGTTTAAGAAAAATCAGTATAGAAAAGTTTCTCATCAGTAATGCCTTGTCTAGCAAACTTTTGAACTGAAGTTGTGTGTGCATTAAATCAAATTAATTTTATTTTGTTTCAAAGATATATCATTGGAACCGGCTAGTTTTAAATAAATTGTTGTCTAAAGTTCCATTCCATTTGGCCTACATCCCACATGCGGCATGCTGTGCCATCAAACATGGCAAGCCATCCCACCCTCTCTCCTACATGCTGTCCCACCCTCTCCCACATGCTGTCCTGCCCCTCTCCCTTATGCCATCTGAGCCTCTGATATTGGTCATTACATCACTGGTATTATCAAGAGTGACAATCCTGGCTATGATCACGCCATGCATAAACACGCTCAAATCTGTGAAACCACATAATATTTTGTATGATAAATATTCACACATGAACCGCCTTTCATGTGTGTTGATAAATCTGTAATTTTTTCGCCCTCAAAGAAAATCTTAACAAATTTGACCTTCACTGCATGCAAACTAAAAGTATTCAACTATTGTTTCAATGACTTTGTTCTTCAAAACAACCCGCATAATAATGGTACAATCCAAATCTTACCAAGTTTATTTATTGTTTTTTATAACACATCACAGCTAGTTCCGCGAAATTTTTCCTTATGCGCGTTTTGAGGTAAAACATTCCCATATGAGGTCGCCAATGGGGGAAGAGATCCCTGAAGGGGAAGAGGTCCCTGAGGTTTCTGATGGGGAAGAGGTTCCTCATGGGGGAAGAGGTCCCCAATGGGAGCATGTATGACATTGGGAAAATGTGTCCTCAATGGGAGAATATGTTCCCAATGGGGCAATGTTTTCCTAATGGGGGATATGTCCCCAATAAGAGAATGTGTCCCCAATGAGGGAATGTGTCCCCAATAGGGGAAATGTGTCCCCAATGGCAGTTGTGTCCCTGACATACTTCATTTTTTTCATTACTTTACTTTCTCGGCAGCTTTGTTGAAGTTTCTACATTTGCATATTGCTTCCACTTGAGAACTGGTCCATATATAAGACATAACCCTCTGGAAACTTTTTAAATCTTAAAATATTTACATGAAGTTTGTTAAGTACATCGATCACCCCAACCAGCTTCATACGACAATTACAACAACTTAGGAATACCTTTAAAAGCAAGCAAATTATTGTTAATAATTCAGCGCACAAGCACACACCTACACACACTAAATGTCATAACAAATGAAGATAATGTATTTGATAGAATTTTTGTATGAAACATGCGCTATTGCATTCAGTTTTGATTGTTGCATATAGAACTGCACTAACATGATATACAGGAGTAAAATTTGAAATAAAAAACTTTGTTAGCAAGTGTGTGAAGGATTAGTTGATTGGTTTAATTTTGTTCAAGAGATACTCCAGTTTTAAGTTCAAGCGTTATGTAGAAATGACTGAATTAAGAGAAGTGCATGCATGGTGACTTAAAGGCCATCTATCATGATTAAAGGATTAGTTCAGGGGTCAAGCATGTCCATCTTATATAAAAGAGGACTTCAAAAAAACAAAATAATGAAGAAAGCATTCAAAAATCTTATTCCGTTAAGGAGATATTTAAGTTTAAAGTTTGGTATCATTACTTAAGGAGATATTCAAGTTTGAAGTTTAATATCATTTGTATAGAAACAACTGACATCAGACTAGTTGTGATGTCATAGCCTCAGATTCCTCAGTCTTTATGTAGTCTATCATGTATTGTCCTGCGATTTTGTGGCTTATAAACCATGGGATACGGCAAAAAAGTAGTAAAAATAAATCTAGGAAAAGTATTCATTTGATACCACCTGAAGAAAGTTTGAAGAAAAATAATTTAAATAGTGAAAAAATAAAATAAACTTTCTTTAAAATACAAATTGAGGAATCTGAGGCTGTGATGTCACAACTAGTCTGATTTCAGTCATTTCTACACAAATGATACCAAACTTAAAACTTGAATATGCTTTTTTCACTATTTTGTTTCTTTTGAAGTCATCTTTCATATAAGATGGACATGCTTGACCACTGAACAAATCCTTTAAAATGTGGCAGTGTATATTTTATTCCAAAGTGATTCTGATTGGTCTATCAATGTAAATGCACATTATACCACTGTCTTTCAACCAATCAAAACACGTAAATTAAAATGTATTTACCTCCACGCTAGAGGCGTTAACTGGCCTTTAAGATTCCTTTGAAGTATTTTGTGTTCCTTTGAAGTATTTTTTTGTGAAATGTCAGTACTTAACAGACACTAGTAAATTCACTTTTAATTCATCACCAGTATTTCAGAAAATATCTAAATCAGTAAAAGATTTCAATTAATTTTAAATTCAAATGCATCAAAAAATTAATAAGTGAAGGTGTGATATCACTCTTACAGTAGATTATCATTTAAACTTGCCAATTAACTTAAAAAAGTTGACATAAGACTTGAAAAAGTTGACATAACACTTAAAATGACAGAAAGCAGCACATTTGTGACATCACATGTTCATGGTCACATTCCTCTGATATTTGTGTATTTTATTGATACAAATTTTTGAAATATTTGTGATTGACAATCTTTGGATATCTGGGGAATATTAAAACCTGAGTTTAGCAATTAAAGTAAATGTGATTGACTATCTAAAAATATTTTGAAAAATAATTTCAATTTGTAAAAAAAGGTTTCATTAGAATTACAACATTTTTAATGGACTTAAAAGGGTTTTAGATTAAGTAAAAGAACATGCAGTGGAATTCTGAGTAGAATAGTTTTCAAAATTTATAAAAAGCTTATTGAGTTTTCAAGTAATGACTAAACAAAGTCTTATAATTTGTTATTTTGTCCGAAATTTGTGATAAGAGGAACACATCTCAAAATAGTTCAATGTTCCAAACGGGAAACAACTGAGTGTGTTTCGATCGGGACAGTCAGACATGCACAGATTGCACACTGACTGCAATGGTGATCGCCATATTGAAAACATAGATTCATAGTAGACTTCTATTGAGTTGTTTCAGTAATATAGTACGAAGGGAAGTATGCATTTAAGTACTGTGTAATGCCAGATATATTAATCAAGGGAAGTGTTAAGAAACTTTGTAGTACTTATGGAGAGCATGTAGATAGATGTTCCATGCAGTGAGATATGTGACCGGCTAATAAACAGGAAATGGATGCAGTCAATACAGCAAGAGAGTTTGTAAATGGGATTACAAAGAATTCTCTATTTGGGACTAAAAATAAACCTTGTTGATTTTTGAAAATGTCGTTTTGTTTTCCATTTAAATACCTCACAATATTATCAACGTAAAGGATGGCCTATAATTGGAACTTCAAAATTAGTTGTCAGTTTTGCTTTTGAATGAAATACTGAATAAACAAAATGTAATATGGGATTGAGATGGCGGTTGGTGATGGGATTTGGCAGATTGATGATGAGATTTGGGCTTAATTAACCCTTACTCTACCAGCACTTTTGGGAAAATGCGCTCGGGAGGCGGGGCCAAGGACGGGCACCCAAAACGGCGATAATATCGCCGCGTGGTAGAGTAAGGGTTAAGCAAGGCGTGATTATTGAAGGGTCCTCTGTCTTCCAGGCAGAAAAGTCGGGCCCCTTCCGCTTTCGGGACCCGCTGGGCCGCCCACCGGGATCATGCTGCCTATATTTTCGGGTTGGCGCATATGTCGCGGGTTGATTAACCCTTACTCTACCAGCACTTTTGGGAAAATGCGCTCGGGAGGCGGGGCCAAGGACGGGGCACCCAAAACGGCGATAATATCGCCGCGTGGTAGAGTAAGGGTTAAGCAAGGCGTGATTATTGAAGGGTCCTCTGTCTTCCAGGCAGAAAAGTCGGGCCCCTTCCGCTTTCGGGACCCGCTGGGCGGCCCACCGGGATCATGCTGCCTATATTTTCGGGTTGGCGCATATGTCGCGGGTTGATTAACCTAAGGGTTTACTCTACCAGCACTTTTTGGGAAAATGCGCTCGGGAGGCGGGGCCAAGGACGGGGCACCCAAAACGGCGATAATATCGCCGCGTGGTAGAGTAAGGGTTAAGCAAGGCGTGATTATTGAAGGGTCCTCTGTCTTCCAGGCAGAAAAGTCGGGCCCCTTCCGCTTTCGGGACCCGCTGGGCGGCCCACCGGGATCATGCTGCCTATATTTTCGGGTTGGCGCATATGTCGCGGGTTGATTAACCCTTACTCTACCAGCACTTTTGGGAAAATGCGCTCGGGAGGCGGGGCCAAGGACGGGGCACCCAAAACGGCGATAATATCGCCGCGTGGTAGAGTAAGGGTTAATCAAGGCGTGATTATTGAAGGGTCCTCTGTCTTCCAGGCAGAAAAGTCGGGCCCCTTCCCTTCCGCCCACCGATCATGCTGCCTATATTTTCGGGTTGGCGCATATGTCGCGGGTTGATTTCTACCAGCACTTTGGGACCCGCTGGGCGGCCCACCGGGATCATGCTGCCTATAGGGTCCTCTGTCTTTTTTGGCGCGGGATATGCCTATATTTTCGGGCGGGTTGATTAACCCTTACTCTACCAGCACTTTTGGGAAAATGCGCTCGGGAGGCGGGGCCAAGGACGGGGCACCCAAAACGGCGATAATATCGCCGCGTGGTAGAGTAAGGGTTAAGCAAGGCGTGATTATTGAAGGGTCCTCTGTCTTCCAGGCAGAAAAGTCGGGCCCCTTCCGCTTTCGGGACCCGCTGGGCGGCCCACCGGGATCATGCTGCCTATATTTTCGGGTTGGCGCATATGTCGCGGGTTGATTAACCCTTACTCTACCAGCACTTTTGGGAAAATGCGCTCGGGAGGCGGGGCCAAGGACGGGGCACCCAAAACGGCGATAATATCGCCGCGTGGTAGAGTAAGGGTTAAGCAAGGCGTGATTATTGAAGGGTCCTCTGTCTTCCAGGCAGAAAAGTCGGGCCCTTCCGCCCACCGACCGGGATCATGCTGCCTATATTTTTCGGGACCCGCTGGGAAAATGCGCCCACCGGGATCATGCTGCCTATATTTTTTGGCGCCCACCATCATGGCGGGTTGATTAACCCTTACTCTACCAGCACTTTTGGGAAAATGCGCTCGGGAGGCGGGGCCAAGGACGGGGCACCCAAAACGGCGATAATATCGCCGCGTGGTAGAGTAAGGGTTAAGCAAGGCGTGATTATTGAAGGGTCCTCTGTCTTCCAGGCAGAAAAGTCGGGCCCCTTCCGCTTTCGGGACCCGCTGGGCGGCCCACCGGGATCATGCTGCCTATATTTTCGGGCGGGTTGATTAACCCTTACTCTACCAGCACTTTTGGGAAAATGCGCTCCGGAGGCGGGGCCAAGGACGGGGCACCCAAAACGGCGATAATATCGCCGCGTGGTAGAGTAAGGGTTAAGCAAGGCGTGATTATTGAAGGGTCCTCTGTCTTCCAGGCAGAAAAGTCGGGCCCCTTCCGCTTTCGGGACCCGCTGGGCGGCCCACCGGGATCATGCTGCCTATATTTTCGGGCGGGTTGATTAACCCTTACTCTACCAGCACTTTTGGGAAAATGCGCTCGGGCGGCGGGGCCAAAGACGGGGCACCCAAAACGGCGATAATATCGCCGCGTGGTAGAACCCAGCTATTTGGTTAATAGCTCCATGGCTGAACAGTTTTACGGTTTGAGAAATAAACAAATAGATAACTTTTATTTTGACTGGCCTTGCTCCGCTTCAGGGTCACTCAGAGTGTTCCTGGTTTGAAGGATTAGTTCAGTGGTCAAGCAAGTTCGTCTTATATGAAAAAGAGAAATTAAAAATAAACACAAAAAAAGTGCACAAAGTAAGGGATATTCGAGTTTAAAACTCTGTCATATCTTTGCAGAAATGACTGGTGCAGTAAGTCTACTGTGAAAGGTTGGCATCCTCATCCTCACATTCTTAACAATTGTTAATGTTTTTTAAAGAAAAATATTTGCTGTTTTACTATTTGAATTATTTTTCCTGGAATTTTCTTCAGGTGGTAATTTTAATGACCCTTCCTAGATTCTCAGTGTTTTATTACTTCCCTGATATATCCAATGGTTTTTGATCCACAAAATCAAAGAACAAAATATGATAGAATGACTTTGAGAAATCTGCGACTGTCACATCCCAACTAGTCTTGAATTTAGTCGTTTCTACACAAAAGTTACAAAACTTATAACTTAGATATTTTTTTATGGAATAAGAGTTTTGAATGCTTTCTTCACCACCTTGTTTCTTTTAATGTCCTCTATTATCTAACATAGACTTGCATGACCCCTGAACTAATCCTTCAAAATTCTCTTGTAATCTAAAGTATAATCTGTTTGTTATTTAAAAGAAACACGTTATCAGGGGATTACGAAGGGTTTGTGGCTATTTCGTGCAAACACTATTAAATTTCATACTGTATGTCACACTGTAAATGCTTTTTTTTATCATTTTGTTTTTTTAAAGTCCTCTTTCACATAAGTTGGGCTTGCTTGAACCCTAAACTAATCCTCTAAGCAAAGCCATTCCATAGTCTTAAGAGAGTGAGGGTATGACATCATTCAACAACAGTAGACTTTATATACCATCTATCAAACAAATGTACAATTCAGCATCTTTAAATTTCATAACTTTGTAAAAAGTTCGGTCATTTTTACAGTGTAAGAGGAGTAGCGTTCCCTGAGCAAAGGCAATGATATGAAAAATGGTACGTGTGTTTGAGGGGAGGGGACTGTCAAGGTAAACAACTCACAGATTGTCCTGTTCCGTAACCCAAACATGTACAATCCAGCACCATTACTGCCTAATCTTCACTGACAAATGGTGGACCTCTCCCCTCCTATTTTCCCCTAAATGACCTTTTTGAGAATTTTCAAACCCCATTTCTGGATTACCAACTTATTCTAATTACAATATATGCTGCACTTCCTATAGTGGTAATAGGTTATTAGGTAAAAAAGAGTGGTCCGGATATCATATTGACTAATCAATGACTGGCCTTTATATGCTTTGTTTGTGACCTTCATTATCACAAGCATGTAGCAGGTGTTTGATATTACACCCAATTAGTTTCAGCAGGGATGTTTTCAGCTACATGATATTGACAACCTAATGAAGTTAAACCTAAGAGGCTTCAAAATTAGATATAGTTCAGAAAAAATATTCAAAAAATAAATTCAAATACAATTTTAGGTATAGATGGAGATTGGAGAACATTTAAGGTCTTTGGACAGTTTCCTTTTAACCACTGACTGAAAATGGTTTTAAGCCACATAAAATATAATAGAATACATCAAGACTTTAGAGGAATCTGAGGTAGTGACATCACAACTAGTATGATTTCAGTTGTTTCTACAAAAAAGATACCAAACTTTAAACTTGAATATCTCCTTAACGGAAAACAATTTTTGAATGCTTTCTTTACTATTTTGTTTCTTTTGAAGTTCCCTTTAAGGTCCTCTTCCAGATAGACTTGCTTGACCCCTGAACTAATCCTTTAAAAAATTAGAGACTATGTCCCGTTCATACATCACATAAGTTACATTAAATTGAACAAAAGTCATGAAAAGCTGCCAAATGGCGAAGTTTTAACCGATTTTGATGAATTGTTTTGCTTTCTTCGTGTTTTGGAGGATTTTAAATCAATCTAGTTTACCTTTTTGCTTTTTTACTTTCATTAATCTGAAGTTAATTCCAAATATTTTAATAGCACTGACAACATGGTCATGTTTAATAAAGGTGTTACTTTCCCCTCCCTTTCCCCACATGAAGAAATTCCTCTGTAAAGGAGAATTGGTCAAAATTGCCTGTAGCATCCAGACAGTCAATTTCACACTACATTGCACAAGCCTCCAGCTTGCCAGAACAGTATGCAGCCCTATCCCCAGCTCATCGTCCTCACTCATTTAATTTGTACATGGGTGCATGCAATCCAATTCTCTGTTCATTGTCCTTGCTTCTGCTTGGGTGCCCTCTCAATAAGTGGCCACACAATACTGTGCCTGTGTCTTAATGATAACAGAGTGGTTGTTTGTTATAAACAAGCTGGTAATACCAGGAAGTCAGGTTGGGGTATCATTATACCAGACTTCTTATATGAATAGTCTGGTGTCAGCTAGGAAAGCTATATAGAAAAACTTTTCAGCATGCAGCCAATAAATCTTGACCTTATATATATATATATATACATATATACAAATACATATATATATATATATACATATAAATACATATATATATATATATATATATATATACATATATATACATATATATATATGTATATATATATATATATATATGTATATGTATATGTATATATATATATATATGTATATATATATATATATATATATATATATATATATATATATGTATATATATAAATATATATATTAATATAAATATATATATATATATATATGTATAAATATATATATATATATATATATATATATATATATATATATATATATATATATATATATATATATATATATATATATATATATATATATATATATATATATGTTGTAATACATTGGTATACTTATACCAGTCAATACAATATTTTTTGCATTAGTTTGCGAATTCAATTAAAACCAGATGCTACGCTATCATCATGGGCAAAATAGGATATGGTAAAATAACTACTTTTGTATTTTATATTGTTGGATCAGTGCTTGGTAAATCACATATATTTACATATCTTAACTAGGCCAACCCCATGCCATGGAATTGACTACCATGACTCACAGATTTGAAGTTGTTTATAAGTACTAAGAAAATCAGCTGTGATAGGCCCATAGCCAGGAATTTAAAAGAGGGTAATTTTTGGATGAAAGGGCAATTTTTTGATAAAAGGGCAACAAACCTTGAAATTCCAGGTGCTTAATATTTTTGTTAGATTTCAAAAGGGCACTTTCTTAAAAAAAAGGGAGTTTGTTTGCTCAGATAAATCCTCCCCCTACCCCACCCCTCCCCTACGGGCCTGGTCATTATAGTTATTGCATACAAGGAAGCAAAACATCAAACTCTAAGATACAATGCACACACGTCTCTATGTTGGGTTTTGTCCATGTAATATTCTGTTTTTATTGAGGAAATAATCATTCACATTGATATATCTGACTTCACGTTTGCTCTATGAATTTCCCAAACGATTAAAATGGACTTCAAGGAAGGAACTCAAATGAAAACGATACAAGGAAATACATCATAAACGTTTTCTAATATCAGATGGGCAAATAGTCATCTATCATGATTAAAATGTGGCGGCGTACATTTTATTATTCCAAAACGATTATTGATTGGTCTATTATTATATGTGCACATCAGACCATATTGTATTTCGACCAAATTGAAAACTAATAGGACAACGACAAAGATGACGAGTGAACACACAATTACAATGACGGGGTCGTCACCTGCATATCGGTTATGATTGGTTATGATAGTAACAATGCTATCACGAACGCTTAATACGACCCGGACGAGAATACAGGTAGGACATACGGACAGACATAACATCGACGATCAAGTCAATGTCCACGGCCTTTGATAACCAGTTGTAGTGCACTGGCGTGTCTACCCACCCCAGGCTTGAACCTAGGGCCTCGTGGTCTGTAGACATGTATGATAACCGCTACACTACAGTTGGTAGACAAAAAAACTAATAGCTCTACGTTAAAGAAAATAACTGGCCAGTCTGGCCTTTAATACTTTTTTAAGCAAGAAAGAAAATGCTACATCGATCAGGTTAATGACATTGTTTTGTATCATATCCTATATATGAATTACAAACCCCTCTTGTTATCAAGGGTTGGGTTGGTTCGGTTGGGTTGGGTTAGGGTTTGGTTTGGTTTGGTGATGTTTAACGGCACAGCGACAGTCAGAGTCAAATGTGCCAAGAGGGTGTTAAAAACTATGGTGCTTAAGTTAGGACAGAGAGGAAAGTTTGTTTGTTTGATGAGGGCTTAACGGCACCACGACAACAAGGGTCAAATTGTGCCTGAGAGGCCAGATCATTCTAGAGGTAGAAAGGAAAGGAAACAGGGGGAGAATGAGAGAAATTCAAAAACAAAAGGTCAGAAAGCTGTGATCGAGAGAGGAGGTGCATGATTGAAACAAAAACAAAGTAGAGAGGGGGTGGAAGAGGAGAATTAAATACGGTTGTAGAGGGAAGCATGATGAAGGAAGGAGATAATTTTATTCAGAGGATTTTTTTGGAAGAACTCAGCAATTGAGTTGTTGGGAGCGAGGGAAGCTCTGGGAAGGTTGTACAGGGGGCAAGCATAGAGAACGTGATGGATTGTGAGGGTGCAATGGCAATTGTTGCAGAGGGATTGGGGAGAGCCAATAACAAGGTGGGAGTGAGTGAGATGGGTGTGACCAATTCTAAGAAGGGTAATATGAACATAATCGATACGAGGGAGGTTGTGAATATTGGGTTTGATAGGAATGGTGGGCTGGATGACGTGGAGTTTGTTATCAATCTAAGAGTTTCATGAGGTTTGCCAGCAGTCACGAACAAGGGAAGCGATAAGCGCTTTGATATCAGAAAGGGTTTGGGGAAATGGGGTTGGGGGAGGTTGAGGGCAAGCATAGTGGCTGCATCAGCCCTGTCATTGCCAGGGATGCCAACATGGCTGGGTATCTACAAGAAATAAAGAAATAACACTTTTCCTGCAGAGGGTGGGCAAAAGGAGTTTCCGGAGGAGGAGGTGGGATGTGGAGTTATCCCATTTAAGATTGAGTGAAGAAGTAAGAACAGCCTTTGAGTCGGAGAAGATGGCAAAGTGGCTGAGGGCTGAGCGGAGAGTACTCAAAAAAGTTGAGGACGAGGAGAATGGCCTTAGCCTCTGCTGAAAAGATGGATGAGTAGTTGGGAAGTCTGCTACTGAGGGTGATGTCTTGGATGACGGCAGCAGCAGCTGTCTTGTTGCCTTCCTTGGAGCCATCAGTGTAGATGCAGGTGTAGTTTGAGAGTTGATCTTTGATTTGGTTGTGAAGATTGATGAAGAGGTTAGGGTGGGTTTGGGTTTTGCAATGAGTGGAGAGGCCCAGGTGGATAGAAGGGAGAGCGTGGGTTTGGGTTTTGTGATAAGTGGAGAGGCCCAGGTAGAAGGGGATGGAAGGGAAAGCAGGAGAAGGTTTGGGATGCCGAGATGAGGTCTGATTTTGTAATTAGTGGAGAGGCCCAGGTGGATAGAGAAATTTGGGATGAGGTTGTGGGTTTGGGTTTTGTAATTAGTAGGGAGGCTAAGCTTTCTACACCTTAGCAGGTGGATAGAAAGGAGGTCCGTGGCAAATATAAAACAAAACAGACATTGATTGGTTTTCAAGATGATGAGTGGATATCACCACCAAAAACAAGGCAGACCAGGTGGATATGAGAAGCCATTGTTGAGCTTTTTTTAACACTGCATTTTAAACCCAATGTGATATAGAAACCCAGTGATTTTAATCAGTTATTACTGGACATATCAAAAACAAAAAACTTCTTGTGAGTTGTGTGTTTTGTGACCATGTGTGTGTTTTTATCAGTGTGTTATTTACACTTTGGTGATTTAATACTCAATTTGATTCAGGCTATTTCACATTGTTGGAGAAATCCCAAGTAAATAGCCCAAAGATATCAAATTCAATTTTAATGGGAGAAATATGTCAAGCCAATTCTGCCAGATGGTATTTTAAGACTCCAGCCAATGAAAACATAGTTTTCTTACAATCGGAGATATTCAGTGGTATTTCCCGAGCCAATGTTATTATATATGCTAAAATCATTTTGATTGCAACGGGCTAAATCTGAGTATTTAAAACATGTTTAGTAAATTTTGGAATGCAAAATTCGTTGAAATCATGCAACAATGAACTGTTATTGCATCAACATATCAATCTATTTAAGGCAAACATTGAACATGACAAAATATCAAAAAAACGCTTAGGATATGATAAACACTGCAAAATCTGAAGGTATCCGGGCGAGAACCTGGCTCTGAGTTTGTCATTGCTTAAGCTCAAAATCCCTTAACCCTTAAATACCCCCAGAACAAGCATGTCATGCTTGATTGGGGACACTTTTTCAAAAATAAATTTTCTTTGTCAAATAGGCCCACAGCAGTGATCTTGGTATCAGTTGAAAGAGAATTTGGCAAAAATGGATTGAAAAAAGAGAATTAAAAAAAGCATGAAATTTAACGAAAAACCCTCTTTTTTTCAAAAGCATACTTGCCATACTTCCAGACCTAGTTTTTGCTTGAAAAGCTGTGAACAACTGTCCAAGACATCAAAGTATCCAATTCCAGTCGAATTTTGACTGCTCCTACCATCAATATCATTTTTTGGCAAAATTTGTGCAAAATTTGATGATTTTTTAGCCTTTTTGAGTCCACAATTTAAAAAAAACATAAGTTCTGTTCGCAATAAACCTATTGTATGCGAAATGCATTGTAGGAAAGGCCAAGCCATGTACTTTCGACTGATATCAAAAAGAGCAATTACCCCCTCTCTAATCACATCTAGATTCAAGTAATATTAAAGTTTCCTCTCTCACAGTTAGTCACTTTGGTCTAGTGGCAAGTCTCTGTGCACAGTATGCAGATGACCCGCGTTCGATCCCCACACGGGACACAAGGCTTTTGTTTTTCCATTACAGCGGTGATTATTTTTTGTTTCTTTTTATTGTTTTTGCAAGTTTTGTTTTGAGAAAAAGGTTTAGACAGGTATCAATGGAAAGAAAATCTCACAAACAATCTAAATATGTAAAAAAATCCTTTTTTTCATTATTCACAAGAAAAATACAAGCTAAAAAAATTGGCCTAATTTGGCCTAAAATGTGCAAATTTGCATATTAGTCGATAATTTCTTTATTTTGACTTTTTTTATTAAAAGGTTTATTGTCTTATCATTCATATAAACTAAACATGTACTGGTAGAAAATGAAAGGAAACTTGATAAAATTAAATTTGAAAGAAAAAAAAAAATTCAAGAATTATTTGTCATGTTTTTAACCCCTGGGTCTTTAAGGGTTAAAGGGATGTTGAGCTAAACCAAAAAAAATAAAAACAATCACAAATATGATTTTAGGTATGGATGGAGAATTGTAAATTTAAATTTGAATTATGATTTGGTATCCAGTTGACCCCTTGAATGGATGGCTTCACCCATAGGTGGGATTTGGAAGGTACAGGATTTTTTGTACCTTAAGCTGAATTTATGATTTTGCCCTTCCGCTTTTTGATAGGCATGTTTCATTTTATGACTTTGCTCCCCAGTTTCACTGAAAAAAGCATACCCATGGCTTCACCATACTACATCAAATCTTCCTGTCCTGTATCTGCATCATAGCTCAGGAAAATTATTACACTACATAGAATTTGGCTCAGAAAGATGAGGAGACCATCTGTAGAGATATGTCAGAAAAATGATCTCATATTTCGATTTAATGGGTGGAAACTCTGCAGGAAGTGCGGCTTTGGTAACTTTATTCCTGCTTCAATTTACTACCAACTAGGCTTTAGTTTTGAACTAGCAACTAAAACAACAATCACCCAGGGATTTCTCCCTGGTATCACCAGGGAGCTGTTACTTTCTCCCTGGTGATAGCAATTTCTCCCAGGAGCTGTTACTTTCTCCTGGTGATAGCCCCTGGTATCACCAGGTTACTTTCTCCTGGTGATAGCTGTTGCTGTTACTTTCTTTACTTTCTCCCTGGTATCACCAGGTATCACCAGTTCCTTCACCAGGAGCTGTTACTTTCTCCTGGTATCTCCCTGGTATCACCAGGAAGCTGTTACTTTCTCCCTGGTATCATCACCACTTTCTCCTGGTATCACCAGGAGCTCTTACTCTCCCTGGTATCACCAGGGAGCTGTTACTTTCTTTCTGGCATCACCAGGGAGCTGCTATCGCATCGGAACCAAAACTTTGTTGATACCATCATCTTACTTTTCTCATCATTTCATCTCTATTTAGATGAAATAAAAATCTTGTCTTCATTAACTCATTAGCACTGGCAGCCCCTGTCAGCATCAAGCTTACTAATAAATAAATCAATCAAAGTACAGTGCTTGTTTGTTTCAGATATTGATATTCCTGATAAATTCATATAGATCTCATTAAAGTGGCGTCTGAGCTTATAATGAAAATGACCTCATTGGATTCTTTATATGAAGAATGGTAGATTGTGAGTGGAAGAGGAAGCAAATGCATAAGCTACTCCAACTCAAATGCAAATAAGATTACTAAACAATTATCTTCCAAGGTTATTGAGGTCAAAGAAGATGACAACTTCCATTGATAAATCATCAAATAAGATTTTTTTTAGGGGGGAGGGGAGAAGAAGGAGAGAGAAGGAGAAGGGAAAAAAAGGAGGTGAGACGGGGAGGGGAAAAGTTTTTGAACAATGGTGTCTCACACTTTCTGGAAAAATGATGATCCCATGCCCCCTCTTTATGAAGGAGATTTACAGCCCTAGACTAAATCCTTCCTGTTTTAACATAGTGGCAAAGTGCAAAAGTAGTTTTTCATTTTTGGCATCTGGCATTAAGAAAATTTAATTGCAAAGTACTATGATTAATACAGTTTTTTTTGTTGTGTGTGTGTGTGTGTTTGTGTTTGTGTCATTTATTGATTATTTACAGTTTAAATAATTTATTAGTTATAGAAATGTTTGTTTGTTTGTTTGATGAGGGCTTAATGGCACCACGACAACGAGGGTCAAATTGTGCCTGAGAGGTCAGATCATTCTAGAGGTAAGAAGGAAAGGAAACAGGGGGAGAATGAGAGAAATTCAATAATAAAAGGTCAGAAAGCTGTGATCGAGAGGGATGGTGCATGGTTGAAATAAAAACAAAGTAAAGAGGGAGTGGAAGAGGAGAATTAAATATGGTTGTAGAGGTAAGCATGATGAAGGAAGGAGATCATTTTATCCGGAGGATTTTTTTGAAAGAACTCAGCAATTGAGTTGTGGGGAGCGAGGGAAGCTCTGGGAAGGTTGTACATAGGGCAAGGAAGGAGAACGTGATGGATTGTGAGGGTGCAATGGCAATTGTTGCAGAGGGGTTGGGGGGAGCCAATAAGGAGGTGGGAGTGATTGAGGAGGGTGTGACCAATTCTAAGACGGGTAATATGAACGTTGTCGATACGAGAGAGGACGAGGAAAATAAACATATAAATGATAGAAATGCTTTTAAAAACATTTGTCCCTGTGTAAAAACGCAAAAACAACGCTTTTGCAGCCGACCCTACATTTGTCACTATGTCAAAACAAGGAAGAAATCACCTCAGTTTTCTTAACCTTTAAAGTTTATTTGCCTTAGTCAGGTAAAATAAATGTTAAACTTATCATTCATGACCTGAAAATCACGACTGAGAGAAACAACATGTGTGAGCCTTGTAATTTCAAGGAAATGGAGACTTGTATTAGATCACACTGAGTCATCTCTATAATCAAAGGTGATAATTAAATTGTTCTTGGTCTATCAATAAGATGTTGTGTCTTTAACCATCTTCTTGTGTTCGGTGAATTGTGCCAATCTTATTCAGTTCACAAGTTCAAGAACTTGAAGGATAAACAAGACCATCAAATCTTTCAGTGGTTAAAAACAAATAATGTAGTAAGTTTCAGAAACTGAACTTTGCACAACATTGACAAAGCCAACAGTTCATACCAATGTCATCATTGTCCACAATAACTGTTTGTTCACTGGATTCACTGGTCTATTCAGAATAGGGTCACTAATATTTATTACTAAAAAAAAAGGGCAAGAGATTTTAAAGCATGTTTCTCCCCCAATCTTCAGACAAATGACATCCCTTTTTTTTTTTTTTTAAATTCTTATATGGATTTTCATTTTTTTGGAAGAAGGTCCCTGGGAGGGGTATCGAAGTTGGGGTTGCCAGGACCAAGTTTAAATCTGATAACAAGCTCACTTTAGAATTATACTTTCTGAAACTATCTTAATTAAATTTGACTTAAAATAAATAAGTTTCTTTCTATGATTTGGTTTATGAAGAAATAGAATCAAAATGTTATGGACATAGACATACCGGACAAAATTAGCAAAATCGGGTAATTTCAGCAGAAAAATTGGCATTTATCGGGCAGTAATTTGGCAAATTTGGCAAATTCCCCCCACCCAAATAAAAAAGGTCATGTATGCTTATGGTTATACAGCCTGGAAGAGGAAGATTGGTTTCTTAGCTCCTAAAAGCTGCATATCAATATGCCCCAGGGCTGATTCACATCCAGAGGAAAACGAGGACTTTACAGTGGCGTAGGAAAGATATTTGATATTAGGGGCCAAATTTGATTTTTGACCCTAACAAACCTACAAAAATGTACCAGTATCTTATCATGGCAAAACTATATTTGTAAAGTAGCTTTGTGTCGGATCCGGGTAATCACATAAGTCCCGGTATCCTGATTCCGGAATTGCACAATCCTGACAACATAAGGATTCGTAACTACAACCAGGAATTTCGGGAGTGCTAAAATCTTTCTGGTTGTTTGAAAAAAATTTAAGTGAAAAAATTTCAAAAAATCTGTTTTTGTCTTCTTTTCTTAATGTTTTATACGAAAACAACTTATTTTAACAAAATTCAAGTAAATTTAGTATTTGGCAAGCACACATAATCATTCATGAACTAACTTGAACTCACGATGCAATGGTTCTAGCACTAGGGCCTAGGCCCAAGTTCAATGATTCACACGGCATGAAATACCTTTCAAAATGCTTAAAAAATACCTGCAATCAATAAAAATTGGTAAAGATAGGAGTTCCATCTTCATTTTGTTACAGCAAAATTGCCTCGAAAATGGCTGAAAGGGATGTGTAAACCGCAGGTTTAAGTTTTAAAATTTTCTACAATCGATTAAACATGGTGAATTTTGCAAGCTCTGAACATGGCACATGAATGGTCAAGGCCTTTAATGTACAATGCAGCAACGTTATATCAGGGAGCTGTCAAGTCAAAGTAACAGCTCCCTGGTTATATGATGTACACTGTATTCTTAGTACACTGTGCACTAGTACAGTGGGAACAGTCATTAGAGTGAGAGCAGTGTGTTAGTCTTGTATGGTAAAAAACAGGCAAGACTGAAATAAGAGAAAAATTTTTTTGTGAGGGCCTGACAGATTGCAAAATAAACTTGTGTAGGCCCAGGTCTGCAGCGCTAGCCAGTGGCACCGCCAGAGGTTTGATATTGGGAGGGCACAAACCTTTTCAGTATGGGGTCAAGGGGCCCTAAGGCGGGCCCTTGATCCCATGCCAGAAGCAAAGCCCCTGTGGGGGTCCAAGGGCTCTTGCATTTTTCAAGTTTTAGATTATGAACAATTTAGTATAGCAGCATATATTTTTGCAATGATACAGACTACACCCCCCCCCCCCTCACCTCCCAATTAAAAAAAAGCAAAAATAGCCATTTGGGACAAAATCAATTTCTTGACATTTTGGACATGGGGCAGGGGCACTGGGCATAACAGTGCCACTGGCACTACTGCAGGTGGGGAATCCTAATTTCCTTCAATGTATATGGATTGGGCCTACTGGTTTTATCCTCGCATGATAGGAAATTCAGAATTGTTGAGTATGAGTGAGGTACGTGCAAGATGGGATTTTCAAAGGTTTGTTCTTTTATTTTTGGGCCTTTTTTTGAAGAAAAAAAATGCCCAAATCGGGCACATTATTTATTTGTGATCCATTTTACTTGATAATTGTACGTGTTACATTTGATTTTGTGTGTGAAGTACATGTAGGTCTATGCAATAACAGCCACACACTTTAAACCATAGACAAAATGTTGAGAAAATCCCGGTAGCAGTTACGCACCAGGATTCCTTCTAGCAACACTACCAGTTGTGTTAAATATGCACAACCCATCCATCCATCCATCCATCATCCATCCATCCATGTTCATTTGTAGTAGGCGCCTTTTCCATAGGATACAAAGCGCCCAAAAACCCAACAATGCTATTGTAATGGGGAGGAGATTTTACGAAAATTGAAGCAATTTTCAAGAGAATTGATGTAAATTTCCAGCAATTGATAAAGATATCATGAAATTGAAGGAAATTTCCCAAAAATTGAAGGAAATTTCCCAAAAATTGAAACTAAATTCCCAAAAATGAAGAAAAACTTTTCGAAAATTGAAGAAAATTGAAAAGAAAATTAAAGATTTCCAGAAGAAAAGATGCCATAGAATCCATATTTGTCACAATCAATTTGTTAGACCTTCATATTGGAAGGGGGTATGCTACTTTCCCCCCACCCCCAATCAAAGTTTTGGGGGCTTGCCCTGCTCCCAAGTTCCTATGCCACTGCTTTAAACCTGATATCTTCTTGCATATTAACATCAAAATTACCATTTGTGGCTTCATTTTTCTTCTTATTCCGTGGTGTAGCCACCACAATTTTAGGGGGCCACAATTACAACAACAGTTTTGCCTGGGGAGAGACATGTTCTAAGCAACAGTGATGCAGATCTAGGTCCAAGGAATGTGTATTGATATTCTAAGGACTCCAAAATAACATACCTTCAAATTTTGGCCTGGGTGCGCCTTTAAAATAAATCAAAACTTTGTTTACACTACAGTTGAATCACGTAACTTCTTGATCTTGTCAGTAAATACTGAAAACAAATCTTTGTTATTCAGTCACATGTCCATGAAGCAATATCTTCCCTTAGGAGAAATGGTCTGTCAATCATTCACAGTTAATGCACACATCACCTCAGAGCATATGATACACAGTTATTTTTATCACCAGTTTCCAAACAAATTTCTCCCACTAAAGACACCTAACATGGATGAGTGATTACAATCACATAAGTGCCCTAATTACTCAACACTGCCTTTCTATAATCTTATACACCCAAATAACCTTGGGCTACTTAATTGTGGTGTGCATGGGAATGGCAGATAAACAATTGTTTGGAGTGGAAACAATACACAAACAGGAAGTCGGGTTGGTAATTGTCATACCTGAGTTTTCAGGATTAACTCAGGTGTCGGGTGCAGGTAGGCCTAAAGAGAAAGTTTTCAGCATGTCAGGATGGACCCAGTACCATCAAAAGTTCATTTATACAAACAAACAAAAGCTCTGATCAAATTAAATCATAAACTTGGCCGTGTTCTCACTTTTATCCAGATCGCGACCCAGATTATCACTGATCTCGATGATTATAAAAAAACAAAAACAAACACTGTAATGTGTTCTCACTTGAGGAAAGAAGTTTATGATCAGACCCACTGCAGACGATCTAAGCTAACATGATTGCAGTAGGTCACTGATTGCATACCTAACATGATTGTAGTAGGTCACTGATTGCATACCTAACGTGATTGCAGAGGTCACTGATTGCATACCTAACGTGATTGCAGTAGGTCAATGATCTGCATTCTCCCAATCTACATCAGAAATGCCCCTACTTTAGATATCTTTAAGAGTGTATTGAAAACACACCTTATCATAAGTTATCCTCATTGGACCTTGTAACTTCATCCTGCTTGTATCTTTTTAAGTATGGATTTTTGTTCTCTTACTGTTTGTTTCTTAAAGTTTTCTTATGTTATATTTGTTTATGTAAAGCGCATTATGTAAAGCGCATTGAGACCGTTTGGTATAATGCGCTATATAAAAATGTATTATTATTATTATTATTATTATAATTTTTTTTCAGAACTTCATTGGTGGATCTGATTGCCTGCTCCAGATCATGGTCCTATCCTCGCCTAGGATCACCATCAAGTGACTGGGATCAGTTCTGGTGAGCATTCTCATGGTAATAAATATGAACCTGCAATGGCTCTGAGCAGTGGAGCTTGAGCCCAAGTGAAAACACTCTGATCTTGTTTTCAACATGAGTTGCTAAAAATAGCAACAAAGAGAGTTCAAACAGTTATTCATGTTGTTTTCCGCTCTGGTAACATTTGAGAATGCAGGCAATGGGGTTAACAAACAGCTGACCTGTCCAAGTATACAACAACATGCACATTAAAATCTTCCTAATATTTGCACAATGACGTTTGGTTTGGTTTTTGATGTTTAATGGCACTTATGACTTGTAAACTTTTGACTTATATAAACACAGCTTATGTAAACTACTTTACAAAATAAGGCATGTATTTAAGAGAGAACTTTCAAAGACATGCCATGTATTTAAGAGAGAACTTGCAAAGACATGCTCTAGTCTTGATAAGAGAAATATTGTAAAATGAACTGGTTATGGTTGTTTTATGGTAGTGGAAGGGTCTTTACATTTTATAAAAGGTTTGTTGAAGTATAGAAGTAGGTTGAAGCATGGAGCTACAGTATTAACTGAAATACAGCTCCATGGTTGAAGGTTCAACAACAGCGATCAAAGTTTTTATAGTTATGAAACTATGACAAACATGTAATCACTGTTCATAATGCATTGCAAGAACCCATGTGCTAAAATAATGGAAGCAGTTCCGGTCTGTCAATCAAAGTTGTTGTGTAAGCAACAGGCCACAACTTCAAAGGCTAAAATTGTAAACACTGCTGTCGTCTGCTACTTAATCTAAAAATGTAGATACTAGGCTTAGCCTATTTTTTTTTTTACTAATCTACTAATTGTAAATTCTTGAAAATGTCAGACTTATTAATTGTTTTAATGATTTTTGATTTAAAAGTTGATCCTTTTGAGGGTTTGAACACGACTCAAGATATGCAAGAACCAAGATTCATAGTAATTAAATTCAAACATTAACCCATACATTGCTGGGCCTAACGTTAAAAGTATTACCCTCACAAAGAAAAAGGTTGTTTCGTCAGCCTAGACAATCTGGCACACAAATTAACATTACTTTATACTTTTTCCATTTTCCCATTTTAACAGTTAAACCTAATGTTTAAAAAAATATACAAATGAGGGTTTATGTTACATTAGACTGGTTTCCAATTAGCCTAGCCTAACATTAGAAAATTAGCGACACCTTTTTTTGTAATGAGTCTAAACGAGGCATCACAGAGCCCGAGCTGGTAAATATCTTGGTTAATTTGTATATTCTATTTATCCACTGAAACAATATTATGAATAAAATTAGGCCTAAACATAACCCATTCTTCCATCCATAATGTCCATTTTTTATCTGACTGGTTTTTTAAATATTTTTTTTTTATAGTTATTAGGCCTATAATGGTCAGTGAAAGTTGGATGAATTTCGACCAACTCGACTCCCCCCAAAAGTTTTAAATCAGCAATTTGTTAAACCCTTGCAAAGTGATTGATTTTTAGGTTTAAATTTCAGCGCATACTGCATGCAGCTAGCCTAGGCCTACTTTGTAAATATCTCCGAAATGAATTGGCAAGCCTAGTAGTGACAATTATCAAAACTTAAAGACCAATACAACAGATCTCCAACTCTACTGATAGGTTACAGGTTAAAGGATTAGTTCAGTAGTCAAGCATGTCCATCTTTTATGAAAGAGAGATTCAAAATAAACAAAACAGTAAAGAAAGTATTCAAAAACCTTATTCCGTTAAGGAGATATTCAAGTTTAAAGTTGGTATCATTTATGTAGAAACAATTGAAATCAGACTTTAAATTGTGATGTCACAGCCTCAGATTTCTCAAAATCTGTGTGTATTTTAAAGAAAATTAATTTGATTCTTTCACTATTTAATTATTTTCCTCAAACTTTCTTCAGGTGGTATATTATAAATACCCTTCCTAAATTCAGTTTTACTACTTTTTTGACATATCCCATGGTTTTTAAGCCACAAAATCGCAGGACAAAATCTCATAGAATACATAAAATCTTTGATTAATCTGGGGCTATGATATCACAACTAGTCTGATTTGTTTCTACACAAATGATACCATACTTTATTGTCTCCTTAACAGAATAAGATATTTGAATGCTTTCTTCACCATTTTGTTTCTTTTGAAGTCCTCTTTCATGTAATGTCAGCACAGTGTTCCAAAAATATGATAAAATACATAAAGACTTTGAGGAATTTGAGGCTATGACATCACAACTGGTCTGATTTCAGTCGTTTCTACACAAATGATACCAAAATTTTAACTTAAATATCTCCTTAACAAAATAAGATTTTTAAATGCTTTTTCACCATTTTGTTTCTTTTGAAGTCCTCTTTTATGTAATGTAAGCAGTGTTTCAAAACTATACTTTCAGTGGGAAAGTTAAGGTAGTGTTTGGTACCCAATAATTCTCGTTGAGCTTGTTTATAAAACCCTTTCAAAAAACATTGTTAGAAATTCTTCACTTGTTAATTGTTAATCCTGATAATCCAATATAACATCGGAAAGTCACAGCACCTACATGCATATGCACACATGCTTTAGCCTACATCAGTACGTTACACAACACCTACATGCATATGCACACATGCTTTAGCCTACATCAGTAGGTTATACAACACCTACATGCATATGCACACATGCTTTAGCCTACATCAGTACGTTACACATTTAGCTGCTGTTTGCTACGATTAACATGAGTCACGACAAACGGACGTACTTAGGCTAGCAATTTAGGTACATGCGAAACGCTCTTGATTTTGTGTAGGCTAGGCCTAGCATTCGGATTCGGAAATCTATAGTTGCTTAGTAACACGCACAGTGAAATCAAGTTGACAGTTCTTTCAATTTTTCTTCAGATTGTATTACGTTAATGACTAAGTTACTATTGTTTTAGTAAAAATATGTTTTGGTAATTTTTTCCTTGATCTTATACAAATATAAACAATTTCAAAGACTTCAATGACTGATTTATTTAAGCTCAAGTATTGCTATGTTATGCGTATCTTTACTTTGATCCTTTGTGGATGAATACTACACATTGAGGCAGAGTCAATGTTATTGTGAGTATCTTGAAAAATGATTATATAAATGTTAAAAGTTTTTGTGTTTCATGAGTTTTTGTTGAATTTATTTTCAAATTTGTATTAAATAATATGGTGTATATATTAACAGGGTTAATAAATAGCGCGCTATGCGTTTAGTACAGGACAATGTATAGAAGCTGGTTGCACAGATAGCGCTGAATGCACTCAGGCTCCGCCCTCGTGCATTGTTCAATCTGTGCCCGGCTTCTATGCATTATCCTGTACCGAATGCATAGCGCGTTATTCATTAACCCTTTATTAGTGTTATAAGATTATATTAGTGTTATAAGATTATCTTGAGTGCAGTAAATACTTTGTATAAGGTAATAATTGGTTCAACAAACTTACCTGATCAAAGTTCGAACACTTTTGAACATATGATGATAAAGATGTGTTACAATCCAGGGTGCAAACTTGGCAGAGGATTCGGGGGGATAAGGGGGGGCGGGGATATGTGATGCCGAACATGTTCAAGTGCTTCGCTCTTTTGCATCTCGTGGTTCAAGGGACCCATTAAAGAACCTGAGTGGGGTCCAAGGGTGAGGGATACTTTAATGCTGGCCATTTAAGGTACATTATGTTTCTTGTTTTTGGCAGAGGCCATGATGACCCCTTGACTCCTGTGGATCAACAAGTTGGACATACACTATCACTAAATTCAGTCATTGATTTTTCTCTAATCAATTTTTGAGGCGAACATGTTAATCAGGGTTATGGTTACAAGAAACTAATGGACTATATATACTTGGCTGTTCTCTTACAAAGTTTTATGGATTAAGTAATCCAAAGTTGCATATTTTGACAATTTTCTAGATGATTATACCTGAAAAATCAATTTACCGTATATTCCCTAATAAATGCACTCACCCTAATAAACACCTTTGTTTTTTGTGTGGTGACAATCATAAAGTCACACATAAATTGATTGGTAATATCGTAACATTAAATACACAGTGTGAAAAGAGTTAAACTTGCTATGCACACTGTAACTACATATAAAATTTAACCTCAAATAAATGTGCCCCCCTACTTTTTGAAATTGTAATGCCGCCAGGGCATTTATTAGGGAATATACAGTAATTATGGCACACCCAATCGAGAATTATATTTGCTGTCTTGTTTATTGTTATCATTTTGAACCATTTTGGCAAATAGTGAATATCAGTGTTCTTTAACTTAAAGCTGAATAAAAAAGATAAGATATAACATTATAACAATATTTCTTATTTTGATTTTTTTTCCTTTCAACAAGTATGGCATATTTCTTATCATCCTATGTTAACAATTATCTTGACAATGTCATAATGCCCATAAAAACTAGTTGTATCAATTTTGTAGACAATTTTCATCAGATGAGCTTCCCCACATAATAAAATAACCAGACAGCATATTCTACACTTCCCTCTCTTGCGCCTCTCTATTTCGCTGAATGACACGAGTACAGCACATTTCTTATAATACGAAGAACCTCTTTTAATAAATATCTTAATTATGATGTCATAATGCCCATGAAAACTAGTTGAATGAGTCTAAAGATAATTTCCTTGAATTAATCTTCCTCACATACATCATTCATTACTCACAATTAACATTCATAAAAAAAATATTTTAAAAAATCAAGCAGAATTTTTTCACTTCATTGATATAGCTTCCCCTCTCGCACCCCTCCATCGCGATGAAAGACATTTTGTTAATATCACATCAGAAGACGAAAGAAAGGTGAAAGCCTCAAGAAGTATCAGTTCCTATTTCTGCCTCTCATCAGATGGAGATGATTCAGCGATGATTGGCAAGATGACCGAGTACCTATCAGATGATTCAGCTGTTCAGATGCTCAATTTTAATCTATGAATCAGTCTTTTCCTTGGAATTTCTTTCATTACACAGCCTTGAACTTTTTTTAAAGAGTTGCTTTTTGCAGTAAATTCAGATCAAAAGATCAGGGAACTGCCATTATATAAAAATGAAAAATAGATATGGTAATTTCACAAAGCCTTAATTCTTGGTGTATACATCTCATGCATTTTAAGGGTTTTGCGTTGTGTGTAGAAATATTGTTCTTTCTTACAAACAGTTTTAATATACATGCAAAATTAGGTTTTAATGTACATGCAAAATGTAGGCATAAGAATGTGTCTAAGCCATCTTCTACACGGGTGTAGCCAGCCTTTCTAATTGGAGAAGGGGGAGGGGGTCGCTGAGGGAAATATTTGGACCTTTTATCATATTTTCTGAATCTTTTTAGCATTACCATTTTACTTTTTGAAGGGTTGTACCACCCTGTCTATTAAGATCACAAAACAGGTGTTAACTTTCCATTCTTTTATCTTTCTTCTCTTCCATTTTGACATAAGATTGTTTTTTTTTCTTCAAAAATACCATTACTCTAATTCTGTCCCTTCTAATTTCTATCTCTCATAGGCGTACGGAGTGGGGGGGGGGGAGGGGGCAGACTGACCTCCAAAAAAATTGGGCACCCAAGAATTTGGGAATAATGGGTATCAAAATTCGGGCAAAACTGTGTTAAAAGAAACTGACCTAAATATTTTCTGAATTAAAGAATTTTTTTAAAGAAATAAGTAACCAAATTCTTAACTGAATATTTTTGAGCAAAAAGTCAGAAAGTTAAAAGATGGAATCCAGGAAATTAATCATGTGCCACACATTTATGTGTCAAATTGTGTGACAGCATGAACATATTTTGGTCATAAACTCAAAATTTTTCTGATTTTAAGTAGTTAATTAGTTAAATTCAGGCAAAACTGATTTACCACTTTGATTTACCATTTTGTTTAGATATAAATATGATCTTTAAAAGCTTTGTTCAGTTGTTTATTGTTTAAAAGCAGATGATTTGGCATTGTGGCAACACGAAATGTGGATTTTATGAGTATATTCATGAACTGTGTTAAATTAGGGCAAGATTGGGGGATTCGGACAAAAAAAATTCTGCCCCCCCCCCCTTTCAAAATAAAACTGTCCTGTACGCCTATGCTACCTCTCACAAAACAAACACACATAACAGAACTCTTAAAAGTTCCACAACCAGGAAGTTAAAAATCCAGGGGAGCTATTTTAAGTCAAAACTGAAAAAGTAGCACATAAATAATAACCAGAACCACAAGGTTTTGTGGTTCCGATGCTTTTTTATAGGCAAAATTTGTATTAACTGTCATGTCATTGCATATCATGAAATAATTGTTCCATGATATTTATTCATAAGCCACACCCACCATGCAGATCAATAAAAATGTTGACAACATTAGCATTTGTACAATAATTAACAACACCATCAAAGCAAGTATGATGCAGAAACGATATTGCTCATTTATCCTAATTCAAGGATTTGTCAGCAAGCCCCACCTCCACAATATTAGAACATACGTACAGACCATGACCCATCAGCGTATCACATATAGCATAAATCTGATATATCATTTATGGTATTTACATCATTGAGCACTTTCACATTAAGCCATGCCTACCATGCATATTAATGATACCTGTTGATAACATAAGCTCACAATAACCAACAAAATTATCATGCCCAATATGATGCAAAACGGACATACAGTTGCTCATTTATCACTTTTTCCACATTTTCACTTTAAGCCCTGCCCACACATGTGTACCACACATGATGTGAATCCAGTTTATAGTTTTTGAGATATTGTTTACTTGAGCTTTTTGTTTACAAAATTATATTAAGCCCCGCCCACTATGCAATTTAATGAAATTTAACATTTTTATACCATGAAAACATACACACTAGCTAACATCATTATTATCACAAATATTAAACAAAACAGACATGTGATTGTCAAAATAAGAGCATTTCAAGATTTTTATATTAAGCCCCGATTACTCATTAATATGCATGATATCACCACAATAACAATAGGGCACATGTACAGACCATGGGCTATCTGTGTACTATATAATACATTAATCCAGTTTACTGTTCTTGAAACACTGTGTTAACAAGCTATTTTCAGCAAAATCATATTCATTAAGCCCCACCCACTATGCATATTAATGAAATTCAACATTTTCACATCATGAACATGTACACCCCAACTATCATCATAATTAATCCAAATATGAAACAAAAAAGACATGTGATTGTTAAAAAATGAACATTTCAAGATTTCTACTTTAAGCTCTGCCTACTAATTAATACGAATGACATCACTATCTTAAAACAATGGGGCAGATCTACAGACCATGGGCTATCTGTCTACCATATATGAAATAAATCCAGTGTATCGTTCTGTAGATATCACATTTCGAACTGGCCGTCATATATACATACATACATACATACATACATACATACATACATACATACATATATTCATACATACATACATACATACATACATACATACACACATACCTACATTCATACATGCATACATACATGCATACATACATGCATACATACACCCATACATACATACATACTTACATACATACATACATACATACACACACACATACACACTCCATCATGACCGCTTAGGTTCTTGATGCTATCGCATCAGAACCAAAAAGTAACTGAAAATGAAAAGCTTACTTATGTTAATTATGATGCTTTTGTTTACAGAACCAGGGAAATTAGGGCATGTTGTGATGTTTTATATACAATTAAGAAATAAATTGCAAGACTTTAGCAAGTAGGAAGTAAAAAACTATACATATCTTCGCAAGCAGTTGTGTAGTGTGAGTTCAATTTTTGCACTCATGAGCACAATTTTGAGTTTGTACTCATACTCGTGAGATTAAGACCATGTACTCACTTTTCTTCGGCATACTGCAAATTTCAATTGCTTGTACTCGTGAAAAATGACTTGTACTCGTAATCATGAATGTTTAATTGTTCTCATACTCGTTGAAATGAACTCACACTACAAGTCTGCAAGCAGTATTTGCAAAACTTCAATTGTAATGGTTTGAACACTGTAAAACAGCCCACTTGAAGTTGGAATGGTAAATTATCAGGCCAAATAATCCGTTCAGACCCCAGTTATCTATTTCTTTTTAATCAGGCACCAACATACCACAGTCCAGTTTTTCAACATACACTTTCACATCAGGCCACACCCTGTAAGAAACCAGTTCTACCATGCTCCATACAGTGTCTGGCATAAAAAACTTTCAATAGAAACCCAGACAGGGTTGTGCATAATATTAGAATGAAGCAAGGATAATCAGTTTCCTGCCATGGAATATTTTAATGGAACAAAGAACAATTCAGCATGAATGCAAACAACCCAAGGACATGGGCTGATGTGGCCATAATGACTCACCCACACACAAAACCAGACAATAAAATGAATGCAGCCAATAGAGGGAGCTAGTGCTAAATGTATTCAAGTAATATGACTTTCCTTCTTCCTGGTTTGGTGTTTCTGAATATATTCACTTCATCAAAACAGGGAGTTGTCCAAGGACATTTGTTACATGGCTAGGAATGTTGTGAGAAATGTGACATGATTTCCCTAGAGATATTTATGTGGCGAATGCTACATGGTTCGCATTTGGAAATGTGATAATGTTGTCTCTATGTAAAACAATTTACTGGTTGTAGTCTTCACAATGAAATTGTTTTTCTATACAATGAATTTAAACTACAATATAGCCATGTAAAGAATGACTTGTGCTTATTAGAAACATTTAGCAACAATGAAAAAGGGAAGAGGGGATAGCATAGCATAGCATAGCAAGGTTTAACCTCCCGAAAGCATCCAGTGCTAGACATTATATCAAGACGGCCACGGCCTTTGATAACTAGTTGTAAACTCACTGGTATTTTCCCCCTAGCCACTATGAAGGAGGGGGGATGTCCTATACACGTATGGAAGGGAGATATTCACATAGGGGGCTTGAGCATAGTGGATACTTGGTAATAGCTATTCATTGAATACATTTTCAGTGTAAATTTATAAATATTGGGAATAAAGACTATACATAGGCCCAACCATTACAACCTAAAACTTAAAGGAAAGGTATTGTCCTATAAATACATTCAGAAATGAACGCCGCTGTGCTGATAACATCGCTTCCAGTTTTCAATTTCCCCTATTGATTGCAAGAAATCTGCGATGTTATCGAACAAACTTCCGCCGGATCGAACATGAGGGCCTTCGTGTGTTATCGATAGCGTCACAGTATTCTCTGAATCAATAAGTGATGTTACCAGCACGGCGGCGTCACTTCTGAATTTATTTATGGGACAATACCTTTCCTTTAATTTTTAAACTATGCAAAATAAGTATTGCAGGGTGTTTCAGTGAATGTCTCAATATACCACCTCCATGGTCTCAACAAAAGGTACCACCTCCATGGTCTCAACAAAGAGGTACCACCTCCATGGTCTCAACAAAAAGGTACCACCTCCATGGTCTCGACAAAAAGGTACCACCTCCCGGTCTCGACAAAGAGGCACCACCTCCACAGTCTCCACAAAGAGGTACCACCTCCACGGTCTCGACAAAGAGGTATTACCTCCACGGTCTCAACACAGAGGTACCACCTCCACGGTCTCCACAAAGAGGTACCACCTCCACGGACTCAACAAAGAGGTACCACCTCCATGGTCTCAACAAAGAGGTACCACCTCCATGGTCTCAACAAAGAGGTACCACCTCCATGGTCTCAACAAAGAGGTACTACCTTCATGATCTCAACAAAGAGGTACCACCTCCATGGTCTCAACAAAGAGGTACTACCTTCATGGTCTCAACAAAGAGGTACCACCTCCATGGTCTCAACAAAGAGGTACCACCTCCATGGTCTCAACAAAGAGGTACCACCTCCATGGTCTCAACAAAGTGGTACCACCTCCATGGTCTTAACAAAGAGGTACCACCTCCATGGTCTCAACAAAAAGGTACCACCTCCACGGTCTCAACAAAGTGGTACCACCTTCCATGGTCTCAACAAAAAGGTACCACCTCCTTGGTCTCAACAAAGTGGTACCACCTCCATGGTCTCAACAAAGAGGTACCACCTCCGTGGTCTCAACAAAGAGGTACCACCTTCATGGTTAACAAAGAGGTACCACCTTCATGGTCTCAACAAAGTGGTACCACCTCCATGGTCTCAACAAAGAGGTACCACCTTCATGGTCTCAACAAAGAGGTACCACCTTCATGGTCTCAACAAAGAGGTACCACCTCCATGGTCTCAACAAAGAGGTACCACCTCCATGGTCTCAACAAAGAGGTACCACCTCCATGGTCTCAACAAAATAAAATATATCATTCATTATAATATAGTCTTAACCTACTTCACAACAGCTTCTTTTTTATCAAAATTCACATCATATTTTATTCAAAAGCACTCTAGCATGAGGAAGGTCAATTGTTTGCTGAAAACAAGAGAAATAAAACAACAAAGAGTGAATTTCTAGCTGCAGATAAGTATTTGGCCGTATTTTCACTAATCTCTGGATCATGATCCCGACCATAAACCAACTCGATGATTGCAGAAAAATCAATGTCATGTATTTTACTAGAGTGCGAGCTTGATCAGACCCACAGCAGGTGATTTGATTGAGAGGCATTGCGCAATCCTCATGTCCAGGGATGCTAGTAGAGTTTGATTGCAGTGCTTGAAAAATACTGGTATACACGTCAGTATTAGGGTTATGTATTTTTGTTTAATAGCCTAGATGTTTAAATGGCAAAATTTCTGTTCTTTTAAACGGAACCCCCCCCCCCTCCTTCCTTCCTAACACCCCCAAACCCAAACCCCATGAAAATAAAATGCTCAGAAAGTGTTGAAGAAAAAAAAATGCAGAATCAGTTATAATCCCTACAATAACTAACGCACAACCATCGCAATGACTGGCTTAAAATAAAATAAGCAAGGAATGTCACAAAACTTGAGTAGGGGTCTTATAATAAGTCTTCAAATTACCCGTAAGGCTTAAAAAAAGAATGATCTATGGTTGGAACGCGCTTTAAACAGATGCAGAAATAATATATCAGCAAGTAAATTTGCCATGACTTGCAAGCATTTTGATATGTTTTCAACACTTATGACCATGCCATAAAAGATTCAAAAAAGTGCGCCACCCTAAACCAGTTATAGTGTAGAAAAAAATATTATAATCCATCCCTATTCCCAACTGTACTGTATTTGATACAATCCTCTGGGAAATGGCGTGACCCTTGCAAACTACGCTGAAATCTCGGCAACCTTGAAACATCTTTGTTTACTTATTGTGCAATGTTTTTTTTGCTCAATCTATTTGACTCATCAGGTAAACTTTGCATTTATTTGTGGTGAAAATAATTATCCAGGGGTCGAATTTCCCACTGTTCTGAGAACAGTGCTTTTTATGCAGGAACAGTGAATTTTCAAACATCACTGTTCCACAGGAACAGTGTTCCTTTCATAAACATGTGGCATCAATGATCAATAACTTGATTTCTGCTCAAACAATGCATGTCTTCAAACAAGATCATCATGAAAATAATTTCTTCTAGTAAGAAAAAAACTTTTCTTCCCACCTTGCCTGCAATTAGTTGTAAATTACGCCCATTTTGAAGAAAGGAATTTGTACTGTTATCGGCAAATACATTGGAACAGTGAAATCTGATCTGGAACAATAATATTTGAGAAAGTACTGTTCTGTGGAACAGCGGCGAAAAAATTAAATTTCGACCCCTGCAATCAAAGCTTTTTTGCCTGTGAATTTCTGGGTCAGTTGTACATCTTGTAAACTGGTGGTAATCTAATGCAGATTTATGCCTGAAGTCACTTTTGCAGCCGGATATTTATTTCAAAATTGTGAAAAAAGCCGGAAATCCGGCTATTGCCAGAAGACTGGCATCCCTGTCACGTTGAAAGGTGGGTCATTTAAAAACCTACGAAATGTAACTGAGCATGCAGACTAATTGTGCACATGAAATAAACAAGCTATAACGGATATTGCATAAATTATTTGAACGCAGGTCACTGATCTGTGTTCACATATGTTTTTTGAGAAATTCATCAGTGGATCTGATCCCATGATCCGGATCATGTTCCTACTCTGGACTAGGATCAAGATCAAGTTAGTGCAATCAGATTCAATGAGCATCACAGTGAACAGCCTGTGAGTGGGTCTGATAATGAGCTCATTCTCAAGTGTAAATGCGGTCTTTTAAACCTTGAACCTCTCACCTCTAAGCTCTTTAATAGACAAAACACAGACACTGGGACTGAGGAGAGAAATCACAGCATGCCAGGCACAGCTGAGAGGCTCAATGATACTACAGGTAGCACAGAACTACTGTAATTATTTGCCCCTATGATGAAAGAGTCATGTTCAGGGGTCCTTTTTGTACCAGAATGTTATAAATGTAGGATCTTTTGTGATGTTTTCCAAAAAGTACCATCTAATATATCTCTTGGATGAAGGTACTTTTAATAGGGGGTCATTAGAGGTTTTGGCCTTTTTTTTTTTAGGCTGAAGTGAAGAGGCATTATACACCCTCACCAAATCACTCAAATTTGGGTGTGGGTCCATGGTAAAATAGTTCACCCTGAAACTTTTACAGAAACAATTCTCATCAAGTTTGGATATGCATAGTCAAGTCCTATCCTTTCTCTACCATTCCTGAAATATTTTTATTAGCCTTTTCTCTGAGGGTTCTCATTTTTGATGGCAGAGAGATACCTTATTAGTTCCATGCTACCTATCAATTTAGAAAATGTCATGGTTAATGGATAGGATGGGACTGAAATGAACAAACATTGGGAGGAATGTTGATAGAAGAGACATTTTTATTCTACCATGAACGCAAACAGTCTCCTACTTCTGTAGTAATCTTTTCTAGTCAAGCCTCTATCAGCGAAGGAAGTGAATCACCACACATTCTCCGCTTGATTTGCCATGGGTGATAAATCTTTTCTTAAAATTAGTTATGAAAGCCTACGGATTTTAATAAGTAATCAGGTCTTTTCATGTATGTAAACCATTCAAGTGTAAATAATGTAAAAAGATGTAGAATTGTGTCATACAATTCATGCCAATTAGAGAGAACCAGTGTCCAGATGGTTAATAGTTTTTGTATTAAAGTGCTAATGATAACTTGTTTCTTTGTGGGGAAAATCTCAAGCATAAATGTCTTCATACATAACCACAATTATATTTAATTAAAGTAATAAATTCTGAGGAAAATGGTCATTAAATTTTGTAAAATAGCATTTCTTAATTACTATTTACAATTTTATGCAAAACACAGGGTCTACAACATAATTTAGCTATTAATTGGGGCAGCCATATTTCAACAAGTATATATATATATATTTTTTTTTGTACAATCTGAAAATATACAAATGCTTTGAAAAACATTTTTTTTGCAAATTATTGCAGAGGTAACTTCCCCCTCCCGCATGCATCCATTGTTGTGGGAACTGAAATATGTGATGTATTAACACAAAGGCAGCTAAAAATCCTAATGCGATAATTATTTGCATTTCTTTTCTGGTCAATCCCCAAACAAGTTGTTTCTTTTCAATAATTCCGCCCACTCGGATCTATGAATATACAATTAAATCAATCATGCCATTTGCCAACAATGAAATCCAATTATTTTCAAAAACTTTTAGTTTAAGGTTGAATAATTCTGTTCATTTACTTGAAAAACTAATTATTGTTTGAAAAAATCATGAAATTTAAGAAAAAGAATCTTACAAAACTGAAATAATTACGCCTTCAAATTCTCCTTGTTATGTTGTGAAACTCTTCATACAAGATGATTTTTAACTATGTGAGGAAAATTTCCCTTGCCCACGCCTTCCGAAAAAAATTTGATCAGATAATTTGGTAAAATGGTTGTGGCAAACTTGCACAGCTTTTTTGATTGAAAAATTAGGTCCACACGCTTATGGGAAATGCGTAAATACTATTGGTTGAAATGTGTCACCTGATTAACATCACTGCAAAAAGTTATATGCAAATCGTCAGATTGTGGACTATGTGCCGCATGTCAATGACGTGTGTGAGCTTCATTCAGTGTTTACTGTACTATACTCTAAATTCAAAATACAGTTACTTTGCCCACAATTGTTTCATTCCACAAGTGATTCTTATAATTGCACTTTATTTCGTTGCTCAAAAAAATAAATAAGCCCTACTATCATTTTTTCCCTGAATGTAACATAATTAGGCCACTGTTTACCTTGTGCATTGCAAAGTATTAATTTCTAATACGTTCTTGAGTGCAAAGGTTCAAGCGTATTGTATTGCGTGTAAGTGCTGATGCACATGAAGAAAGGTATTCCATCCCAGTTACTTCCATTGGAACCTCTTGAAAGCCTAGCCTTGCCAAAAACTTAAAAGTTAGGCCCATGTATTTGTTACATTAATGTAAGACTTTTCTGAAAATAAATATCTTACCATTTTGATTACCATACAGAAAAGTAATTCCGCCAATTTTTGTCAATGAAGGCCCACACTACACTCGCTGGAAACGATGAAAAACAGAGAAAAAAATTGAGGAGTGCTCTATCATTTGATCTGCTTTAACCCCTCTTAACGTTGATCATACAAACTGCGTGTGGTATCATTACAAGGGGAATCTTATAAACTTACATAATAAACGCATCTAAAATCACAAACCAGAAAACGAAAATGTTTAGTGGTTCCGACAGATGATTTTCAAGTTTTATACTAACAGGCATTGCATGTTATGAATATGACTTATTTATAAGCCATGCCCACCATGCATATCAATAAAGTGAACTTGACAACATTACACGTATAATGCAAAGCATGTATACGATTGTACTTTTATCACTGTTTGAAGAATTTTAGATAACGCCCCACCTACATGACATTGCTATCAACACAATAGGTCACATACTAATATATCAACCATATCTCATCTGTGTACAACACATGATATGTGTGCCATGTGTTGACAAGTTTAAATTTGGAGCATTTTCACATTACTGCACATTAGTGATAGAACCTGTTGTGAACATAAGCATGTACACAATATCTGACAAATAACATCCAAGTATGATGCAAACAGACATATGGTTGCTATAAATTTAATCACTTTTTCAAGATTTTTTTTATATTAAGCCATCCCGCTTCCCCCACTTAGTAATGATATACATGAAATCATCACCAAAAACAATAGGGCACACAAATGGACAATAGGTTATCTGTGTACCACATATCACCAGTGTACTGTCCGACTGTGTTTATAAGTTCTTTTAAGCAAAATCATATTAAGCCCCGCCCACTAGGAATATTGATGACTTTCAACATTTTAAAACCATGAACACATACACACTAGTTAACATCATAATTATACCAAATATGAAACAAAACAGACAAGAGGTTGTTTAAAAAAAAAAGCATTTCAAGATTTTTACATTAAGCCCCACCCACTCATTAATATGCATGACATCATCACCAAAAACAATAGGGCACATCTGCAGACTACGGTCTACCTATGTAACACATATGACAAAAACACAATGTGTCGTTCTGCATGGATATTTCGTGTTTACGAGTTATATTTTGCAAAATCACATTCAGACCCACCCACTATGCATACTAACGAGATTCAAAACTTTTACACCATGAGCATGTGGACACTACCTAACAACATTACTATGCCAAATATGAAACAAAACTGAAAAGCGGTTGTTGAAATATGAACATTTCTAAATTTTTATATTAAGCTCTGCCCACTCATTAATATGCATAACATCATCACCAAAAACAATAGGGCATCATCTTCAGACCATGAGCTATCTGTGTACCACATATAACTTGAATCCAATGTACCGTTCTTGAGATGTCGTGTTTACAAGATAGGCGTAACACACACACAGGTTTACAAGCTAGGCGTAACACACACACACACACACATACGCATTAAAAATAACTAAACTAATAACAATAACTAAACTAATATTAATAACTAAACTAATAATAATAACTAAACTTTTTAAACGCTGAAATCCAGAAAAAAATATCTGTTCACGACGCTGTACAAAATTAAATGTCTTTTAAATGATTCCAGTGTTGGAGAAAATCTCAGGTGGCGAGGCAGTGAATTCCAAAGCTTGGGTACAGCGGCAGAAAAAGAAATATCACCGAAATGTGTTCTTGTTGTCGGCTGTAATAGTTAACAAGAGTTACTAGAACGTAGGGTGCGACTCGGGGTATATCTTGAAATGAGATTGGAGAGATAAACAGGAGCTGTGCAATGAACAACAGATCGATAGGTAAAAAGGAGAATTTTGAAGATGATACGTTTTTTAACAGGTAGCCAGTGTAAGTCTTTCAAGATAGGTGTGATATGCTCAGTTCGTCTGGAATTAGATATAAGCCGGGCAGCTGAGTTTTGGACTAGCTGAAGTTTGTGCAAGAGTGAAGAAGAACATCCATAAAGACCCTACATACTGAGGTATCCATAATCCTATATAACTGGTGAATCACCAATACATGTGTAGACCCTACAACTGATGACATGGGCGTAATCCTATATAACTGGTAACCAGTCAATGTACAACACACACATAAGATGGTGGTATTAGAAAATTAGGTGCGTTACACACATATGTTTAACGTATCCTATCTAACAGGTGACATGTACCGAAATGCGAAAATACTGACCTAAAGTAGTGTTTTAATCATAATAGTTTTGAAAAGTCATTTTTAGAACTAAAAATTATCGAGGACGTCATGACTTGTCCTTCTCCTTAAAAAATTGTTCCAGCAAATTATAGCCACAAACTTAATGTAGCAAATAATGAGACTACTTATATTAATTAAAATAACCACTCAAGCACACGATAAAGACTTTATCTATTGCTAATTTGATACTCAACACCAACTTCCACAACAACCCAGGACGAAATGGAGAACTAGTACAATGGAGCCATTGATAAGGGAAATTTGATCCTAATTGCTTGTGGTTTTCAGAATAAAGAACATAAGGAGGAAAAGTCTGACCCGACCTGCTTATATATCAGATCGGGTCTGACTGTTTGAAATTTTAAGGAGCACAACAACTAATGTCATCTGTTGTGTGTGTGTGTGATCACTTTGAAGGTGTGTAAACATACAAATGTCATCGGTTGGTGGGTCTAAACAGGTTCATACATACATACATACACCCATACATACACCCATACATACACACATACATACATACACACATACATACACACATGCACTACAAGCGTACCGGATATAGGTTCCTGATGTTAAGCGCATCGGAACCAAAAATGGCAAAACAGTCAGAAGCACACTGTTTGGCCTATGTATGTTTTGTGTCTAAGAAAAAAATCAATACATGTCCCTTTTTTAAATTACCCCAAAAGAACCAAAACTTACAAATAAAATTAATATGATTTGAAGAATAAAACAATAACAAATCCATCACGCCTCAGTATTCAATACTGTCTGATATGGACCGGAATTTACAGACCGCAGAAGTTAAAGAGGCTATTGCAGAACGTAAATAGCTACACGTTCAAGAAGTGTCAAGTGGGCGGGGCTTCTTAATAAGAGGATGACGTCAAACACCTCATCAACTGGGGACTGACTGATGAGAAAGCCATTTTCTGAAGTTGGTTGCCAGATCTCCTTCAAATGCACTGCATCAGCTGATTAAAAAGCAATGAAATTTGACAGAAAATAGAGAAAAACTATAGCTGTTCAAAAAATTGCATACCACAACCAGAGTCATAGGTGTAGCCAAGGGGAAGAGGTCAGGAGCATAAATACCGGGCATGTCACACAACCCCGCCAAAAAAAAAAAAATTGAGACTCTGTCAAATTTGAGATTAGTCGGTAAATCTGGTATGAGGTTGGTAAAAATTACCAATTTTTATAGGGAGATATTTTTTTTCAAATGGGATGCTAATATTTGAGGCCGTCAATAAACCTTATATTTAACAACACCCCCTCCCTCCTCCCCGCCAGTCAAAATTGTCTACTAACACACCTGGGTAAAATGGTAAAAGGTCCAGAAAAAAAATGCTAAAAGGTCCAAATATTTTCGAGTAATGTAACTTCAAGTTTATACTGCTGTTTTGCCTCGCACTGACTAGGCATGGATATTTTGACAGAAAACTGGATTCAATTGTACATCTCATTTTATACGTTATCATTTCGTGCTAGCCAGTTCTGCGAAAACTGCTTCGTGATAAGCGACATCACTTCTTCTTAGATTATACAAACTTCTTTTTTTTTTTTTTTTGGTGAAGTTATGTGATGTGGATTATGTCAAATTGTGAGTATACACTATGTGTTTCAGACTTTTTAACTTTTTGGTGTTAATTTTCCTATTAAAGGATATTAGGGGAAGAAAAACGAATCTAGTATATATCACATTGAAAAATGGCGGGGAACAAACCAGTCCACCAGAACAAGAGAGTAGATGCTCAAACAATAGACTTATCTATTCAAGAAAATTCCTCTATTCTCTACGTGAAATGGTCCAACACAATAATGTTTTAAAGGATTATTTCAGTGGTCAAGGACGTTTATCTTATACGAAAGAGGACTTCAAAAGAAACAAAATGGTGAACAAAAAGCATTCAAGAAATCTTATTTCGTTAAGGAGATATTTAAGTTTAAAGTTTGGTATCATTTGTGAACAAACGACTGAAATCAGACTAGATGTGATGTCATAGTCTCAGATTCCTCAAAGTCTTTATGTATTCTTTCAAATTTTGTCCTGCGATTTTGTGGCTCAAAAACCATTGGATATGTCAAAAAAGTAGTAAAACTGAATCTAGGAAGGGTATTTATAATATACCACCTGAAGAAAGTTTAGGGAAAAACAATTTAAATAGTGAAAAAATTAATAAACTTTCTTTAAAATACAAAAAGACTTTGAGGAATCTGAGGCTGTGACATCACAACTAGTCTCATTTTAGTCATTTCTACAGAAATGATTCCAAACTTTAAACTTGAATATCTCCTTCTTGGAGTAAGTTTTGCTATGCTTTCTTCACCATTTTCTTTCTTTTGAAGTCCTCTTTCATATAAGATGGGAATGCTTGACCATTGAACTAATCCTTTAAGTAAGCTGCCACCTGTCCTTCATGTAAAGATAAGAGATTTAAAGCTGAATAGAAAAAGAAAAAGAGGTAAAAAGGAGGCATGAAATATAGTGAGAAGATTGCTTTCAGGAATGCAAATCTAAGTAACTTGATTTATATCAAACCTGTAGATGACGAAGAAATTTCGCACATGGTGAACTTTTGTTATGTACTCTCAATGCAAGATCAATCAAGAATAAAGATCAATTGATTCAGAACTATTTTCTGGACAATAGTGTTCACATTAGTGTCATTAGTGAGACCTGGATTGCTAATTCCAAGAAGGATGCCGCATTGGGTGCTTGTTGTGATTTAAATAACAATGGGTTCAAATTGATAACATCAGAAAGGAAAGGTGCAGGTTTAGCAGTCGTTTTTGGGAAGGAATCGAAGTAGTTGAAAAGTGGAAAATGAACTGGAGTCATTTCAATATACGATCTGGGAAATTAACACTAACAATTCCACATTCTACATTATGGGAATTTCTAGACCTCCTTATTCAAATACAAACAAAACTACTATCAGATTTTTATTGGTGAAATAACGGAGTTACTAAAAGATATTGTTACAACATATAAAAACTTACTTATAACCAATGATAATACATTCACGTCAATGACGCAAATGACGACGACGACAAAACGAGTGATTACACAATTACAATGACGGGGTCGTCGCCTGCGTATTCGGTTATGATAGTAACAATGCTATCACGAAATGCTTAATACGATTCGGATGAGAACACAGGTACAACGTGACTGACAGACATAACATCGACAGCCAAGTCAATGTCCACGGCCTTTGATAACCAGTTGTGGTGCACTGGCGTGCCTACCCAACCCAGGCTTGAACCCAGGGCCTCGTGGTCTATAGACAGGTATGATAACCGCTACACCACAGTCGGTAGATGATGCTGATACTGATCAATTTATATCAGCCATGACTGCATTGGGATTCCAACAATTTGTCCATTTTTACAAATATAGCCGGGGGCATACGATTGGTCTGCTGTTTAGAGAAGTTAGTTCTCAGCTAAATATCACTACATGCATGTCTGGACCATTTATCTTGGACCACTGTTCTATTGAATACATAATTAATATACAAAGGATAACATGGTGAGGAAATTAATCACTTACCAGAAATTGAAAACAGTCAACCTCCATCAATTTATGGATGATTTCATTGACTCTTCTAAACCAGATACGCATATTGATAGATTAGTGGATACCTTACATCAGGACTTTATAATTGCATTGGATAAACATCAGAAAAAAAGGAAGTAGTCACAATGAGGACACCAAAACCATGATTTATTAATGACATCAAACACTTAAAAACCACCATGTGTAAGGCGGAAAAGATATAGCGGATAAACAAAGAGCCGCATCAATGGAACATGACTTGTCCTTCTCCTTAGAAATTTGTTCCAGCAAATCATAACCACAAACTTACTGTAGCAAATAGTGAGACCACTTTATCTTAATTAAAATAACCACACAATAAGAACTTCATCCATTGCTAATATGATACTCAGCACCAACTTCCACAACAACTAAGGTTTTCAGTATAAAGAAAATAAAGAGGAAAAATCTGACCCGACCTGGTTATTTAGCAGGGCGGGTCTGAGTGTTTGAAACTTTAGGGAGCAGAACAACTAATGAAAACATTTACAATCGCCAGAAATGAATACAACAACAAGCTAAGGGATACAAAGAAATATGTAATTTCGAATAAGGTTGTTCAGTGTAAGGGAAACATCAAGGAATTGTAGAAATTAGTTGCAAATTTAACTGGAACAAAGAACAAGGTCCCTTTGCCTCAAGGAAAAACTGAAGAGGACTGAGCAAATCAGATTGCAAGATTTTTGATGGATAAGAATCATGATGACTTATCAAACAAAACAACATATGAACCGGAGTTGTCAACTGTTCCACTTCTGAAAGAATTTAAGCCACTGGTGGAAAATGATGTGGAAAGAATCATTTTGAAAATGCAGTCTACAGGTCTAAATCCTGCGAAAGTGATATAGTACAGACATCCTTCCTTAAAAAAGTGTTGCTGGCAGTTTTACCAGCCATAACTAGAATAGAGAATACTTCTTTGGGACAAGGTACTTTTCCAAGTAAATGGAAGACAGCCATAATTAGACCATTATTGAAAAAACCTGGCCTGGATCTGGTCCCTAGCAACTATAGACCAGTATTAAACCTGCCATCCCTATCAAAAGTACTGGAAAGGCAGTTCTTTCACAGTTTAACTAACACTACGACCTACATTACTTGATCCCTGATTACCAGTCTGCCTATGGCAGCAATTACAGTTGCGAGACTGTACTTGTGAAATTTATGAATGACATCTTGTGGAATATAGAGAACCAAAAGGTGACGCTTTTAATAGTTATCAACCTTAGCGCGGCCTTTGATACCATGGACCATAATATTTTGTTAAAGGTGCTGTTTGCAAAGTATGGTCTAAGGGACAAGGCATTGTACTGGTCGAGAACTATTCAAGCCCTACGGACTGTATTATCAATGTCGGCAAAAAGTATTCAAGTTGGCGTATGCTTGAATTCTCAGTCCCACAAGGGAGCTGTACTGGACCAGTTTTGTACTCGAGTACCCTAGTAACACTGCAAGACTTAATTCCTGATGGAATTGATCTACATGCTTTCGCAGATAATCATACCTTTAAGTTGGCCTACGATCCTAATACTACATTAGGAGAGAGTGACTCCATCCATATCCTTGAAAATCTGTGTACAAATAATAAACAATGGATGGACGCAAACAGGCTGGAAATAAATTCATCTAAAACAGAGTTTGTTCAATTTGGATCCAGAAGGCAAATATCAAAATGCAAAATTGATGTAATCAATATCAATGGGGAATGCGTTAGAAAAGCAATCAAATGAAATACCTTGGAACGTGGATGAATGGTCAGATGTCTCTTAAGAGACACATTGCAGAAAAATGTAAAATTGCAATGTGGGGCATATACAAAACCAAACAATTTCGTCGGTCCTTACGCAGGATGCTTGCGCCACACTCATGTCTGGTGTAGTGCTGTCAAACTTAGACTGTGTAAATGCAATCTTTATAGGACTTCCATAGTGTGAATAGAACAAACTTCAGAGGGTACAAAATATTGCGGCCAAAACAGTTCTGGACAAACAAAAGTATCATAGCAGTAAGGAATGCCTCAAAATCTTTCACTGGCTTCCAGTCAAATTGAGAATCCAGCATAAAGTACTTATTTTGGTGTACAAGTGTGAAAATAACCAGGCACCAAATTAATTGATATACCTAATAGACAGAACACCAGGTCAACTACCTTATATAAAAAGTTATTTGTACCATTTACCAAATGTAACACTTTTGCTGGTCGTTCTTTCAGTGTAATGGGACCTATATCTGTATCTGTAACAATACTGCATAACACTCCAGTGGTAGAGTCAAGCACGCAGGAACTGGTGTGCGCATGTACTGTAGTTGGTGCGTTAATCTTTCTTGGTTGCGTTGCTGAGATGTTCCAGGACTTGATTTTTAAATAGCTTTGGATCCGTGTTGGTGGCATGACCTGCCAGATTATATTAAACTTGCTCAGTCGGTAAATGCTTTTAAGCATCATTTGAAAACTTACCTTTTTAATCAATTTTAGTGGTATCTCCTATTTCATTTGTTTTGTTTATTTCGGTCCCATTGCACTAGGACGAGCGGCTATCATTCTTGTTTTGTCATTGCATTGATGTTTTAATTGTAAAGCGCCACTGAAGATTGCCAGATCGAAGTGTGTGCTATATAAATTCATGGATTATGATTATTAATTGTTCAACAATTCAGCTTGAGTGTTCTCTCAGCCAGTTCATACGCTTCAAACAGAAGCTTTGTAATAATGGACGGAGGTATATTTTGTACATGCAAACCATGCTAAATGGTTTCTACACATAATTGATGGCCTTTAAAATCTCCAATAATTTAATTAAAGAGTTCAAAAATGGTCTCAAGCAGAAATAACAGTTTGCATGCACTTTCATTGAGCCTGATATGACAGAATTACATAGTTCAGGGGTCAAGTAAGTTATATCATATCATTCAAAAATCTGTTTCCCTAAAGGAGATATTTAAGTTCAAATTTGATATCATTTGTGTAGAATCAAAATTAGACTAGATGTGATGTCACAGCCTCAGATTCCTCAAAGCCTCTATGAATCCTGTTATAGTAATGCATTTCACCATCCTAATATTTGTACGCTACCTCAGGTCAGAGGTCATTGTTATTATCTCACATTGTAATGTCGTTGTAATTCACTTTTGTAAAGTCAGCGGTTTAACAATACACTCTATCATATTTTGTCCTGCGATTGGGGCTTAAAAACCATTGGATATGTCAGGAAAGCAGTAACACAGGAGCTAGTAAGGATAATTATAATTTACAACCTGAAAAAACTCAAAAGGAAATTATTTCAAATAGTAAAAAAAAAGGTGCCAAACTTCCATAATAGACTTACTACACCAGTCATTTCTACACACATAAGACAAGAGCTTTACACTTGAATACCTCCTTAACGAAATAAGATTTTGGAATCCTTTCTTCACCATTTTACTTGACCATTGAACTAATCCTTTATTACATGTGCTATGCTATTTGGCTTCACTTATTTTGAACACAATGATACTTATTTTGAACTTCTAATAAATCTATTCTTGAATGCAAGGTTACATAATTCCTCCATTTTTGCAACGATATTGTTTACTGCCACACAAAACAATGCTGGATTAATCCTTGCCAGGGCTGGGGCAAAGAACATGTACATCACCCTTGGAGGAGGTTGTATGAAGATCAGTAAATAATCAGTATATGGTTTATATAGATTTAATCTTTTCATTTTCCTTGTCTAACACTTGTGGGACTAAAATTGAGTAATCACAGGTTTCTCTCCGTAGTCCATCAAGGGTAGATTACCCCTGCACAGATCATTACGCCTAATCCTCGCTACAAATTTTCAGTCTTTTCACCTGCAGGAACTTCTATTTTGGCAGGTATAACTTTTAGACTCTGCTAGATACAATTAAGAAACCCACCACAGATTGTTCAGTAATTCTACGCATCAGTTATTACACTCCCAATCATCTATATGCACACAATGGAATTCATAGTAAAGGGCTGGGTATTGTGGATTTTGGTTACAGCAGGGCCAGACCATACATGTAATGCAGGGCTGAGGATTCATTTGCACTTTTGAAAGGATGTTTTCATCCGTTAGTTATACACATTCTGGTGAGTTTGGGGCAATAGACTATTATTAATAATAGTTATTCATCATAATAATAATAATAATAATAATAATAATAATAATAATAATAATAATAATAATAATAATAATGATAATAATAATAATATTCATAATAATAATAATAATAATAATAATAATAATAATAATAATAATAATAATAATAATAATAATAATAATAATAATGATAATAATAATAATATTCATAATAATAATAATAATAATAATAATAATAATAATAATAATAATAATAATAATAATAATAATAATAATAATACATAGTTCTTATGTAGTGTTTTCTTGACCAAAATGCATACACAAAAAGCTTTTCAAAGCTCAAAGCTGCAACCAACATACGGGCACAAGCTTGTACTATTACCTGCTTCAATCTTCTATGCTTAGCACCAAACTAGAGGGCAGCAGGCCCCATTTTAAAGTCTTTGATATGACCCAGCCGTGAAACAAACCCACGACCTACCAGCTACCAGTCAGTGGTTAGCTCAGTGAATATAAATAAAAACAAAAGAAATATAATCAATTATTGGGCCACATAAGATCTGGGGGGAAAGAGGGTGCCCCATTTTCCCCTGAGATAATAATCCTCTAATCACAATATGATGTAAAATACTGTGATACAATCTTCTATTTGATATCAACATAACAGTGGAAAACAAATACATCTTACAGGAGTGCCTACCAGCATGTGATTCATGTATGAGTCACTCACTCAGTGTGTATCAATCTTATACAGCTTCTACATAAAGGTATAGACATTATATTCGAACATTTTCCCTAGGGCATGGTTTGTTCAGTCTGTGAATAAAATAGAACCCTGCAATGTAAATATCCATCCATTGAAAAATGAAAAATCATTAAAAATAATATTAAGTTTCTTTAAAATATGTAAAGAATTGTTAAGAAAGTACACTTTACACACCAGTTATTCAAAGTTTCTATACATTTCTTGTCTCATGCTTGACTCGTCGCCAGTAAATCCGAAAAATACTAGTAACGTCACTTTCGTGGTGGAAATTGATTGGCTTGTCAGTAATTGCATAAACATTTCGACCAATCAGAAATGTTGGATCGTAGTGTATGTATTCACGGTATCTGGTCTTTAACTTGAATATATCCTTAACGGAATAATATTTTGTTGTTTTGTCTCTATTCAACACATCTTTCATATAAGATAAACTTGCTTAACTACTGTACCGAACTAATCCTGTCACTGTTGCTGTTTATTTCTAATAAATAAAACAGGTACATTACAAAGTTATCATGCTATAGCTTCTACCCCACAAGTCCCGATTCTTTACTACATCTGATCGGGAGATTATATTACCAACCCTGATTATAGGATATCCTTTTCTCAAATCAGTAACACAAAACCACAACTGCTACAGTGACAGGTCATACACAAAGCCACAGTGTTATGTGAATTGACCACTTATCAACTTATCCTGCTGCATACATGGAGTTTTCGTGTAGAAAGTGCACTCAAGCAAAGTGAGGCTGAGATTGTGCTGAATGAGGCCAGGGATACTATCCCTGATGAGGCCCATTCATGCAGATGATTTGCAACTAAAACTTACTGGATTTGAGGGGGTGTATATTTTTGATTGTGGTTTCCTGAGATGGGGTTGGAAGGCCAGTTTTTAATTGCTTTGGAAGTTCATCATGTATGTGTTTTTTTGGCAAAATGCAGTTAATCTTTGTGTAGCTCACTTCACAATGTAATGACCTGGAATACTTGAGTAATGAAATGAAACCCTTAAAGGATTAGTTCAGGGGTCAAGCAAGTCCTTTTTATATGAAAGAGGACTTCAAAAGAAACAACATAGTAAAAAAAGCATTCAAATAAATTATTCCATTAAGGAGACATTCACGTTTAAAGTTTGGTATTTTTTCTGTAGAAACGACTGAGATCAGACTAGTTGTGATGTCATATTCTTAGATTCCTCAAAATCTTTATGTATTTTAAAGAAAGTTTCTTTAATTTTTTCACTGTTTAAATTATTTTTCCTCAATCTTACTTTAGGTGGTATAATATAAATACCTCTCCTATATTCAGTTTTACTACTTTTTTGATACATCCCATGGTTTTTAAGCCACAAAATCACAGGACAAAATGATATAGAATACATAAAATCTTTGATTAATCTGAGGCCATGATACCACAACTAGTCTGATTTGTTTCTACACAAACAAGTCTGATTTGTTTCTACACAATTGATACCATACTTTAATGTTTCCTTAAGAGAATAAGATATTTGAATGCTTTCTTCACTATTTTGTTTCTTTTGAAGTTCTCTTTGATATAAAATGGACATGCTTGACCACTTAACTAATCCTTTAATGGAATAAGATTTTTGAATGCTTTCTTCACCATTTTGTTTCTTTTGAAGTTCTCTTTCATATAAGACGGAAATGCTTGACCACTGACTTATCCCTTAACTTAAAACACTTGGATTTCTTGGAAAATAAAAAGTATTAAATTGATTCAACCTTGTTGATTCAACTGTACTCCCTAAGATCTGCTTGGTGCTGGTTTTATGTTAATTTTGATGTGTAGATGGATTAGGAAAGGCTTTGAATCAAATTCAATGGAACTGCAAGGCTTGAAGACACTCACTTCTGATGGAAGAGAATGGACACTCCCTTTTTCAAAACAGAAAACTTTTTTTTCTCAAACCCCATGGGGCATAAAGTTCAAATTAAGTGGGGAATGGCAAATGTCAGTCAGGTATCCATAGGGTCTAATCTTGCTCATTATATGATGGTTTACAAATAGACAATGCCATTTTTTCTGCACAGGTCCTTCAGATTCTGTTTTTATTATTTAGTCTTCGCCTATATTATTGCTTATAATGACATGTAAACAGTGCATGATTTTGTTAACTCTTCTCTTTAAATGCATTGCCAGGAGTGTCTACTAAAATATATGCAAATTTTACCCCCTTCATTTGTTACCCCCCCCCCCCTTACATACATTACCCTCCCTCACTTATGTGACCACCACTTATTTCACCCTGACCACACTGCTGGACATACCCTTATAGGATACATTAGTGTAACAAAAAACATGACAGAAATCAGAAGGGGAGGGGATGCTTTTCTCCCCACTACAACAAGGGCATAGGTAGCTCAGTTGGTAGAGCCATCAACTAAGATGCTGGAGGTACCCAGTTCAAGCTTTGGTCAGGACTTACCAGTTTTTCCACAGACAGATACGCCAAACATCAAAGTGGAAGTACATCGTCTGCAGCTCCTGCTCCCCCTTCAGGTGTTAAGAGAAGTGGCAATGGTTGAATGGCGCTCGCCATCCTTTAAAGGGGACGTTAAGTCGTCGGTCCCAATGGTAGGACAGTCACACTCTACCTGGTTCTCTGAACACTTCTCCTATAGAGTAGGGTGGGTTCATCCAATTTTAGACTCGTTTCATCCTACTTTAGCTCAAGTGGAGCTTATCAGGATTACTTTATCAAGCACACCCTGAATGGTAGCCCAAAGTAATATATGGGCACATATGTATAGGTAATGCCATGGTATATGGTTGAAACAGGGCAAAAATGAGCATGGATGAAAAAACAGCAAGATAGACAAGAAAACTTATGTAATAGGAGAATAATATTTATGACGATCCTTGAACAACTGGTGTGAGAAACCACACCATATTAACCATATTAATATTGTAATAAATATACTATTTATTACTGTTAATGATTTGATTTATGGTCCAAAAATTCACAAATATGTTCAAGGTAAATTTCACCCCTCAGGGACATATACGTGCAAAGGAGGAGGGAAAGGGGGGGAGAGCGAAACCAAGATAAGGATATATCAAGGATGTGTTACTTTAGCTATAATAACATATTTAAAAGTAACATACTGTATCCTTGGATATATCTTATATGATTTCAATTCAGTCATAAAATGGGAAGAAAAATCCAACATAAACAAAGAGCATCTTATTTTGTAAAGAAATTAAAGGCCATCTATCACGATTAAAAAGTGGCGGCATACATTTCATTCCAAAAGTACTACTGATTGGCCAATCAGTGCGCTTTGGACCATTGTATTTAGACCAATCAAAAGACACAAATGACAATAGCTGAAGAGGTAAACACTTGACAGGACCTGTGAACTGGACATGACAGGTAAACAACAGGGATTAGACAAGCATAGACCAAACACTTTACCCTTTTATCTTGATCGTTTTAATCAGTTGACCTTTTAATCATTGAATCACAACAAGGAAGTAGACCACTAATCAAATATAAAAGAAAGGATATGACATGGGGATTATCTTTTGCTTCAATAGCATCCAAAATATTGACTTTGCAGAAAGATAAGATCATGAGGGGATTTAATGTTCCATGTAAGTTAGTTTGGCAATCAATCATATACATCCTGTTTAAAGGAACAACATGGTCAAGAAATTATCTTAAAATCTATTTCTGTTAATTAGGAGGTATTCCAGTTTAAAGTTCTATCAGATAAAGTACCAGATACATGATGTGTATAGAAACTTGGTTAACTGAAATCAAATTCTTTTTCTGTTAATTAGGAGATATTCCAGTTTAAAGTTCTATCAGATAAAGTACCAGATACATGATGTGTATAGAAACTTGGTTGGCTGAAATCAAATTCTTTTTCTGTTAATTAGGAGATATTCCAGTTTAAAGTTCTATCAGATAAAGTACCAGATACACCATGTGTATAGAAACTTGGTTGACTGAAATCGAATTCTTTTTCTGTTAATTAGGAGATATTCCAGTTAAGAATTCTATCAGATGAAGTACCAGACACACGATGTGTATAGAAATTTGGTCGACTCAAATCAAATTAGTTGTGACAGCACAGCTTCACGCACATTCCTCCAAATTTCTTGTGTATTCCATTGAAAATATTCCATCTCAGATTTTGTTACTTACAACCATTGGAAAATATACAAACAAAATCTATTGTAAAGCAACTGTGATTTTACCACCTGCAAAAAGTTGGGGAAAGAAAATTAACTAGCAAAAAAGGTAACCAACTCATATAATCAACAAGATTGTGTAATAATTCAATAGTAACACAAAAAAGTGTCTTATACATCCGTTAGTGAAATCAACCTTTCAATATCTCGTAAACAGAATAAGATTCTTTACCACTCTCTGTAGAGGCATTTCATCACATGACTCTACTTCATCTGGAAGCCATTTTGTAGGGAAAGCGTCATTGTGTTTCACGCATCTTCACACAGTTCAATCACATCACACGTATAACAAACATACTGAATGATAACCTACCTAACAGTTCAGCAAATTTTACTGATTGCAATTTTTTTCGCTTCCGATTTTACTTCATTTTTTCCTTACGTTTTATATATTCACTGGGTATATGAAAATGAACTATTACATGAACACCAGTTGATTGTCGTTATAGGCAGACGAAGCCTACCTGATATATAGTGCTCTCTGCAAATCCAAGTGTTAATCGTAGGTTGAAAGCTATTGCAAGGCTATTGCACCGCACAGCAAAAACCCATTTCGAACGTCAATTAGGAAAGATGGAAATAAAAAAAACATCTTTTTATTTCCCGCCCATGTCTATTAGTGCAACCAATGGGCACAGCAAGATTCTGACATAATTATCTTACAAAAATAATCTTATATAACAACATGTTGTAATTCTAATCAAGTGTACAGCAGGTAGACAGTGTTCTTGCCCGGCAAAATGGCAATGTAAACAAAGTCAAGCAACCTCAGCTAAAACACCCTTGTACCATATTGTTCCTTGTGTTAAAACAATCATACTTATATGTAGAAATTAAAATTTTGGTATAAATCTGTTAAAAAAATATTTGTTAATCACATTTGCATCTTGACTTAACTTTCCTGTAAAGTATTTGTTAGTGCATACGACTACTGCCCTTGCTTTGAAACCTAAAGCAAAAATGTTTCCCAATGAAGTATTTGCATTTTTTCTACGCTAAATACTGTTAAACACCCTTTCATATTTACCATGCATAAATAAAGTCTCTGAGGATTTATGTGGGTTAGTTTGTTGTGTGGGCAGCTGTTCTATTCTGCTTCTTATGAGCATAAAACTTTAACAGGTAGAGGCCAACAGTTCTATGAAAAAAGAATCATATTATATAACCTACAAATGCTACAGAAGTAAGATTACCTTGTAGCTAGAATATTCGATAACCTGGTATGACGGTGAACTCAGATAATATTTTAAAAGCTTGTAGAAAAAGTAAGGATATTTGGAATTCCAGAAGAAAAAAACCATGTAAGTGCAATCCACGCTCATCACAGCGTCTGCCCGATCGATCGTGCCTGTTCGTGAAGATGCATTTCTGTGCGTGTTACCATTTTTAACGTACGCGGAAACAAAATTGGTCGGAATTTTAGTTTCAATTTTCAACATGGTTTCATCATACATCATATAGAAACAAGCAATTAACGTTCAAAGAAATACATAAACATTTGCAATGGAATTGTCTGTGTGACATCATGAAACACGAATTCATGATACTGTACAAAAACTTTAAAATGCAATTGGGAAATCTTTAAAAATCCATATCTCCTGAACGGAATATGATATCAACCTGATTTTTGTACCAAATTGGCTCTAAAATTATGCTTTTCATATAAAATTTTACAAAAGAATAAGGGAATACTCCTTTAAAAACGAAACCAATTGAGAGGGACGAAACAGAAAAGTTTGATATGATATGGCGGCCATTCTTAATAGGCAGCCCGCAGGCCAAATCTGGCCCACCAGGCAATCAAATATGGCCTGCGAACAATATTTATTATATAATGCAATACAGTGCATTGCATGTAAGATCAATCCGAACGAGATCGGTAAAAAATGCAAAATACTTGTTTATTTTTTTTTTTTCTAGGCAGATCAGCTCACTAAAATATTGCGGCTTATCAAATGTAATATTATCTTTAGTTCCGCTATAAATTGGGCTCGCGGCTTGTCATAGGAAGGTGGGTAAGACAACCGCCAACATCTGGCGTACATCCTTCTGATCGCACACACTCTCAACTTGTTTGTATTCAGGATTGTTTTGACAGGTTTTGTTTGTCACATGAGGCTGGTTTTACTACATGATTGGCCCAAGGCCTAAAGCTGTTGTGAAATGATAGCCCAAAATTAATTTAAGAACCCTTGTGATATGGTAAGAAGTACAACATATCAACAATGGTCCCCGCAACCTGTTAATGCAACCTCTACTTTAATGTCATGATGTTCTACCAGATTGTACCTCATTTGCAACCAACTGGTCACTGTATATTAGTAAGTGGTCATTTAACTGGATCTGCATGTGCATCCAGGCCTGTGCGCATGTAGCTGAATATAAAATCAATTCAATTCAATTCAATTCAATTTATTTTTCCATCTTCTCATAATATTTACATAACAACAAAACTGTGAAGACAATACAATGAACGAAAATAAGTAATGAATTATATAAAAAATATAATGAAAATTACAGAGAGAAAATGGTGGAAAAATCATAATATTTCTGATGATAATGGATTCACATTCGAATAATATATCTAGATAATCAGAATTACATTTCTGATTATATTAAATATAGTTAGATATTTCCTGACTAGAACTTTTCTGACTAAAATTCAGACTTAAATCTGATTATAGACAAATCTGACTGTAAAGGATAATCAGAATATAATCAGAACTGACATAATTTATGATTAAAATCAGCAGAAATGGTGATAGTCAGATTAGAGTCTTGAATTTGAAACCATTTCTGATTAAAACTTTTCTGATAACAATTCTGATTTAAATCTGATTTTACAATTCTGATTAAATTTTTCTCCATCCGTTTTAATCAGATTATAGTCATAAAGAGGTTCCAAATCCAGGATTTTAATCTGATTATAATTTTCTGACTAACATTTAATCAGAAATTTCTACAAGGGGAGCCCTGGCCACTATGCATATTAATGAAATTCAACATTTTGACATCATGAACATGTACAAACCAGCTAACATCATAATTATACTAAATATGAAACAAAACAGACATGCGGTTGTTAAAATATAAACATTTCAATATTTTACATTAAGTCCCACCTACTCATTAAATATGCATGACATCACAAGCAAAAACAATAGGGTACATCTACGGACCATGGGCTATGTGTACCACATATGACATGAATCCAGTGTATCGTTCTTGAGATATCGCGTTTACGTGCTGGCCGTCACAAACACACACGCATACACACATAAATAAACACACACGCCACCATGATGCAATAGGTTCTTGATGTTATCGCATCAGAATCTAATTGAGAGGAGGCAATACTGGAGGCTGTAAGAGATTTAAATTTGAGGGGCAAAGCAGGATAGCAGGGGGGGGGGGCACAAAAAGTGAACATTTTTTTAATTTTATATAGTATTTAATAACAAAAAACATTATTAAGATTAGCAAATCTTTGAGAGGCAAGGACGCGTGCATTGGGAGCTGCCCATGGGATGCAGTAGCATAGGATTTATTTGCTGGAAATAAAATATCATCATAATTATGTTTGCATATAACTGGAATTTTTACACACATCAGTACACACACTGCCTAAAAACTTGTTCTTCAATTTTGAAACTACAATAACATGCATCATTGCACAAGATTAACTTTGCTTTCAAGGACATTTCATACTCCTTTGGAGACGCTGCTCCCCTAAAAAAAAGGGAAAAAAAGAAGTCTTTTGTGTTGGGTGGAAATCAAGCACATGGTTCATGGAAAAGCTTGTATAGAGTGTTGAACCAGAGATATGTTATCTGGGAAATAACACATTCCTGGTTAAACAGATCACAATTTTGTGGTTTGAGAAATAAAGAAATCAGGGCCAGTTAGTTAGGTACCACACCATTTAAATCATAATTTTTAGCACTCCCTTTTTATTCCTTTAGTTCTTAAGAAATAACATCTTCTTGGTTATATCAATATTACAAGTCAAACAAGCTTTGCACAATAATAAGAGGCATTTCTAGGTATATGCATGTTACACATCAATGCATAAGCTATGAAACACACTAAATTCCTAAAACCTTAAAAAAAGTGGGTTTGTCGCCTAGATTTCCAAACTAAATAACAAAGCGAAGTCAACATCTTTTTAAAAATCATGCATGTGCCCAATCATGCAGTAAGTCCTATTGTTCACTTGACATAAAAACTGAGAATGAAAACGTAGATTTTGATTGTGCTTTGCTTTCACAGAATAATTAATACTTTACTCTCCTGTAGCACGTAGACATTTGTCCAATCTCTTTTACACATTGTAAAGGTCTATGCACACCCACAATTTGATCAGTTGGTCCTATTGTTAAGTTGACAAATAAGAAGTGTACATAAAAAACTAGGTTTGTATTAAGTTTTCGCTTTGCTTTCAGAATTCTTACAATGATGAATAAATTCCTCTTAATTAGTTGACAAATACTGTAAACAAAAACCTAGATTTTAATTACGCTTTCACTTTGCTTTCACAAAATTAATCAATTGATTAATATTTTACTCTCCTGTAGCACATCAATTGATTAATATTTTACTTTGCTGTAACACATAAGGCATTTATCTAATCTTCCAGGCCCGTAGCCAGGATAATTTCCATCGGATGGGTAGGGGAGGGGAAGGGGAAAAAGGGGGCTTCGTATTAAGCTTTCGCTTTGCTTTCAGAATTCTTACAATGATGAATACATTCCTCTTATTTACTTGACAAATACTGTAAACAAAAGCCTAGATTTTAATTACGCTTTCACTTTGCTTTCACAGAATTAATCAATTGATTAATATTTTACTCTCCTGTAGCACATCAATTGATTAATATTTCACTCTGCTGTAGCACATAAGGCATTTATCTAACCTTCCCGTAGCCAGGATAACTTCCATCCGAGGGGTAGGGAGGGGAGGGGAGGAGGGGAGGGGAGAGGGGGAGGGGAGAGGGGAGGGGGGAGAGGGGGGAACGTTTCCACATTAAAATTTTACAATTTCACTTGAATTAAGCTAATGAAAGATTATAAAAACAGTAATTTAACAAAACTTCAGAGGTTTTCTCTTTGTGATAACACAAAACTTAAAAAAATTAAAATAAATCATATATTTTGTTATAAGGCCTTAAAAATTCAACGGATTGTGATGAAAACCTTTTTGCCATGTTCATAACTTTTTGTTTTTGAATTAAGCTCAAGTTGTTGCTAATGTCCATATCTTTCAAGGTCTATGATATGTAGCAATTCTACATTGTTTAAAATAGTATTAAAATCTAAACAGAATCATTTTTTAAAAAACACTTATTTTTTTTGAATAAAGGCTGATCCAATTTTGATCGGATTTTGATTCATGCAAAATTTGTGATGTATTACTGGGCACACAGCTCAACATCTTTATGTATATTCTATCTTCTATCTATTTCTTTCCTGAATGTCAGTCTCTGAAAATATATTTCCTTTCTTGAGTGAAATGAAAAAATAGATCGAAACCTTTCTAATAAGAGATCAAACTTTTGGACTTGAAAACAGTTAATACTACAATGCAACATGCTATGTATATCATCTCGCCAACAAAGTCGATAAATGAAGGGGAAACAGCCATCTTTACCATTCATTCACCTGTCTGTCCATCTTAAAGGAATATTCCCATGGATTTTCATTTTTTCATATATGATAGAGAAAATTTATAGAAACAAAGTGTTGAAATAAACTATGTTAATACCTTATTCCGTTTATAAGTTATTACAATTTAAAGAGTAGAGAAATGTTCTAAAAACACCTCGTACAGTATGTCCTTTAGCTTGGTGATATCATCAAGGCAATTATTCCAACACAGTACTTATGTATTTCTTATAAATTTAATCACACTTTTTTACATTATCGAACAGCATTTTTGGTTCATTGTAGAGATAGGGTGGAATATATAATTTACAAGAAAGCATTTTGTTTTTTTTATTGGTGTAAATCACATTTTCAAAGAGAACAAAAAATCTAAATCATTTTTAAAGAAATACAAAAGACGTTTTGTTGAAATTGTCTCTATAAAATCACAGATGTTACCAATCAGTCACTTTTGTCCAAATTCAAAAATATTTTAAAATTTCATAACTTCTAAACGGAATAAGATACTTACATAGTTTTTTCACCACTTTGTTTCTAAAAAATTTCTGTATCATGCATATAAAAATGAAAATCCATGGGAATATCCCTTTAACAATTTACACCAGAAGCGAAGGATTTCTGCTCTTGGAAACACTTCCAACTATTTGTATCTTGCTTTGTTAGGGAATTTATTATATTAACAAATTATATTGTTTCTGAGTTTGATTTTTATTTTATGATTATTGGTTTGGTTTGTTGATGTTTAATGGCACTGCGACAATCTAGAGTCGATAGTGCCAAGAGGGTGTTAAAAACTAAGGTGTTTGCTTGAATTAGGACAGAGGAAAGAGAGATTAAAGATTATTATTGGGATAGATTATTTAAGATTATCATGTTTGCAAATATTACAAATAAGTTGAGCACATAAGTCTATTTTTTTCTTGTCCAAGACTGCTCTCAAGGCCATTTCAGGGTAGGTTTATATCAAATTTTTGTATCAAATACAACATTTTTCTACCCTTTTTTTTTATCATTAAAGGGGTACAAATCTTACAATTTGGGGCCCAGATTTAATTTTGGGACTCAGGTTACACCTGCACTGCTTTAAATCAATATCGAAATAGTTACAAGTCACATAGACCTTAGACATTTAATCACCAATGCATCCTGAGCTGCAGTGTACATAACAGTGTACATATTAAACAGAAAATAAATCATAGAGAATGTAGTGCAATACATGTGTGGCAACATGCCAAGATCTACACCATTTTAGATACAGTAATGGAATATAATTAATTTTCTATTACTTCTGTATGCCAATGATCTTATATGGTTGTCTCTTCTATGATCTGTTTCCCTCACATTAGTCTGGATTTAGTGCAGAGACACACCAACCAGCACAGGTCATGGGTCAAATTAAAGGATTAGTTCAGGGGTCATGCAAATGTATCTTATATAATATATCTAAAATCTTATACTTCAAAAGAAACAAAATAATGAAGAAATCATTTAAAAATCTTATTCTGTTAAGGAGATATTTAAGTTTAAAATTGTGTATCATTTGTATAGAAACGACTGAAATCAGACTAGTTGTGATGTTATAGCCTCAGATTCCTCAGTTTTTATGTATTCTGCCCTATTCTGCCCTGTGATGTTGTGGCTTATAAACCATGGAATATGTCAAAAAAGTAGTAAAACCTAATCTAGGAAGGGTATTTGTAATATACCACCTGAAGTAAGATTGAGGAAAAATAATTTAAATAATGAACAAAATTGAATAAACTTTCTTTAAAATACATAAAGACTTTGAAGAATCTGAGGCTGTGACGTCACAACTAGTCTGATGTCAGTCGTTTCAACGAAATAATACCAAACTTTATACTTGAATATCTCCTGAACGGAATAAGATTTTTGAATGCTTTCTGCACCATTTTGTTTCTTTTAAAGCCCTCTATATATATATATATAAGATGAACATGTTTGACCCCTGAACTAATCCTTTAAGGTTATAGATAAATAGCACAATATATTTATGCATGATAATCTGGAGGTACATCCATATACTTGGTCATTCACCTCATGAATATTAATGAGTTTGCATCAGGACAATCTTAATCTTGTTCTAAAGGTCATGGGGTCAAATCAAGAATTGCCTTCAGAATTATAGTTAAATAACTCTCCATGGGAAAGTGAGGGGTCTTTACTGGTAGATTATGGAGGTCTATTGTTGAAATACAAAATAAGATTAAAGAAAGCTGAACCAAGTCATGTAAATACTGAAAGTTCTCAGTTCTTCTTCAGTGGAGATAAATGGCAACTCCCTTTTTTATCAATAGATGTTTACAATTTGCCCTCAGAAAGAGCAAAACTTATAGCCTTTAAGGGTATTACTTCCAAGAAACCTTTGCAGCACTGACTTACTGACCGACATCAATTGCAACAATAATTCACAATCAACCAATGGACCACTGGTACCAGGGATTGAACCCATGACCTTAAGATAAATAAGCTGATGCTATGACTGCTAGACCATGGAGGTCTCTTGTTAAAATACAAAAGAAGATTAAAAAAGATGAATAAAAGTCAGGTAAATACAGAAGTTCTCAGTTCTTCCTGAGTGCAGATGAAGATAATTAAGTCTGAAATGGCAACTCCTCTTTTTAGTGAAAAGATGTTTACTCAGAATACATTTTCCTTTAGAAAAGAGGAAAATCTCAAAGGCATTACTCTCCAAAATATTAGCACCAGACTTACCAAAGGACATCAATTGTTACATGCAAACTAACAACTTCATTAATTCACAATCAACCAATGGACCACATGGCATATGAAAAAACCATTCATTTCAGTTGAGAGTATCCAAGATACAGTTAAAGGAAAGGTATCGTCCCATAAATACGTTCAGAAGTGAATGCTGTCGTGCTGCTAACGTCACTTCCGCTTTTCAATTTTCCCTATTGATCGCAAGAAATTTGTGATGTTAATCATCGTAACGTACATAGGGGCCTACGTGTGTTATCGATAACATTACAGAGATCTCGCAATCAATAAGGAAATTTGAAAACCAGAAGTGACGTTACAAGTTCAGCGGCGTTCACTTCCGAATTTATTTCTGGGACGATACGTTTTCTTTAAAATAGACAGTATTCTTCATACTCATTACTTCTATGTGTGAGGTATAATACATATATGTGTGTGTGTGTGTGTTGTGTGTGTGTGCATGTGTGTGTGTGTCAGGTGCCTTTTTTGCATCATTTTCAAAGTGCAGGTGTCTTTTTGTTTTACTAAAGAAAATGTGTTTTTTTAATTAAAAATAAGGTTTTTTTTCATCATTTTCATAGTGCAGGTCCCAAGTTACACTGTTAATTTTGTATTGCTGGTCCATTTTTACAACATTTTTTTGAACACTCATACTGCAGGTATTAAAATTGACTTCTTTCATACTGTGGGTATCAAAATTGTGTAATTTCATACTGCTTTAAAAAACAATCTGTCATACTGCATATGTTCTTCGGTTGGTGGGCTGCACACTCCTACCACTTTTAGTGTGATGTGCCCCTCCCTCCCCCCCACCCCCAAGTACAATAACTAAACGGTGTTTGCTTCTTAATGTATTCATGGAACAATATACCTTTGCTTTAATGATTTACAATCTGATAATTCAGAGAAACTTCCATCCATCTGGAGTGAAAATTGTGTGACATTTTTAAGGTAATCAATTGTTGTAAAACACTAGACAACCCACCGTAAAAGTCACTCAGCTCCATGGTTCATTGCATGCATGTGACAGAAATGCAATATGGCATCTCAAACATATTCCATAATGATAAGAAATTGCTGGATTTACAACTTGAGAGATGACAATCTACTAACTTTTTACGTTCCACATTGTTCATGATGTGACAACCATCTGTTCATGTTTTTAACCAGACAATCATGTATTTCAAAACAAGTGATTGCCATTTTATGCCCTAAAATTACCATCTCTTACTTCAAATGAAATGCCATGAGCAAAACTTAATTCATATAAAAATTATGTCATTTCTGCTACCAGCAGTTTCTGCAACAAACCAGGGAGACGGTCATTTAGATGACAGCTCCATAATAAACATCATCAAAGAAAAGAAAAGCCTGCAGCTTTTCTGAAGAACAATAAACATCACATTTCATATCATACTTTGGAGCACATTTGATGAACTTAAATTGCTTAAAATGTTACTGTAGATAATGAACATCACATATGACTTTTTACCCAGATAGCAATGTTGACCATGGTACTAGCTGGCAAAATTGGTACTTATTATCAGAAAATGGCAGTGTTTTCTTGTGGTACATGCACCACCAATCATCTTGTCCCTTCCCCTTCTCTATCAGTTTTAAAATAATAATTAATTTTTTGAGTTATGGCTGATCAAATTTTGAGTTTTTTTTATGTATGCAAACTTTGTGATGTTTAAGTGGGAAGGTGCATAAATGTGATTTTTTTCAACAGTGGCGTTGCTGAGCGGGCACACGTGCCCCCCAATATTTGCTGTCCCCCCCCCCCACCTTCATGTGCAAAGTTCAAATCTTAAATTATCTTCCTTTTTTCAGATTAATTTTAAAATTTCTGTGTTTGATTTTAAGCCATTTTGGGACATCAAAAAAAAGAAGTCTGCAGAACTTCCAGGGGCTTTGACCTCTGGACCCTTACCAGGGCTTTACCCCTGGACCACACCAGGGGCCCTTCAGCTGGCCCCTGGACCCCAAACATGTGCACGCTTTGCATGCGCAGTGCCACCTAAAGGTGGCATGTTTATAGTGCCCCTATTTTCCTCCTTTGAACTGCTGTGCCCCCCCCCACATGAAAATCTCTGGTGACGCCACTGTTTTTCAGATAAGTTAATACAACATACAGTACAGCAATTGCAATAACACAAGTGTCAACAAATTGAAGGAAATTGCTGAAATAGAAGGAAAATCTCATCAATGAATTCAACAAATGTCACATGGAAAGTTTATCTTGATTGCTTCTTCAGATGCTGTCCCTGAGGTTTGATGCTTGAAATTTAAAACAAAACACAACAACATTAGTGCATAATTCTTAATATTTCTGAGGAGGTACGAACACATGTACTTCTTTCACTATGTTAGGTCATTGAAGTTGATAAGAATGTTTTCACACCTAGCTGACAATGGGTGTGGCTTAAATCCAATGGATCAGCTGCTCTTACAACCAATACAGAAGAAAATAGAGAGAATAGGCTCTGCTTGGGCGATATATCAATATTTTGAAATATTTTGATATTGACCCATATCCATATGGCCGATATTTAGTTCAAGGGTCATATCAATGTATCATATTCTGTTCAGGCTTAGAAGATAATACACAATACATGGACTACTAAGAAAGAAACCACGTACACAGATATTTCTTAAGCACAGTGGATGTTTATTTGAAAATTTATGTACATATTTTGCAATGATTTATGTACATATTTTGCAATGATTTCTCTTAATTTATTACACCCAAATTTTAATTTGACTTTTTGTAGTGAGATGAGATGACCTTGTACAGAACAGTAACTATAATTAAAGTATGACATCATATAATTTGCATATCGATATCATATCAATACTTTTCAGGCGATATATCAATATAGTATAATGATAAATATCCCCCAAGCTGGTATGCTCCTTCATACATGACAAATGTACATATTGATACCTACAAATTCACTAAACTAGGAAAAATACAATCAATTTTAAGCAACTTTGATGATAATTTTCTATCTTTTATTTTCATGTTTTTACTTAATTTAGGTAATGTTGCCTGTAGATGTCCACAGACTGGCTCTACTGAGTGTCATTGAATTCATTTAATTATCACAACAGTTACCAGCCCTCGGAATATGCAACATGTTCATATGCCTGGGTTATAGGCAATTTTATTATGCTGGCAATAAGAGCAGGGGAGCTTCAGGCTCCTAGGTTGCTGTGTAAAGACCCCAAAAGATATATGAATCTGGGGCACAGAATTTGAGGGGCACCATCTGACCAACCTATTTCAAAAGCAGGTATGGAAGAAGCATACCTGTAGGGGTAGAAAGGTGTAGCATATCTGTGGGGGTAGAAACGTGTGGGGGACTTATCTATCAGTCTATGACAAGTGGTCCCTATTGTTTTTCCCCAGGTCCCAAATAAATGGTGCCCCATTACTAATAGCATATCTGTAGGGGTAAAAAGGTGTAGGGGACTTATCTATCAGTCTATGACAAGAGGTGTTTTCCCCAGGCCCCAATTAACGGTGCCCTATTATTAATAGCATATCTGTAGGGCTAAAAAGGTGTGGGGGATTTATCTATCAGTCTATGACAAGAGGTATCCATTGCTTTCCCCATGCCTTGAGCAAATAAATAGTGCCCCATGATTAATAGCATATCTATAGGGGTAAAAAGGTGTGGGGGACTTATCTATCAGACTGAGTCTATGACAAGAGGTTCCCACTGTTTTTCCTAGGCCCCAAATAAATGGTGCCCCATTATTGAAATTTAGGTAAACTTGGCTCACACCATCTGGCACAGGCCCTATTTCAAAGTGTTCTTTAAAATGATCAACTAGGAGAAAAGGTTAGGCAGAAGTGAAAGCTTTATCAGCAGCAAAGAATCCACTATATATGCAGCCAGTGGTGGTGCTATGAGGGATGGGGGATCACTTCCCCCCACTTGCCCCTCAGAAAAGTTTGTAAAGTGACATATTTTGTCTAATTGATAGGATTTTGCTCCCCCAAGAGACAAATTTGCCCCCAATGACCAAAATCCTGGTGCCGCCAATGCATGCAGCCCCAAGTGTTGTTTAAAAGGTGAGAACTAAGCTTAGAGCACTATTTACTTCACTTTTAAGGCAATGTTTATGTCAGTAACATGGCAGATTTTAAATATTTACAAGGGCAACTCTGAGAAAAGGTGTTTTTAGTGATGGGAAAACCCCTAGCTGTTTCCCCGGCTCTGCTAGCATGGATCATGCATCATCATTCAGTGGGGCATGCAACAGTAGCATACTATAAACTTTTTCCAGAAAGGGCAAAAATATTAATTTTTGTAATACATTATTAAATGAGGCTTTTTTGGCATTTTCTTGACTTAAGTCTCTGTCCCTTCTCCCTCCTTTAGCTACTCTCAATGGTTGGAGAAAACAAAATATAAAAAGATCCTCATCTATGAATTAATGCACCCATAATTTAAATTCATAACATACATACTGTGTAAACTCAAACCCACTGCTTGTAATCTGATATGTTGGATAGAACCCATCACATCTATTCAGACCAGCATAAATGAAGAAAGCCTAGATACTAACTCTCCGAGTAAACTACACAACAAACATCCAGATTTTCCTGGCATCTTGATTATTGGGTGTTCCAGCACATGTTTGTCTCTGTCCATCTTATACAAACAACTATAAAATTTAACTAGGAACTGTTTGTCAGTTGTATGACTCACCCCTACTACCACCGGCAATGTCAGTCAATGGTGAGTCATTGACATAGAAAATAATGACTCACATGTGTATCATTGTACCAAATTGTCAGTCACCAGAGTGACTCTGGGTGGGTCAATTTACTTCAAACCCATTGACTTTGTACAGAGGAGATTGATTTGGGTTAAGTCATTTCACAAAATATGTCAGTCATCTGAGTGACTGAGGAGTGCGTCAATGAACATGTTTTGTCCACCCACTTTGGTGCAATGACTCACCTTGTCCGGGGGTGTAGGGGTGAGTCACACAATTGACAAGTGCATTATACTTACAGAAAAATCTCAGGATTTACTTCCTGGTTTCAAAAAGGAGCTGTATGTTGATGTGTGTGTATAATTTTCGCTCTGATCATTTCAAATACGCCCTCCTTCAATACCTTCTGAGCAGACGTTACAATATGTTAATTTGTCTTGAATTTCACTAGTGTTCACATTAAGGTGCTGGATTGCCCAAAAATAATTAAAGAGCGAGGGGGAGGGGGAGGGGAAGGGGGAAATCCTGGAAAAAAGGCCAAAAATAACAACAAAACAAAAAATTTGATATATTATATTTTGTTATTTTTCCAAAAAGAAACTCCCTTTTTTTCACCCCCTTCAAAAAAAAAAATACACAAAAATACAAATTAACCCCCCCCCCCCTCATATTTTTAACCTTAGTGTGAACACTGGGTTTCACAATTAAAAGTGTTTAATGATGGTGGTGATGGAATAATTGTTGATCACAGCGTCAAATGTTAGGGGGTGGGGCATAGCGGGGCAGTCTCACTGAGAAGGGCCAAATGCAGATGTCTCAACTTGGAAAAAGGGGAACCATGATACAAGCAATGATGACAAACAATTTTTACAAACATACAGTTGGAATTTGGGGGCAAGAAGTGTTATCAATACCATCTAAGCCTTGCAAATGGTACCCATATTTTCTTGACGGTCTATGGAGGGGGAAATTAGGTATATTTTAAAACAGTAAAAGCAACACAGACAACGAGTAATATTCCATCATATTCTCTGCATCAGATAAGTTAAAGGATTAGTTCAGTGGTCAAGCAAGTTTATCTTATATGACAGAGGACTTAAAAAGAAACAAAATGGTGAAGAAAGCATTTAAAAATCTTATTCCAAGTTATGAAGATATGCAAGTTTAAAGTTTGGTATGATTTGTGTAGAAACAACTGAAATCAGACTAATTGTGATGTCACAGCCTCAGATTCCTCAAAATCGTTATATGGGGAAATAATAATCATCCTCAGATTGCATAAGGACTGCTCCCACCCCGATATCTGACGCATCGGTCCTTGACATGAATGGCTTCTCTAAATCAGGCAAGTGTAAAATCAGTATAGTTCCTAAATATGCTTTTAAAGTGTCAAATGCACATTGCTGGACATCTCCCCAATTGACTTCTATAGTAACTGGTTAACCCGATAATGGAGTGCATCTCCTTTTTAGTTTTAAGTCAGAACACTTCAGTTATTTTGGTATAGAACAACTTTTGTGTTAAAATACCGAGAACAGACTAATTGTGATGTCACGAAAAAGCCTCAAACCACACCACCAACACTTGATTCCGATATATTCAAAATTGGAATACTAAATGACGTTATATGGGGATCTTATCTGGTAGCATGAATGGTTTTATCAAGTGCCAGTGTAGTTGCTGAATCCCAAACCTATAGTAACTGTTGATAAAGCTGTTCTCCTTGTTAGTTTTAAGTCAGGACACTTCAGTTATTTTGGTGATCTTATCTGATAGGGGTTTTATCACGCCCTCTCCCACCATGTGAACAAGAAATTCAAGTCACGTAAACCCCACAAAACACTTTGACAGTCAAGCAGTCAGACCAGCTACTCTTAATCTTTGACAAACTGACCTCAAAACCTTAACATGTTGTTCCCAAGTATTAGAATATACCAACATATCATCAATGTAGTTCACTACATTGTGCAAACCATCAAGCAAAATCCCATGCTGAAAAGTTTCTCTATACAGCTTTCTGTACCTGACACCGGACTTTTCATATAAAAAGTCCAGTTTAATGATACCCCAACCCGACTTCAAGTATCCCATGCTTGTTTACACTCATAACAAAGAGTCTCTATGCAGAGCACTGTGGAAGGCGTCTTTGGGCTATCCAATTATCATTGCACCATGCATTGTATGTAAACAGTTGTCATAGTGTGCGCATGTGGTCAACGTTTATGTGAGTGAGGATGATAAGTTGGGGGGGGGGGAGGGAGGGGAATGGGGGAGATTGGATTACATTCTGGTCTGGCAAGCAGGTGGCTTGTGCGGTGTAGTGTGAAATTGGTAGTCTGGATGCTTCAGGCAATTTTGACCAATTGTCCTATAGAGAAAAATTTTCTCATGCGCATCATTCTACTAAACACAGCCGGCGCAATTAACCATTAAAGTAATGAATGGCATTACTTAAATTGATAAAGACAATCTGAAGTAATGAAGGCCATCTTCGGTTTGTCAGAGTTTGAAACTGGGATTAGCCAGTAGCTTTTGCTAAATCTACCTTAGTGAAGTAATTGGCTTTGGCCAATTTAGCCATGAGGTTCTCTGGATTGGGGATCAGCTCGGGGTCAAACTGTGACCGTTTATTTTCCTAAAATCGACACAGAACCTTACTGAGGCCGCGGGTTTTCTCACTAAAGCTATCGGAGAAGCATAACATGATTCTGATTTCTCAATGATATTCATTTTAAGCATAGTGTCTATCTCCTTTTTGATCACTTAGCTAACGGACAGGGATAAGCTTTTGACCTAACAGCTTTGCAGTTGATAAATAAATGCTGTGATTTATCAAATTAGTACACCCTGGAAAATCAGTCAACACATCTTCATACTGTTTTAACATTCTACCCTCAGCCCTCTCGTTCTCTGTTGTACTGTCACTTATATTGACATCATTGACATTTTCCTTTTGTTTCATTGGACACAATTCAAGCTTCGTTTCTTCATATTCTTTACTCTTGTCATTCTCAATAACACTAACATGAGCCTTTACCACACTAGCAGCAACATGATCTATGCTGTCACCCTTAGATTTAGATTCTCTAGATACAAACAACTTCAACAAATTAGTGTGAAATGTTTTCTCCACACCATTGATTTCAAGCCTATAATCTTTTGGAGCTATTTAAATGATCTCATCCAGGGTAAGCCCTGCATTAGCGATGGCAGCATTCTAAACAAGTATCACACCCACTTGTGAACCAGGAAGTGAATAACTATGAATCCTTGATGTACTTTACTTAATATACAGCACAATGTAAAATTGGGTGTGGGAAAGCACTGCAACACATTTAGTGAGGCAAAAACAGAAGTTTGGGCAAAATAACTACCCCTTGACTTATTTGATCACAGAGTTGCAATCTCTGATATAAATGAACTTTCTCAGTCAGACCTGTATTCCATTCAATTTCACTCCAACAAGGGTTATAGAAAGCCCATTTTGAAAATGTATGTTTATGGCTATAACGATACGGGTAAATAAGATATCTAGCTAAAGCTTAAGTCCATCTGAGCCATTAGGCTCCAAGAGCCAGTGCTTTTCCCCAATTAATTGGCATCAGCAGATGAAACACAATGACTCCCCTGGACAGAATGCCTGGACAGAATGCCTGGACAGAATGCCTGGACAGAATGCCTGGACAGAATGCCTGGACAGAGTGCCTGGACAGAATGCCTGGACAGAATGCCTGGACAGAATGCCTGGACAGAATGCCTGGACAGAATGCCTGGACAGAATGCCTGGACAGAATGCCTGGACAGAATGCCTGGACAGAATGCCTGGACAGAATGCCTGGACAGAATGCCTGGACAGAATGCCTGGACAGAATGCCTGGACAGAATGCCTGGACAGAATGCCTGGACAGAATGCCTGGACAGAATGCCTGGACAGAATGCCTGGACAGAATGCCTGGACAGAATGCCTGGACAGAGTGCCTGGACAGAATGCCTGGACAGAATGCCTGGACAGAATGCCTGGACAGAATGCCTGGACAGAATGCCTGGACAGAATGCCTGGACAGAATGCCTGGACAGAATGCCTGGACAGAATGCCTGGACAGAATGCCTGGACAGAATGCCTGGACAGAATGCCTGGACAGAATGCCTGGACAGAATGCCTGGACAGAACTTGAAATATTAATTATCATAAATCATTTTTATTTTGGAAAACTGGCTAGGTTTTCTGCAAGCAGATCTCATTTACCCCAAAAATATAAGAGCTCAGGAAAGATTCAGATGTGCTGCAAAATTCAGATAAAAATTCATTCATTTGAAATGTTTATGAAATTCTGTTTCACAAGTTATTTTGAATTGATATGCAGTAATATACTGTGAAAATGGCATATCACTGTTTGCCACGGTTTGTTTGATATCATGGATCTGATATCGTGATGATAAACATATTGTAACAGCCTCAATGTCTACATAGACCTTAGAATCTATGTAATTTATTAATCTATTTATAGAATTCATGCATAAACAGCTTAAAGAGGCAAAATCGTCATATGGATACAATATTTAAAATTCCATTCAAATTGTTTGATTGGTTGATATTTCAAGCAATTGATTTGTTGTCTTTTATTTCAAGGTATATATTTGTTAAAAACGTTACAACGGTAAACACATGTAATAGCCTAGTTGGTTAGGGCGTACATTTTTTTCTTCAAACCAACAGTCGTGAGTTAGAGCCCTGGTAGATTTATTTATTTTGATTTTTGCTTTTATCTTCTTTTTTAAGTAAATTTCAGTGACTACTATTGTAGTATTATAATACTAATATTTCAACTTTCACTTTTTCTTTCTGATAAACACATTAAAAAAAACACATCACAGTAACATAATGCACTGTGCAATGAAGTCGACACACAAGTGCCACTTTCTGACTGTACAAACAGACAGCACATGGATCATGCATGCACAACTGGAAGTGACAACAAATGTTCACATTACACAATTTTACTGAGCCGAGCCTCCCTCTTTAAAGTCTAACCCTCACTCCTTGAACTTGTCAGACTTTTATAACATCCTTGATTGTAGGCAGACAAAAGACCCAAGAACATAAATGTGAAATTGGAGATGTAATCTGACATCAAACACTTCTGTCAAATAGTTCTGTATACTTTTCTGATATAATTGATGACCCTTCAACTGTCACAAGGCTAATCTTGTGGCTGTTGGTTCTAGTAGATATAAAACCACAGTAGTCCACAAATGAATGTAAACAAAGAAATGCTATAAAATAATAACATCAAAAGCAGAAATGAGACTAACTTAGAGGTCTCCCTACCTATTCAAAGAGCTAGAAAATATGATATGATGTTGTTTTAACGTGCAACTCACACAGAGGACTTGCTTGCGTATCAGCAAAGTTCAGCAGCCAGACAAGTCAGCACTAAGAAAATTGGGCTTGACCTGGCAATGATAGGGGTCAATAAACACCGCGTTTTCATGCTTCTCCTCTCAAACATTGCTTAGAGAACCCAGTAGGGGTATCTGTCCTGCAACCGGGACCAACATTTAACATCTTTATCCAAAGGATGCAGTTACATGACTCCCCCTGGACTGGATGCCTGTCCATCCATACTAGAGCCATAAAGGCCCATCAGGCTGGTGCTTATTCTCGGATTCCTTGGCGTAAACAGAGCACATGACTTCCCGTGGATCTGACGCCAGTCCCATCGTAGGTCAACTCCCCAGCATCGTACATATCAAGTGTGCCCCGACTATTACTGCAGTACACCTCGTCAATGTTGTTTGCTTTACCACTTTGTAGAAATTGAGTTGACAGTCTTTCGATTTTGCAAAAAGGCTTCCTAGATATGGCTCATCAAAGATTGATGATTTCTGATATATGCAATAATACAGACACATAGGAATGATACTGTATATATTCATTTGAGGAGTATCCTACTGGTCAGCTATAAAGGTGCAGTGGTTAAGGAGTCTTGCTCGTATGCAAAACGTACCGCTGCAAACACTGCATTGTGTCCCTGAGTGAGACATTTCACATGTTCCAGTCCACTCAGCTGTAGAATGAGTGCCAGCATTGGGGAGTTAACCTGTGATGGACTGGATGGGGAAGTACATGCTCTAATCTGCTTTTCGCATGAAAACCAAGGATAAGCATGGGCCTAATGGCTCGGATGGATTTACTTTTAAACTTCTGAGTCTAATCAAAATAATTTGAAATTGCACAAAGCTTCCTAGATATATCAAAGATTGATGATTTTTAATATATATGGAATAAAACAGTGGCTGACGAACTAGGAAGCTAGAATTCAAAGAAACACACAATTGTTAGCACTCTACGAGTTTAATAGCTTTGATTTAAAAGAAAGTGTTCTTACCAAATACTAAAGTGACTAATAAACTATAGGGTCAGATAAGGACAGTCGATGTAACCATGAAGATACTATTTGGAAACTAGGCATTTTCCAGCTGGTAAAAACATTACATTTTCCAAATTCATAATTAGACATGTTTCTGAAATTTCATAATCATGATCCATAATTTCATAATAATGATAAATAATTTCATAATCTTAATCCATAATTTCATAATCGTGTGTGTGATCCATAATTTCTTAATCGTGATCCATAATTTCATAATCGTGATCCATAATTTTATAATTATGATCCATAATTTCATAATAATGATCCATAATTTTATAATCATGATCCATTATTTCATAATAGTGATCCATAATTTCATAATCATGATCCATAATTTCTTAATCGTGATCCATATTTTCATAATTATGATTCATAATTTCATAATCGTGATCCACATTTTCATAATTATGATCCATAAGTTCATAATGATGACCATTTCTTGAAGAGGTTTGATTATATTCTTCAACTGCTGACTGTTAAAAAGGTTGAAAAAAGGTTGAAAAAAAGGTTCACAATGGGTTAAAATATCAGACACTTATTTCCCTTAGAGTTAAGTTTCGTTGGTAAACTGGAAAATATAAGATTTATAAAAATAAAAAAAGGTTTACTTCAATGTATGTTAGATGTTGGGTTAACTTGCCTTTATCTAACCATGCATCCAGACAATAAGAGAAATGCAAATGATGATATTTAAGAGCTTTACATTTACAGCTTGATTACAAGCTGCATGTACAAATCTAAACCAAATATTTTCAGTTATAGAGCTGACAAAATTTGTTAAAAAAAACTACATGATGATAATTTTTACAAATATTGAGATTCTATTGAAAGAAGTTAGCATCAACAGAATTTCAACACAGAAATACGTGCCACCTGATATGATCAAAGCCTTTTGCTATACCTGTTGTTGATACCATCTCTAATTCCTGTTTCTGTTTCAAAAAAATGCCAACCTCAAAAAACAATGAACCAATGGTAACCTACAGTCTTATATCTCTTGAGGGATGAACAGAATAAATCAAGCAATGATAATCTTCTGAAATGCTTAAAGGAATATTCATGGTTTTTTTGTATCATATTCATTTGAAAGAGCATACTTTTAGAGCCAATTTGGTGCAAAAATCAGGTTAATATCTTGTTCCATTCAGGTGATATAGATTTTTAAAGATTTCCTAAGTGCATTTTAAAGTTTTTGTACAGTATGATGAATACGTGTTTGATGATGTCATTAGAGACAATTCCATTGCAAATGTTTATGTATTTTTTGAACGTTAATTGGTTGTTTCTGTATGATTAGAAATAATTTTCCAAATGTTATTAAAGTAGGGTAAATTTGGCAATGTATTTAAATACCTAACTTTCATCAACTTATTTTTCTAGCAAGTTTTACTAATGAAAAGGGATGATAGATTTTAATGAAATACATCAACTTTGTGGGAGAATGTGTTGCTGTGATGTCATACTGAGCCTTTTCCTATTCGCTTATTGGCATTTTTTGTGAACCTTAAAGTTTGAATATCTCCTGGTAGGAATAATATATCATCATGATTTTTCTCTTTCTTATGAAAGGTTACGAAAAAAAACATGGGAATATTCCTTTAAAGAAATTCACAACTGTGTTATCTGCGATGAAAATATCAGCATTAAAAGTGGACAATTTCTAAGAAAATCAAAATGGGAATACATTTGTTGTACTCTGAATCATTTCTTAAAGAAACAAAGCACAAATTTTAGGGTCTGAGGGGAGTGATATGCAAAATGAGTTTGCAGAGTAGGAGCAGCACAAGTAGATTACAAGTATACTGTTGATTTTTACTTACATAAAAGGTTAATAGTTGTCTTATAGGCTTAATTTGTTACCTTTTTAAGGGATTATTTAGGCACAACATGATTCATAAGACAAAAATGATGAACCCAAAATGAAGAAACGATATCATTACATCGCAACATTTCTTACTCATACACTCACACCTTATTTGATATATACTAATACTTATGATGTGACTCATAGCACACAAGGGGAGTTTTCTTATGTTGATAAAATTGTTGGAGACCTCAGTATACTTACAACTCACAGTCACTGTGTCTAGTTCACCCTCATTTGCTGTCTCAGTTTATGCCTCAAGTGTGAAATGAAGAATCACAGCTTAGACTTACAATCTCTCAGATGGTGCGAGAACTTTTCTCACATAATGTACGTACAATTATGTACAATGTGAATGGCTAGCTTAACAATTATGTACAATGTGAATGGCAAGCTAACACACATATTTTTTATTGATCACCAACAACACAACGGTTTTGGTTGATTTTCTGGTTCTTTTGAGTGTTAGATTTAGAAATTCCTTTCAATCTTTAAATAGGGCCTAAAAATCTGTCAAAATTTGAAATAAATATCTTTTAGATCCTTTAGATTTCAAAAGGGACACAAAATGTGACAAGAACAACAACAAAAACCTAATTAAATGGTGATGTCATAAATGGGCGGATGTCAGATTCTAGCTAATGGCTATTGTAACTTAATGCTCATTTATGTCGTACCATGAATTTACTTATTAGCAAATTCTATTGGAATATTTAAACAACCTCCAATAAATAAATATTCCCCGTAAACATATCATATCCCTTCTTATCTATCCTTCTTCTATTCTACTTAATTTTAACTAATTTTAAGAACTTTATCGTTAATAACTATAAAAATAATTAAGACTCAATTCTACCAATATCCATTCATTACTTCTTGAGATATGTAGATAAAGAAACAAATAAACAACTGAGATAGGGAGGAGAAACCATTAAAAAGGGAGGCTCGTCTCATTAAAATACGGTAAAATTGGGGGATGCGATATTTTGACGTCACTTCCAGTTGTGGACGCAAGATCCAATCCACTGTCTGTTTGTACATGGAGTTAGAAGAGAATTCCATGGTTTGTACGGCCAGACACTAGCATGTACGCTGTGTGTGCTGAGTTACATACACAGCGCATTACGTTACTGTGACGAGAAACTTGTTTTGTTTTTTCAATGCGTTCGTCAGAAAGCGAAAGTGAAATATTAGTATTATAATACTACAATAATAGTTACCAAATGAAAACTACTGAGAAAAAAAAAAGAAGAAGATGAAAGCAAAAGTCGCAATAAAGGATTCTACCGGGGACTGTTAATAAGCAAAAAAAATTGCCTTTGATAGCCGTAACCAACTGAGCTAACTCGTGTAGTGACCTTCAAGGCGTTTTGAATAGCTATATACCTTGCAATACGAGACAACGAATCGCGCAGTAAAATTTCAACCAATCACAAAATTTGAAAGGAATTCTAAATATTGTGCACATATGACGATTTTGCCTCTTTAAACCCCAAAATATGGCAAATATGAAACAAATCAGTGAAATATATTTTCCCATCTTGGATGGAATTTCTTCCAACATACATATAGTTCATGGGTTGCCTTAAAGGTCTACATGGACAGGTACAAACGTTTTCTAGGCAGCCACTGACCAAAAAGTGCATTAAATTCTGAGTTTAATATTCTTTGAATTTTGAAAATAGAATGTGTAGTTTACAGGTTATGAGTAATCAAATTTGAAAGTTGTCTTAAAATATTGGAGCAGAAAAACACCTATTGCTTTACCTTGTATTTCTTTCCTTAATTTCAGACCTTGAAAATGTTCAAAATGCAATTCTCCAGCTGGAGGTTCGGTTGGGGGTTGGTAAAGATCAAATCCTCTTTATTAGAATTATCTTTACATTTTCAATGGCAGAGAGTTAAAAAAGAATGGATTTACATAGGAGAATAGAGACATGTAAGACGGTAAGAGTAACACAACTTTTTTTGCATATTTGCCCAAATTTGTACAATAATCTGCAAGACACTGTTGTAAAATGGCCAATTTTTAACCGATTTTGAAGTGATTTTGTTTTGCTTTCTTCATGTTTTTCAATATAAATTAGTTCAGTGGTCAAGCAAGTTTATCTTATATGAAAGAGTACATTAAAAGATACAAAATGGTGAAAAAAACATTCAAAAATCTTATTCCATTAAGGAGATATTCAAGTTTAAAGCTCCATCTTACCTGTGTAGAAATTACTGGTGTAGTAAGTCTACTATGGTAAGTTAGCATCTTCATCCTCACATTCTTAACAATTGTTAATTTATTTTAAAGAAAGTTTATTTAATTTTTTCACTTTTTAAATTATTTTCCCTCGAACTTTCTTCAGGTGGTATATTGTAAATACCCTTCCTAGATTCAGTTTTTACTACTTTTCTGACATATCCTATAGTTTTTAAGCCTCAAAATCGAAGGACAAAATATGATAGAATACATAAAGACTTTCAGGAATCTGAGGCTATGATATCACAACTAGTCTGATTTCAGTCGTTTCTACACAAATGATGCCAAACTTCAAATTTAAATATCTCCTTAACGGAATAAGATTTTTGAATGCTTTCTTCACCATTTTGTTTCTTTTGAAGTCTTCTTGCATATAAGGATTGACTTGTTTGACCACTGAACTAATCCTTGAATATCTCTTTAATTAACAGATTAAGATTTTTCAATGCTTTTATCACCATTTTGTTTCCTTTGACGTCTTCTTTCATATACTGTAAGAAGGACTTGCTTGACCAGGGATACTGGCTATAACAGTATACCAGCTTAACTACTGAACTAATCCTTTAAATCAATTTTGTTGATGTTGCCCCTACCTGTACATATACCTTTAAAGGAGACATAAAGTCTGACATAATCCTTCTTTCATATGATAGAACTAAAAATAACAAATGTTTCTGACCAAGTTTCATACCCCCTTAAGTAATCTCACACAATTTGTATAATTATTAAAAACTTTAATTCTATTACTAAATAGTACAATGGGGAGCTGCCATTTTGGTTTCAAAACATGCAGATTATGATGTCATCAGTCCAGCAGAATGTTGGAATGCTTTGTATTTCTTTATAATCTACCTCAACTTTTCCAGGTTATGAGAAAACAAATTTCTTACGTAAGGGTTCAAGGAATTTTTTGTGTACACATGAAATTAACAAAATATTCTGTTAAAACTTTGTGTCACATCAATTGGGAATACAAACTTTAATCACATTTATAAAGAAATACATTACATTCCTTATGTCCCTGTTGGGGAAATTTTGTCATCATGCACAATATTTCAATACAGAATTGAACAAAATGGCAGCCTCCATTTGTCGATTTCAAACATGAATAACTTGAGATAGGAATAAGATTTTGACTTGCTGTGTTTTGCAGTTGCTTAAGATTTGAATCCTCTATCATATAATATAATGATTGTATCAGACTTTATAAGTCTATTTCTCAGGTAAAGAAATTACTGCTCACTAATGAGATTCACTTTCTGATCATTACATGACCAATTTGTGTTAATCATACCCAAGGGTGTTGTAAGAGGTGCATTTAAAATGTTGATGGAGACATGAAACAGGAAAGACATTCACAGCACTTGATTATTTTGCTTGGCTGCCTTGAATAAATGTTAGTTTGCAGTGAGACACTGGAGTGGAGAAAATTATTTAGGTCAGCTAAAAGAGGGAACATCCACTAAAGAAAATTGCTTGACACCCCACAGGTAATTGGGCTGCATACTAGTAATGTCACTTCCCCTGCAGTTATTAATTGATCTAAATATTTGCGCACAGAATGATAAACCAATAACCGTGGAAATAACGTTTCTACAATGTAGCTTTCATTATTAATGTAATGTAGTATAGATTTGTGTACCTTGGTGGGTGGTATGGGAAGAAGAAGGCGGGGGGGGGGGGGGGGGGAAGGGGAAGGGGGAAGGGGAAGGGGGAAGGGGAAGGGGGGGGGTGCAAAAATAAACTGTTGCATCCCCATCCCCCAACATACGGGCCTGACTTACCATTAAATGGCCATTTTGTGTTAATCCCACCTCAGTGTATGGTAAGTTGAGCATTTGTTATTTTAGGCAAACACAAAACAGGAGAAGCATTCATTGTACCTAACTGTCTTAATTGGCTTTCAGACCAGTGGTGTAACTAGGCCAGTGCAGATGTACCAGGCCTAGTGACAAGTATCAAAAAAACTTTTCTTCGTTGAAGCCAGCCACAAGCCGGCAAAGTGCCTTGTAGTGATATAAAAGGCACAGGCAGTAACCAAACAGGGCCCTCTTTAGGGCCCATTTTCATAAGCAGGATGGGCCTTTCCTTTATGTCCCTCTTGCAATAATGATAAGGCCCCTTCAGTCATATTTCGGGTCCATTAAAAAGATGAATATATTGTGCCAAAATAGGAATCTATTATTCACTTCAATTTAATCTAATCTAATTTAGGAATCTAAATCCCATTCTCAGCCAGGAAAACCTGAAAGTGCCATTTTTTGGGCATCTAGGAGTTTAAAATATTAAAAATTGCTATAAAAAAAGTGGACCCTCCTTGCTCAAAATGTGGACTTTCCTTGGGGAATCCCATTTGAATAGCTGCACTGGACTTGAGGCCCCTTGCTACGCCACTGTTTCAGACCTGATCGTTTCTGCTTCATGTCTTATTAAAAAGAGCATAAACAACCTGCATAGCAGCACTTTGCCAAAATGTGAGGTGTGTTAGTCTCAAGTTTCTAGAATATTCTAGCACACAATTCTTGTGCATGATTGTACTGATAACCTTTGATATCAATGTTTAATTACTGTACATTCGCCAACGAAGTTGGACGGAGGTTATGTTTTAGCCTATGTTTGTTGTTTGTTTGTCTGTCATCAAGATATCTCAAGAACTGATAACTGGATTTGGATTAAATGTGGTGTGTGGTTTTATTACTACTTAAGTAAGAAGTGAATACAAATTTGAGACATATTGGAACAGGGGAAGGGTGCAAATGGGGGGGTTGGGGACATGTTTTTGCCATGTTTGTTTGTCATCAAAATATCTCGAGAACTGATGATTGGATATGGATTAAATTTGGTGTGTGGTTTTGTTACTGCTTAAGGAAGAAATGAATAAACTTTGAGACATATTCAAACTGGGGAAGGGTACAAATGGGGGTGGGGACATGTTTGTACCTCTGTTTGTTTGCCTGTCATCAAGATATCTCAAGAACTGGTGATTGGATTTTGAATCAATTTGGTGTGTGGTTTTCTTACTGTTTCAGGACAAAGTGATTACAATTTGGGACATATTGGAACAGGGGCAGGGCAGAAATTGAGGGGTGGGGATGTTTTAGGATGAGATCTGTCAAGACTTCTATTTTGTCAAGACTAAGTTGAAACTTTCCAATGGAATGTGCTGAACAATGACATTGTGCTCTGAATGAAGATCCAAACAATCAATTTTCTGGACTCAAAAATACTTCCATCAAGTGATCTCTGGAATCAAAGAAAATTAAACAATTGGTTTCTTCCATGAATGGAAAATGATAAAATGTGAATCCTGACTGAATAGAGCTCAAACAAAATGAAACAATGATGATCACTTGAATAAAACTGAAACAGTAGTATGGCCTTCACAGAAATCCAGTCAGAAAATAATTTTCAAGTGTTCAGATTGCAAACGATCATTACAGATCAAAAACTTGGGGATGATCTTGGTAGGCCTAGGATTTCTGAGGTAGATTATATTGGGTATGGGGATCAAATTGAACTCTGAAATTATTCTACGCATGTTAGAATTACAATGGGGTGAAGGTATGCCCTCTAGAGAGTACTAATATTCTAGTTTCAACTATTAACATTTTTCAATGAATGTTTAACTTCAACTGTTAACATTTTCTAATGAATGTTTAATTTCAATTGTTATCATTTTCCAATGAAAGTTTAATTTCAATTATCATTTTCCAATGAATGTTTAATTTCAACTGTTAACATTTTCCAATGAGTTTAATTTCAACTATTAATATTTTCCAATGAATGTTCAATTTCAATTTTTATCATTTTCCAATGAATGTTTAATTTCAACTTATCATTTTCCAAAGAATGTATAATTTCAACTGTTATCATTTTCCAATGAATATCTAAGTTCAACTGCTAATATTTTCCAAAGACTGTTTAACTTCAATTGTTATCATTTGCCAAAGTATGATTAATTTCAACTTTTTGAAAATGAAGAGAATGTGCTCTTCACTTAAGATTTAGATTAATAACTTATATCCAGCAGATACTCTCTTCAAAAAATTATGGTACCTGATTAAAATCGATGGATTGACCCAAGAAATTAAAAGGGTTTGTCTACTCGTACACAGTGGCACTGCTATGAGGGGGGAATATTTTTCCCCACGAGATCATTTTGTCCCCCCACTTTCTCCCAGAAATTTTGTAAAGTTATATATTTTGTCTGATTTATAATAGGCATTTGCCCCCCCCCCTCCATGAGGCAAAACTACCCTCTCTCCCCCCCCCCCCCTCCCTGTTTAAAATCATAGCATCACTAATGCTCGTACATCACAAATTTGCATATTAATACAAGGAGATTCAAAAGTTGTAAATAATTAATTTCTAACCTCTTCATTAAACCCCTCATTAAGAGTCTACCCAAATTTGATCATTCACTTCAGGATGTAAATGGTTAATGCTGTCAATGTCAACACTGACCATAATAAGAGTGAAAGTTACTCTCCTGCACATTTATAAGGAAGGGTAACAGAAAATGATAGTGTTTTGATAAATCTGCTGGGCAGGAAAGCAGCCTTTGATGGCAGCTTCCTGGGAGGGGCTTCAATCCATCAAAGTTTTTGGTGACACCCACTATTTGAAGGGACAGGTGGGTTGTTGTTTTTGGCAAATCACATCATGATTTGAACAATGCTTAAAGGAGGTCTCAGTCAAAAAGTGAGGGCGTATTTTTGGCTAAGTCACGCAAGTCTAAATTTTGAAAGTCGTGCAATTAAAAAATGAATTGAAGTATTCTTTACAAACAATTACCGTTGATTTGAACAGGGAGCTGCCATTTTACACATCAAAAGTTTTCAATACCATCACATGAACAAAAAGTATGTTCAAATATTCTAGAGACTCCACAGTTTGTTTGTTTGGTGAGGTTTAAGCAAAGGTCAAACTGTGCCAGAGAGGCTAGATTAAGTCAGAGGTGAAAAAGAGGTTGAGGAGACAATGCGGAATAAAACATCCTCACATTTCAGCCGAATGCGTTGGAACAGGGGGGCACAGAGTGCACATGCCCCCCAATGTTGCAGTGATCTACATTGAAGTAGTGTTGTAGCATATCTTTGTGCCTAGCGCCCCAGCGTTAATGAAGAACATGTTCTTATGCCTATGAAAGGTAATCTAAAGACTAGGCAAAAGGTTGTAGGAATGTGAGCCAGAAGGTTGTTTGTGAATGTGGTACGTATTACTACCCTGACCATTAAGGGAAATACCCTGCCTTGTGCGGGGGAAATATTTGGCATTTTCTTATCTCTTCCCTTTCTTGCACCACACGGAAGAAGTTTGAATCCTTTACTTGTCTTTGTTAATTACAAGAGATAAGAAATAATCAAAATACAAATCACATTCAGAGTTACAGATATTGATTTGCGATTGATTCACTAAATGTTTAATCACCAAAATCTGCAAGCATTTAGCGACTAATCGCAAACAAGCTTCACCCCAAAATGGCTACTAAAAAGTACAAACTTTTAAATATACAATAAAAATCAATGAAATATTCCTGGATACGATACATTACAACCCTGTTTTTCCTAAGAGTTTCACAGAGTTTGCTTCATAAATCAAGCACTTGTTCGTAAATACTGATCTGCCTATAAAAAGTAAAAAGGTTGTAAACAACATTGGAACCGCTTTCATCCATTACATCATGGAGCTATTAACCAGCGATTCAGGCAATAGCTTCATGATTATATTCTCCGCCAAACCTTGAAAGTACTCTCAAAGAGGAATACATCATGCTTCATCTTTCATGCAAGAAAGTACACATTACATCCCTAATATTCCTGCAGCATTATAATCAGCTGAATACTCCTAGGCAGAGATGCACAAACAAAAACAAGCCACGGAAATAGGTTAATAGCTATCTGCATCAGAATTACAAATTAGGACTTTGTGGCATGAACGGTTGCTCTGGTATATGTTTAGAAAAACAAGGTTGATCAAATTCTTATACAATGCATGGTTATTGTTATGTTTCTTTTATAGTCTTCTATCATATATGGAAATACAAATTCACAGGAATAATCCTGTAAGCAATTTTCTTGAGATAAGATGGTATCTTTTTAAGATTGATGAATGAATGGACAATGTTGGACAAATCGAGATAGTGATGGACAGAGCAACAGCCACAGAAAAGGAATATGAATTGTTAGAATAGGCCTATGCTTCTCTGAATGAATTTACAGATACAAAGCTTAGAATGTTAGATTTGAGATCAATATTTTAGATTTGATCAAGTTAAATAATTCATTTCCTTATGACTAAATTTCATTTTGGAGCATCTATTTTTTAAAGTAGAAACAACTTCCCAAATCCATTTTAATCATTGGCTCTCTATTCATAATATATTCCTATAGTTAACATTATTTAAATTGTGATGCAACTAATTTGGACCTATAAGAATTAAATAATTTGTACAAACAATACGTTCAGTGGCCTAATGTTTATGCTTAGTAAGGAACTATGATGATTTTCACATGGGACAATCATGCACTGGTACATGATAAGGTCACTTTAATGTAGTGATCATGTAGTGACTTATTGTCATGAAAAGAACAACCTGTTTAAACATGAACAGCTCACCATAGAGGCAAGAGTTGGCAATTGTTCCCCCCCCCACCCCCACCCTCTGGCAAAAAAAATAACAAACAAATCAATAATAAGATTAGCTAATTATTGTTTTCCTGTAATAAAAAATAAAAACATATTTCACTTTTGTGCATTATGAACAGGATGTTCATTTTTTGCACCCTGCCATGTTTTACCCCTGCCATATTTTCCCCTCCGTCTAACATCTCTTACAGCAGGGTATGTGTAGAAAGTAATTTACATCAATTTTGATTTGTCTATTTAAAGTCAAAACTTTAACCCTACCAAAAGTGATCTGCTATTTAGACAAGTTGTCTGTCACAGTAAATTACTCTTTAAAATGCTAAAAGTTTAAGTTAAATTTGGACAGAGCATTATAAGGAAGCCATTAAAGAATCGCTTCCTTTCTGCCAACTTCCTTTTGGCGAGATTACTGAAAGTAAAATAAAGTCTGTATCAAGAACACCATGTATAGATTTCCTGAAGATTATTCATAATTTAGATTTCATTGAAAACAATCAGGAGATTGATGAATATTCATGAAATAAAAGCTGTATGTTAGCTGCTTCCTGAATGAAAAATGTTCAACTATTGTGGAATGATTTTAATACTGGAATGCTTCTTGGTTAATATTTATTCCAAAATAAAAAATTGAGATTTAAAAGAAAGCATATCACATTGTGACATTTCACGAAAAGGGTCCTTATTTTCTACCACATATAGGTCTAAATTGTACAGTTACTTTATGGCAGAGTATAGCATACTGTAACTCAATTTTGTATGTGAGTGTGATTTTGTGTGGGCTTGTACAAAATTTCTATGTTCTCTTTTTCAGAGAAAACTGTCTAACCTTTCAAATTCAAACTTGGTGGGATGGTGTGAGGTGATGTGGGATAACACACCTAACAGTGCTCCCCACATCTATCGTGTACATGTTAAATGAACAGTAGAAGACTTCATTTTCTGTCATATTCAGCAACTAAGATTAATGAAAGAAATTTAAAGAAATACCTAAAGAATTTGAGGTATAGCAACGCCCCAATCAGTCTTGCTCCCATACATTGTGTACAAATTTACCTTAAATCAATAGTTGATTAAATTTCAATCATCAAAACTCAAAATTAAAAATCTGCTTAGATTTTATACCCTTTTAAACAATATTGAATTTGTAACAAAGGTCAAGGTCTATTGACATGTTGTTGCAGTGCATGATGAACAGTGAACCCTGTGGAAAGTCAACGATTTGTTGAAAACTGGGGGGGAAATTGTAACCAATACTCACAACTCATGCTAGTGGTTAATAATATAACATCAAACTTTTGAATTCTAAACTATTCATGGTTCCTCATTTGATCCAGGAACTACTAAAGTAATAAAAGACTTGGCATACGACCTTGTCATTGTGGCTACTGAAGTAACAACTTTCAATCTCATACAAAGTTGTTTAATGTGCCAGTAAAAGCAGGCCAGTAACCAGGACTTTTCTTAAGGGCGGAAAAGTGGGGGAAACACTTAAAGAGAGAGGGGAACTTGGGCAGATTTTCCATATACCCTTGCATTATATTTTTTCAAATGGTTGATTTTATGCAAGGGGAAACACCTTCGAAAAGGGAGCATCTACCTATGCAGGAGGGAGAGAGAGAGGGTGGAAGGGGCGGGGGGGTACTGCTACGGACCTGAGTGCAAGCCGCAAATTGATCCTTACATAAAAATTCACATTACATGTACAAAGCTTACAACGCAATACATGGCCAATCCAACCTGCAATATTCGCATATCACATAAGCTATCCTTACAGAAGCTATGAAATACCACTAGGCAAGTTATGTTACTCAAGCAGACTAATAAAATGTTAAGTAACAAATGGGTAGCATTTGAGACAACTTTCATATATCAGTCCTACCCGGGATGCTTATATTGCAAGTCGGGTAAGCTACGTCAGAATTTAAAGGGTCTGTACCCAACACAATCAAATTCTGAGTGGAAACAGTTTTGAATTGTTTTAGTAGTACTAATGATTCTTAGTAGTTAGTACCACTACATGTAAGACAATTTGATTACTCCAGGCACCTAATTTGATTACTCCAAGCACCTAATTTGATTACTAGTATGTTGCATACTAGTTTAGTATTCATTAAAAAAAAAATAGTATCAAGAATTAGAGACAAAAGGAAAAGCAGTAGATTAGTAATGGAATGAAAATGACACCCTATTGATGATTAAATGTACCCATATATTCCTGCAATGGCAAAACCTAGAAATAACCCACCATCAGGCTAAGACACAAATTCTTTATAAACTAAAATGAAACAGATCATTTAATTAAAGAATTGTTTACCAATGACAAATTAATTTTCAAATTTGTATTAAATCCACAACTGGTGATAACTTTTTGACTGTTTTTTTTCTTTTTGTTTCTGAAACTTGCAGCCAAGATAATTGGAAAATATAAGATAAATGATTCAAAGTCTGAGAAATTAGGGCCATTTAAACAATGTAGGGTCTTTAACCACTGCTACAAAATGTAGACATGGCACTAATTGACAGACCAATCAAAATGGTTGCTTCCTGAGCCAATCAAGCCATAGCAGGTAATAGTGACAGGCCAATCAAAATGGCTGCTCCATGGGCCAATCAAGCCATAGCAGGTAATAGATAACACAATATCTTAACAAGAAGATGCATCTAATTGGACAGAATGTCAGTCATGAATATTTAAATATACATTCAAACATTCATCTTGAAACAATAGGAGCTTTCTACAGATGTCACACAAACAGGCATCCAAGATTTTTATGCTGAAATGAAACAGCAACCTACAGTAGTTTCCTTTCACGGTGGTTTATTTTCGGTCTGTTGATGCGGTGACCTGAGCAGAGTGTAACAAGGAAGTACATCAAACACTGCATGTGACCGCCTCAGCAATTCTTAGTACAATCAGCAAATTTGGCGATGCATAGTGCTATCTTTAAATTTTATGACCATGTTAAATGATCATCTGGTGCAAATCAAGCAAAAAATAATTCAGCATTATCGTTTCTGAATTAGTCTTATTTAAAGGACCATATGAATCAAGCAAAAATGATTCAGCATTATTTCTGAGTTAGCTTTATTTGAAGCGCCATACCCATGTGTCAGCTACTCTCTTTGCAAAATTACTTTTCAGTTTCGGCGCTGAACAGGATGAGTATTTTACACTCCTCTCTATTGTCTCCAAAGATAAAGGCCTATGGATACCTCCAATAAACACTAGTTACGATTGGATGAAAGGATATTAACTTGACATCAAGTGATTGTCACTGTGGCAAACCTCAACCTGGTTAATAATAACCAAGTAAACTATAAATTAGTGTCAATGTAAAGGTTTGACAACTTCTAGAAGATGCAAATCACTTTACCAACAAAACACTAATCCGTCTACTCTCTACCCCACCCCCCCCCCTCTCCCAAGATGGTGAAAAAACTACGAACATAACATTTACATAATACAGGTCTACAAAAATTAATTCATTTACTGTACAGCAATTTACTTACAGACAGGAAAGTTAGAATTACTGTTTTGAACCTTTTTATCTTATGTTTTTGTTTATATATATATATATACATATATAATATATATACATATATATATATATATATATAGATATATTTATATATATTTATATTTTGCATTCTTTTAATTTCTGCTGTGTTTTATTATGTATATGCATGTACTTTTGTCCTTTTTACAAATGTTTTAAATTTGTACTGGAATACATTGAATTGAATTGAAATTGAATTGAATTTATAGTCATTAATGTTCTTATTTCATCTTTTTTCTTTCATCATATTTCATCTTCCTTTAACAAAACTGAAATACATTTAATTTTCATTTTTCCCCCCGCCAACCCCCAACCCCCTCTCTCCCAAGGTTTGAAGCTGCAAATCACTTTGCCAATCTGTAAATTCATCCTCCTTTAACAAATACAAATATGTCTACTTTTATTTTTCTCCCGCCCCACCCCACTCGTGAAAAGAGATATAACATTTTTAGTCATTTAGGAGCAGTGTCAAGGTTTGACAACTTCTACATGTTCTAGAATTTACTAAGCACTTTGCCAATCTGTGAATTCATCTTCCCTTAACACAACACAAATACAGCTTCTTCTCATTTTTCCCCCTCTAGTGAAAAGAATTACAAATACAAAAATTTCAGTCATTAATAGGGAGGGAGGAGGGGGCAGTGTAAAGGTCTAATGCATTTGTCAATTGTGTGACTCACCTCTACACCACCGGACAAGGTGAGCCATTGCACCAAAGTGGGTGGACAAAACATGTACATTGATGCGCATGGAAGTCACTATTTCATATGTCAATGACTCTCCTTTGACTGACGTTGCTGGGGGTAGAAGGGGTGAGTCATACAACTGACAAGTGCATAACAACTTATGAATGGTTCTTAAACTGCAGCACACTTTGCCTTCCTTTAGCAAAACACAAATACTACTTTGCTCCCTTAACAAACATTTCTCCAAACTATAATGAAAGCTTTTCAATGAATTGCATTACCCATTCAGAGACCTCCATATGGCAAACAGGTTTCAACCTCATAATACAGAGCAGACAAGTCTCTGCTTTCCTTTTTGAAGTTTTAATATCACCATGTGTGGGCGTTTAATTTAACTTTCACTTGAAGCTCTCTACCAGGAAGTGACCTCATTTCGACTAACTGCGAACTCTAGCAGAATAATAAGAATTATTCTGAGATCTTGCAATCATAGGAAATGTGCATAGCAGTTCTAAGTAAAGAAACACTGTTTCATTGTAATTGATATCTGTAAGAGTTTACTTTAATATTATACAAGAGGTTTATGTTCTGATATCCAATTACATTGTTTTCTATGTTCTTTTCCAAGAAGGCTGCATTTCCTTGCAAATTCCTCAGGGAACTGTAATTTCAAGTATTTCCTTAAATTTCCTTAAATGAGAACCTTAAATGAGACCCATAAGTGACGGGAGTCTTTTCAGTGAATTTTTTAAACATTAAGAATTTTTGGCCCGTAGACCCCTCCAACCTGACACCCCCAATTTTCTCAAAATCAGGGGTAGTCCACACCATTCAACCTGAGAGACAATTCATTGACTAGCAACCAGCTATTGTTACACCATACACAACACAGGGGTGATCTATACCTTCTTAACTGACAGCATCTTCATAGTGTATTAACAGCTCACTTGTTAGCAACCAGCTACTGTTACCCTGTACACAATAGGTCATTCATCTGAGGCTCAAGCCACATAACTGCTGTTCAGTAAAGCGAATCAGATTAGTCCTTGGCTGAGCCATGATATTCACTAACCTTGTTCTGCCTCCTAAAATGGCAAAATGTGATTGTTTACAAATCATACATAACTTGGTATAAATATTAATGTTAGAGAAGTTTTGTAGCTCTCCATGTGGGCCAAACACCTTTGCTGAATATGTTAGCGTCTCTCGAAAATCTCTTTTCGGTCTAGTATACTGTTAAGTAGCTGGACCCTGGTTGTCAGAGCCTATAAAGGAATTGTCTTCTGCAATGCCTACACATTTACTTTTCAGTGACAAACCTTCACACACGATAGGCTTAACAATGTCTGTCTCTTCATACTTTCAAATTTTGAATAAAGAGGTGAAGTTTAGAAGGAATAGTCTCAAATAAAACTTAAACACAACAACAGCTACAGTACGTTAACCCTAGCTGTAACCCTAGCTTATAATCTTTTTTTAATATTGGCTGCTTTCACACTTAAGGCCAGATATTATCTTAAACATGGAAATAAATATATATTCATTTGTGTGTTTTGATTGGTCGAAACACAATGGTTCAAATTAAACACAATTCCATAAATGAATTAATTTTCAAAAAAACTAGTCAAAAAGCCACCACCAGTTGTGGATTTAATACAAATGTGAAAATTAATTTGTCATTGGTGAACAATTCTGTAATTAAATGATCTGTTTCATTTAAATTAAAAGAATATTGTTTTGATTGGTCAAAACAATGGTTTAACTTCAACATTTTTACAGTTGTTTGTTTTAAATGATCGAAACACAATGGTTCAATTTAAATATATTTAAATATCAGTGGCCAGTTGTTTGTATTAATTGGTCGAAATACAATGCTTCAATTTAAACATATTCCCATTTGAGTGTTTTGATTGACCAAATGGTTCAAATTGCACTTATGCTGATAAGCCAATCAGGGATCACTATGCAACTCAACTTTTCACCTTTTGATGACACTAAAGCAGGGGCAGATCAGAGGGGCAGATCAGAGGGGCCATAGCCCCCCCTCCTGAGATTTTTCCTATGATACTTTTTTTACCATGAGATAATTCCTAGACATGGTTTATGTAAATTTTCTTCAATTTTTGGGAAATTTCATTCAATTTTGGGAAATCTCTTTCAATCTTTGGGAAATTTCCTTCATTCTCGTGCAATTTTCAGAAAATTTCCTTCATTTTGGGGCAATTTTCTTTGATTTCCGATAAATTTTCTTCAATTTTTCGTACATTTCCTTCTCAATGTTTGAGACATATCTTTCAATTTTGGGCAATTTCCTTGATTGTTTTTTAATTATTTTCTTCAATTTTCAGAAAATGTCATTTATTTGGGGCAATTTTTCTTCAATTCCTGATTAATTTTCTTCAATTTACAGTAAATTTCATTCAATGTTTGGGAAATTTCCTTCATTTTGGGGCAATTCTTTAATTTACACTCATTTTCTTAATTATTTCTGGAAATTTCATTCAATTTTCAGGAAATTTTCTTCAATTTTAGGAATTTTTTTAATATTTGTGATATCCTTTCAACAACAGTTCAATGTTGGAAAAATTCTTTAAATCTCGTGCATTTTTCGTGCAATTCCCTTTATTTTGGGGCAATTCTTCTTCGATTGATGTAATTTTAATTTTCAGGAAATTTTATTCATTTTGGGGCAATTTGTTTTTCAAGTTTCAGGAAGTTTTCTTTAATTTTGAGAAATTTCCTTCAATGTTTGGGATATTTTTTCAATTTTTTGAAAATTTCCTCCATTTTGGAAGCAATTTTTCTTCAATTTTCAGTAAATTTTCATCAATTTTTGGCAAATGTTGCCAAATTTGACCAAAACTCACAAATCATTTTACCAAAATTTCCTTCAGTTCAATTTTATGTCAATAATTTCACAATCGAAAGAAAATCTTTCAGGGAGTATATTTCTCTCTGTTCCATGCTTATCCCAATATGTTCCATTAATTATGACAAAACTGTTCATAAAACATGTTATCACATCATCCCTGGTTTGGTTTGGCTTGGCCCCCCTGACATTTTATCCTGGCTCCACCCTTGCACTAAGATGACCAAAATAACACTGATTAATATATTGTTGGTATTAACCTCATAACTGTATATCCCAACATAACTTATAAGCAAAAATAAGCAGTGGCATCGCTAGGGGAGGGGGGATGCATGCGGGCACATGCCCCCTATCCCCTAATTGTGCCTTCCGTGTGCCCCCCAAATGAAAATCTGGGGTTAAAATTTTTACAAATGATTTCAATTTCAAACATTATCTGTCCTTTTTTCCTACATGTCCTATACCATACTCAAATTCATAGGTCCTAATAGTTATAAAGGTTCTATTGTTTAAATTAATTAAAGAAAAACCAAATTTTGGTCAGTGTTTTAAAAGATTTTGCAGCCATTTTGGGTCATTAAAACCATGAAATCTGCAGAGTTTCCAGGGCTTCGCCCCTTGATCCCTGGTTTATTGCCTGAATTGTCTCAACTTTCAAGGGAAAATATTTTCTGACTGTTTACTGGTTTAAAAATGGTAACCCAAATGCTTATCTGAGTAGATAGAATCTAAATTTTTTCCTTTAATCAACATAGGTTTTGAATTTCTGTTTCATTTGAATCTTGGGGCATCAAAAACAAAATATCTGCAGAGCTTCCAGGGCTTTGCTCATGGACCCCAGTTTTATTTTTGGTTTTTTGGGGCCCAAACTATCTCAATTTTCAGAGGAAATTGCTTTACTGCCCAATTAGAAATGGTAACCAAAATGTTTTACTATGTTTTTAACAATTGAATCTAAAATTTTCTTCCTTTCTTCAATTTAATTTTGGAATTTTTATGCTTGATTTTAAGCCATTTTAGGGCATCAAAAGCAAGAAATCTGCAGAACTTCCGGGGGCTTTGCCCCTGAACCCTATCAGGGGCTTAAATGGGCCCCTGGACCCCACGCCGGTACACACATGCAAAAGTGTGAGCAGTACCGCCAAAAGGCGGCACTTTTATAGTGCCCCTATTTTCCTCCTCTGAACTGCTGTGCTCCCCCCCCTCCCCCCCCCCCCCCCAAACAAAAATATCTGGCAATGCCACTGAAAATAAGCTGATTTGACAAAATCCAAATCCATATGATAAAAACATTACTTTTCAGTGGGAAGACTTCACAAGGAGGCTTTCTGAATAATTAATACACTCTCTTGCTGTGATGCAGGAAGACACATTCATCAAGCACGGAAATATGTCTGTCCATTAATAAATAAACCACAATGCAAAGATTCATAAAAGAATAATTATGGAGCGATAAAAGAAACTGTCACATTCATAGCAATAAACTGTCTTTATGTCAAAAGTATACTTTACAAAAATGTCAAAATAGTAAATATCACTATTTTGCTGATGTATCTACGCCCTTGCGCTATGATGAATTATTGATTTTTGTCAGATAGAAGAGAACATAATTAGATATTAACCTGGTTTACTATCATGAAACAAAAACAACTGATAAAACTTCAAACTTCAGCCCTATACACAAGAAAAACCCTAAAAACCTTAAGTACAAATCAAAACAAATTTGAATCACTGGATTGGAATGACATCAAACAAGCGACAAACTTAAGGTTTTTGGATAGAGCTTTAAATTCTGAAGAGATCAGTCTTTTAAGTAAGTAAAAACACCTGCAGTTTCTGAATAATGGCTCATCAAAGTTTTGTTTTTTAAGAATTTTTAATGTAAGGAAGAATCGTGATGTATGAAAGAGGACAGCAAGTGAAATAAGGTGTCTGTAGGACACAACACAGGACTCTTGTCAGGAATCCAGCTCTGTCTCTTTTGAAATTCAATTCTGGCAATTTTTCTGACCATTCTGTCACTGGGCTACTTTAAATTAACCAAGAAGCTCTGCTATAAAATAATTCTCAAGAGATATGAGTAAAGTATTTCACTGCAAAATATAAAAGAGAATTCATCACCATAAACTTTTTGTATTGACCAATTCAGAGCTCTTTGCACATTCATTCCATTTTAGACCATTTCAAATCTCAATTAGCAATTTCTGGAAAACTAATTTATATGTCACATGGCCAAAATTCATGTGTCCATATTGTACCTTTGTATACTGGAGATTCTTATTGACCTATCAAATACTGGGAGATTCTTATTGACCAATCAAATATTGGGAGATTGTTATTGACCAATCAAATACTGGGAGATTCTTATTGACCAATCAAATACTGGGAGATTCTTACTGACCAATCAAATATTGGGGAATTCTTATTGACCAATCAAATACTGGGAGATTCTTATTGACCAATCAAATACTGGGAATTCTTATTGACCAATCAAATACTGGGAGATTCTTATTGACCAATAAAATACTGGAGGATACTTAGTCACCAATCAATTACCCGGAGATTCTAATTGACCAATCAAATACTGGGAGATTCTTATTGACCAATCAAATACTGGGAGATTCTTATTGACCAATAAAATACTGGGGGATTCTTATTGACCAATCAAATACTGGAGGATACTTAGTCACCAATCAAATACCCGGAGATTCTTATTGACCAATCAAATACTGGGAGATTCTTATTGACCAATCAAATACTAAGAGATTCTTATTGACCAATCAAATGCTGGGAGATTCTTATTGACCAATCAAATTCTGAGAGATTGTTATTGACCAATCAAATACTGGGAGATTCTTATTGACCAATCAAATACTGGGGGATTCTTGGTTGTCTCACAATTCATGCAGGTTGGGGGGACCAATGCTTTCAAGCACTAATCATACTTGTGCAACACATGACAGTAATACGGGCATGCATTGTTGCTTGCAACTTTTCCTCCAGAAATTGCAGCAGATTGGTTGGGTACAAGAGGGAAAACTCCCACCAGCAGTTGATTGGTTGACACACTAAAGTAATGAAGTTCGACTTAAATTTTGAAACAGTCTTAAAATGATAAAAAAGCAGTAAGAACATACATTTCTTGAGCCCTAAGTATTATTCCCATAGATAAATAATATTAGTAACTTCCATCAATCTTGACACATATGATTTTAAAGGTTTATGGACGTGTAGCAGCAACTTCTGCTAAATTGCTTTAAAATCCATGAAAATGATGAAAATAGCAAAATTGGTTAAAAATTGACCATTTTAGAATATATCGAATTTTCAGGCCAAAATATGCAAATTTGTGTTTCTCTTTATTTTCCTATTGTGATGATACAGGGCGGAAGTTTCTATTTCCTTATGTGAACCCTTTTGTTATTTTTAATTCCAAGTCACACATTTGTAAAAAATGGAAAGGAATTTTAACCAAACATTTTAAGTTTGACCATACCCTTAACCAAAATCTAGACTTTGTCATCATTTTCAGGAACTGAATTCAGGAAGGAAATATAAAGAATCAATTAGATAAAGCCATTCAACTACCTGCCTGATCATACATCACAAATTTAACATAATTTATGCATTCACTGCAGATCGCTAAAACTTTAATCAGTCAAAATTCAAAAACGATTGGTGCTATTAACAAGATTTCCCGTGGGCTAAAAATCTCTAGGCGTCCATAGACCTTTCTTTAAGTGAGTCTTGAATTTGATATCACGGGGCTTCTTAAAGGCTTGACCGTGGGCTTTTATCATGGCTTGATTACCAGCTTCAATTACTCTAATATGTAAGTAACCACACATCAAAAGTTACTGTTACAAAAATGCTCAAAAGCACCTTTTAACAACTACAATCTTGGACAAAATTAGTTGTCACGTTTTTAAGCCCCTTCTACCCCGCCTCTATGTTGGAGTTAAAGAGGATCATCCAGGGACGTTTTAAGCAACAATGAAATGGGGTACAAGGGGGAAAAGTGTGACAAATATTTTATCCAAGATTGTAGATGACATAATGGAATGTCCAATCAAACACTTGGCATCACCTTGCTGTACAGCAGTGACACTTCATTGGCACATCAGTTCTATTACACTATGTTGGCATTACTATACAACTGAGGACCTCAAAACACACTGATCAACCAAGGACTTCAAGCACTAAAGTGACTTACACACAAGTCCTCATACAGAGGTAAATGGTCAGATTCATCAAATGTCTAATGTCATTTCACAAGGGTCCTCAGTATGTGGAATTTCAGATTCTGTGTTAACATGACAACATACTTTGTTACCTTCATGAATATTCAATACAGCGGCAAATATTTTGGATGCTTAGGAAGATACATATACTTTGATTGATTAATTAATTGATTGATTGATTGATTCATAAGATTTGTTGACATGTCAACAGCAAAGGTTATATTGTGCGAGAGAGGTTAAATTATTATAGTGTGAAAGAGGGTAAATTATTTCAAGCTACAATAAAGCAACAAAAGGTGCATTCAAGGAGAGGTTACATGAAGAGGTGGAAGGAGTACAACTTGTAGGGGCCAGTAATAGAGGTGGAAGATCCCCTGGGGTAGGGGGTCAGATGATTTGGCTGTAGCTGAAATTTTCTAAAATACAGCAGTGAATACAGAAGTCCTCATGACAAATGTTACTGTCAGAGTAAAGCACACATTTTTGTTTGTTTGCATAAAGCTTAAATCTACCTTACAAGTACATTCTTTTTACAGGAAAGAGAGAAAATAGAAATGTGACTTACATGGGTATGTAGCTCTACAGATGCCCTTCCAGCATACTGGGCCATTTTATGCCTGTAATTGATGTTCTGGCAAATACTCTATGGAACAATAAAATATACATTCATAACATCGAACAAATTTCTCATGAAGTATGTTGTAACTTTATGAACTGCATTTTCATATTTCATATATAGTAGGGTGTTCAAAGAAAATTCACCTCTTCTAAAAGCTCTTTGTTGACTTATATTTCTTAAAACAATAAGAACTACAGGATAATCAAGAAATTGCAAATGCAGTTATTCATTAGTGTATGAAGTAACTTCTGACATGACAGAGATGAAATGTTCTAAAAAATTCCAACAGAAATAAGTGTTGAATCAAGATTACATATCAGAACTATATACATTATCTAGTTTGAAGAAGTATTTTCTTGATATCTATTCTGCTCTTTCTATTACCCCTAATAAAATCCAGAATAATAAAATAATTCAAAAGTTCAAGTCAAAGGTCAAGTTTCAAGGTCACAACATATCTGAAATTTCACCCTGATTAAAATGGCTGTAAAAAAAAATGGAAAAGAAAGCCATCACCATTTTGAAAAATGTTATTGATAATAGTGTATGCTATTGACCTGCAAAGTCTTAGACCAATCCATGTGCTTCTCATGGTGAAATTTGTCCTTGAATTAAGCCCGTTTATTGACAATTGAAAAACTTAAAAATTGGGTTCAAGTGAAAATTTCAACATTAAGTCTAACCTTGGGAGATTTCTACGTCCCATTTTTGAATTTTACTCTTCAAAAAATAGCCTGGTACCAACTTTTAGAGCTATAGTATGTACAGACAAAAAGTTACATGTAATTTTGTAATTGATACAAATTCAAAATGGGCGCCATTTCCACAAAAATAGGCCAAAAATGGGCCCACTATAAGTGACCTTATCTCACAAACCATAAAAGATATGAAGCTAAAATTGTGGAAGTGTTCTAGCTACATGATTTGCAACAAATGTGTTAACTCGCAAGCAAATTTGAGATGGTGAGTGTCATGCCCTTGTTGAATTGACATGAAATGACCCTAATGGCACCATACATTACTATTCAGTCAAGGGCTCATTATACTAGCTCTCTGATCAACATGAAAATCAACCACTTGCAAACCATTGCCACATTATTATCTTTAATGCTAAGGTGAAGAATAGCACATGAGGTATGTATAAACAGGTCACACACAGATATAGGCAGCATTATAAGAGTCTTCATGAGCCAGCCAATGGTTCACAGTGGCTTAGGAGTGGGATGAAAGAAACCTCTGCTACATCATGGCGCTGGGAGAAGATGATGATGTGCCCAAGTCTGATGGGAGAAGATGATGATGTGCCCAAGTCTGATGGGAGAAGATGATGATGTGCCCAAGTCTGATGGGAGAAGATGATGATGTGCCCAAGTCTGATGGGAGAAGATGATTATGCGCCCAAGTCTGATGGGAGAAGATGATGATGTGTCCAAGTCTGATGGGAGAAGATGATGATGTGCCCAAGTCTGATGGGACAAGTCTGATGGGAGAAGATGATGATGTGCCCAAGTCTGATGGGAGAAGATGATAATGTGCCCAGGTCTGATGGGAGAAGATGATAATGTGCCCAAGTCTGATGGGAGAAGATGATGATGTGCCCAAGTCTGATGGGAGAAGATGATGATGTGCCCAAGTCTGATGGGAGAAGATGATGATGTGCCCAAGTCTGATGGGAGAAGATGATGATGTGCCCAAGTCTGATGGGAGAAGATGATGATGTGCCTAAGTCTGATGGGAGAAGATGATGATGTGCCCAAGTCTGATGGGAGAAGATGATAATGTGCCCAAGTCTGATGGGAGAAGATGATGATGTGCCCAAGTCTGATGGGAGAAGATGATGATGTGCCCAAGTCTGATGGGAGAAGATGATGATGTGCCCAAGTCTGATGGGAGAAGATGATGATGTTCCCAAGTCTGATAAGAGAAGATGATGATGTGCCCAAGTCTGATGAGAGAAGATGATGATGTGCCCAAGTCTGATGGGAGAAGATGATGATGTGCCCAAGTCTGATGGGAGAAGATGATGATGTGCCCAAGTTTGATGGGAGAAGATGATAATGTGCCCAAGTCTGATGGGAGAAGATGATGATGTGCCCAAGTCTGATGGGAGAAGATGATGATGTGTCCAAGTCTGATGGGAGAAGATGATGATGTGCCTAAGTCTGATGGGAGAAGATGATGATGTGCCCAAGTCTGATGGGAGAAGATGATAATGTGCCCAAGTCTGATGGGAGAAGATGATGATGTGCCCAAGTCTGATGGGAGAAGATGATGATGTGCCCAAGTCTGATGGGAGAAGATGATGATGTGCCCAAGTCTGATGGGAGAAGATGATGATGTGCCCAAGTCTGATGGGAGAAGATGATGATGTGCCCAAGTCTGATGAGAGAAGATGATGATGTGCCCAAGTCTGATGGGAGAAGATGATGATGTGCCCAAGTCTGATGGGAGAAGATGATGATGTGCCCAAGTCTGATGGGAGAAGATGATTATGTGCCCAAGTCTGATGGGAGAAGATGATGATGTGCCCAAGTCTTAAAGGACTGGGTCCCTTTGTTGTGAATCTCTCCAACAGCACTGATTAGTTAAAGTTAATTCATTTTACAGGCCACAAAAGCCAATTAAATTATTCCTGGTTTCTGTAGTGTAAGCAGATGAGAATTAATGACTCTCCCTGGACATGATACCAATCCATCACACATGAATTCATTTAACATCTGAGTGGACTGAAGCAAGTGAAATTAGGTAACTTGCCCAAGGACACAATGCAGGACCCATGCTGAGAATTGAACCTTGTACCTTTAGAGCACGAGTTTGACTCTCTACCACTAAGCTTCTCCAGACAAAGGATTACTATATTAATTCCTGACTGTGAAAACCATACAAATCAACCCTTTGCAAACTGCTGCCATAGTTTACAGACTAAGCTGCTTGCCAACTTGACAAAAACTGGAACTTTTTACAACAGTATAACTTATATAAGATTTTTTTTTGTCTATAAATGAAAATGAAAATCTAATAAAACATGACTTAATGCAATATCTGCAGGTGAAGTGGCTCAGTGGTTAAGGAGTCTTGCTCGTATGCAAAAGGTACCGGGTTTGATTCCTGCCAAGCGCTGCATTGTGTCCTTGAGCAAGACACTTTACTTGCTCCAGTCCACTATAAATTGAGTACCAGCAGTGCTGGAGAGTTAATCTGTGATGGACTGGCATCCTGTCCAGGGTGAGTCATGTGCCTTGCAAACCAGGAATAAGCACCAGCCCTAGAGTCCAAATGGTTTGGAAGGATTTAAGTAAAGCAATATTTCTACAGGTAAGAAAGAAAGAAAACTTGTTGATATCAAATACCCATAAGGTGAATGCATACCTGTATCTTTTCCTTATTGATAAGTTCCTGATTAATCTCCTCGGCTTTGATGGCAACCGCCAACATCCTGTGAACAACCAAATCTGCATATCTATGGAAAGGATGCGAATGGATCAATCCAATGACTTTATGCATGCAATAATCCTCAAAAGAGGCATATCTTTATAAATGATGTACTAAAATTACAAAAAATTGTTTGTTTTAAATTTAAGATTTATAATGCAGTTATGGTTGAATATAGCATTAATCTTAATTCATCAAAGTATAAAACTAATGAAAGGGAAGAAGTATATGAATCTCATTCTTACATTACCACCAGAAAAAAGTTCAAAGGAAACAATAAATTGAATAAAAAGGTTCAATTAATTTCCTTTGGTTTGGTTTGTTGATGTTTAATGGCACTTTGTCAGTAAGAGTCGAATGTGCCAAGAGGGTATTAAAAACTAAGGTTCTTGAGTTAGGACAGAGAGGAAAGAGAGGTGGGATATAGGGAAGGAGGGAGAGAAGGTGAATAAGGAAAAGAAGTTAAGGTATTAAATGGAAGGTGTGGAAGTTAAGGCAGAGAAGAAAAAAAGAGAGGTTTAGATTGGCTTGGTTTGTTGATGTTTAATGGCACCGTGACAGTCAGAGTCGAATGTGCCAAGAGGGAGCTAAAAACTAAGGTGCTTGAGTTAGGGCAGAGAGGAAAGAGAGGTGAGATAGAGGGAAGGAGGGAGAGAAGGTGAATACCGAAAAAAAGTTAAGGTAATGAAATACATTAAGAACTTAAATATAGTGAGGATGAGAACACCATACTTCAACAGTAGACTTTCTACACAAGTAAGACAGAATTATAAAACAGAATATCTCCTTAACAGAATCAAAGTATTTTCTTCACCATTTTTATTCTTTTAATTCTGTCTTTTTATATAAGATGGAATTCTAAACAAAATCTCATTTTCTAAAACAAAAAGATTTGACACACACTGACCTCCTGATTGGTGATGTGAAGTGGGTGTAGATTGGTGACGCCAATCCAAAATGAAGGTACTCTTCCTCTGGTAACGTTCCACTGCTGAAGTACACTGCTTGGGTCATGCACCGTGTCGTCAGCATACGCAGTAGATTGTTAAATAAAGGATTGTCTTGCATGACAGCAGCATCTAATGATTCACTCAGTGCTTTACCATTATCAACAGATAGGGTAAATCCCTGTTTAGATCAAATTGAAGTAAGAAAAGACTTACAGGATTAGTTCAGTGGCCAAGCAAGTTGATAGTATGTGAAAGAAGACTTTAAAAGAAATAAAATGGTAAAGAAACCGTTCAAAAATCTTATTCTGTTTAGGAGATATTAAAGTTGAAATCTCTGTCTTATCTTTGTAGAAACGACTAGTGTAGTAAGTCTACTATTGAAGGTCGGTGCCCTTATCCTCACATTCTTAACAATTATTAATGTATTTTAAAGAAAATATATTCAAGTTTTTTCCTATCTTAATTATTTTCCCTTAGGGTTAGGGATAGGTTATGAATTTTTTAGAAGGTAAATAATTATTATCCTTGCAAAAATATGTTTACTACTTTCCTGACATATCCAATGGTTTTAAAGCCACAAAATTGAATGACAAAATATGATAAAATACATACAGACTTTGAAGGAATCTGAGGCAGTGACATCACAACTACCCTGATTTCAGCCGTTTCTACACAAATGATAACAAACTTCAAACTTAAATATCTCCTTAATGGAATAAGATTTTGTAATGCTTTTTTCACCATTTTGTTTCCGTTGAAGTCCTCTTTCATATAAGATGGACTTGCATCATCTCTGAACTAATCCTTTTTAAAGACTAGCTGGACGGTATGAAAGTTGAAAATAACAGAAAAGTTTATTTCCATATCACAAATGATGATCAATCATAAAGGCAAGGAGTTGATACATACTTTAGTAATATCAATAGAGTTCCAATCTGATAACTTTGTATTCACTTCCCTTTTTAACACCCCAACATAACAACAAGTCATTGATACCTCTTACAAATTGTTTACCTGTTTGATTTTGAAAGTAGTATATTTACTACTTTGTTCATTTTGTTGATCAAAGTTTGAGGAATTTCAAATACATGCAAATTTGTAACGCATGAAAGAGCATTAGCATAAATCATTTATGTGATTCTTTCGGGCCCAAAAAATCCATAAATGATTTTTTATAAACACAATTATAGAGCTATTTACAAATTAGTATGCACGTTACAAATTTGTGCTTACATTAGTTTTGGGGGCAGAAATGTTTTTTGGGATGCTCCCTCCCCCCTCCTCTCATAGTTATGGGCACAGATTCTTTCAATTTCTGTCTGAAAATTCAGTCATTGTGAATGATAAGACTTGTCTTTTGCAAACAATCAGAGATATGGTAAAGATTAGAAACCTGTTTGTAAGAATCAGCTCTTCTTTTTTCCTCAAAGAATGTGTAAACAGCTGATTTTGGATTACAGTTTTGGGCTATACCATTCCATGCCAAGTTTTCATTCGGACAATTTTAACCTTAGATATAAAATGAACAAAATATTAATGAAAGGAAAGCACCTGAAAAAAAATTCAGTCATGACATCTTGCCTCCAAATGTCCACATAATTATCAAATTCAATTTTTCTCTTTAAATTGTTAAATTGTAACACTTTTAAAATTGAAACACACAGTTAATATAAACATTACAATAACAAAATATTAATTTCTGTATTATATCAATAAATATTGTTCATTCGTTTTTTGTAAATGCTTTTTCTAAATATTCCAGGAATCTTATCAAATGACAGCAAGACTTTTGCAAACAGAAGTGTATATAAAAAATTCTTAAAAGATTTTAACAGCATAAAACACTCCCTTGTACATAGATATACCTAGAAAGGTATAAACTAGAAAAATATCATAAACTGAAAAAGAAATTATTGTAAGTTTGATTGAAATAAGCAATATGGTGTATTACAGAAGTACTTCATCTACCCAAAACCTAGAACTAGAAACTTTTCAGGCATCAACAATGCTTTGCATGTTTGAACATGGCGACAATGCTTTGCATGATTGAACATGGCATTCATTGCACTTATTGTTACTAGACTAGGAAGCAATCAGAAGCAATCAAAAATAACAAAGAAATCCAAGAAAAGTGTTGTCAATTTTTAGAGGCTTAAATATTCTATGCATTCAAGTTCGACAAATCATACATCCTGTTGCCCAGGACAACCAAAAGTCGTATCCGGGCAACCATTATATTTAGTCGACCTGCTTGAACTGACAACATTTTTCAGGAAACATTTGCATTGTATGTAAAAAAACAAATTCCGAGGAAAACCTCATTTACTGTCAGGACAATCACAAATTCATATATTCATGCACGGCGGGCAAGTTGATTCGTTGATTCCTGCTATGACTATGAAAGACAACCAATCATAACGAGAGAGCTTTGTTATGCAGCCTTTCATTGGTTACTCCAAAATCATCAGGAGTTAGGTATTGCATATAAACATTGTAAGACTATTAGGATCTATTGATTACATAGTATAACTTTATAGTCAATGCACTCTTTGCTCAAGCACACTGATGTTAGCTATCAGGAAGTGCTCATCAAAGCACACTGATGTTACCTATCGGGAAGTGCTCATCAAAGCACACTGATGTTAGCTATCGGGAAGTGCTCATCAAAGCACACTGATGTTAGCTATCAGGAAGTGCTCATCAAAGCACACTGATGTTAGCTATCAAGAAGTGCTCATCAAAGCACACTGATGTTAGCTATCGGAAAGTGCTCATCAAAGCACACTAATGTTAGCTATCGGGAAGTGCTCATCAAAGCACACTAATGTTAGCTATCGGAAAGTGCTCATCAAAGCACACTAATGTTAGCTATCGGGAAGTGCTCATCAAAGCACACTGATGTTAGCTATCAGGAAGTGCTCATCAAAGCACACTGATGTTAGCTATCAGGAAGTGCTCATCAAAGCACACTGATGTTAGCTATCAGGAAGTGCTCATCAAAGCACACTGATGTTAGCTATCGGGAAGTGCTCATCAAAGCACACTAATGTTAGCTATCAGGAAGTGCTCATCAAAGCACACTAATGTTAGCTATCGGGAAGTGCTCATCAAAGCACACTGATGTTAGCTATCGGCAAGTGCTCATCAAAGCACACTGATGTTAGCTATCGGCAAGTGCTCATCAAATAGCTATCGGGAAGTGCTCATCAAAGCACACTGATGTTAGCTATCGAGAAGTGCTCATCAAATCTCTTTTCACGGATGCTCCTTTCTCTGCACTTACAATATTATACAAACACAATTATTCAACAGGAAGTCAGTAAAGCAAGCACGTTCTTCACAGCTAGCTGGTCTTCTTGGTACAGCCTGAACCATGAAAAAAGGCACAATAAGTGCAAAAAAGATGTATATACAGATGCATGCCAAATAGCACTGGCAATTGTCAAGTTAAAATTAAGTTACCCTAGAGTTCGTTCTTCTGCAATAACTAAAGAGACCTTAAGGCTCCAAATGACTCACAAAATTGCTCATTTTTTTGACAATGCAGGGAATGCCTTGAAATGTACTAAAGCCTGAAAAAGGTTGGTTGGTTGATGGGGTTTAAAGTATTGATAGAATTGTGCCATAGAGGTTCACATCAACTCGAATCAATTGTACAAGAAAACAATAGGTGGAGCAGCAAGTATCAGTAGGTGGTGGTAGCTTTGGTTCAGTGGTCAGGTGCAAGTGCTGGGTGTCAGGTGACGTTGTTATAATTACTACCTCAGACTTTTCTCACCACTAGCAAAGACCTCTTCCACAACAACCCACCCCCTAAACTCTCTCTCTATATATCCTCTCAAAGCAAAAGCTGAATAAGTCTGTGCTTTGTAAAGGAAAATTTACAGTTCCATTTTTTACAAGTTCAACATTGGTTTCTTGAGTGCACCTGTAAGACATTTGCACAAAGAAATCAATGGGACTCCCTTAAATATACATCTTTAACAAAATGAAAGACGCCTTACTCTTGCAAGAGCCGCTTTGATTACTGGTTCATACTGCGATGGTGCAGGGGTTGGATGTCGGCGCAGCAGTGCACTCTGGGTAAACTCCTGGAGAATCTTACGAGCAACGGTTATGTTTGCCAGCAACATGAATTCTTCCACCATTGAGTTAGTCTCTCTGAGAAACAAAATGATACAAATAATTAACTTAATATATTGAAGTCATTTTCATGAATACAGAAAAGTCATTAAAAATTAGAAGTATATATTATCTTCGCTGACATGTTCACCATTTTATTGTAAATTTGTGACATCAGAAAGGGAAAACCTATGACTTTCCTAATGATAATTTATTAGGTTTCAATCATTCACAAATATTAATTGAACCAGAGCAGTTCAATATAACCAAGAGTTTTTGGAATATCTATCATACCCCAATAAAAAAAAAACAATCTGAAAACAGTCAGTGACTGAGATTTTGGACATAATTGTTTTTAAATATATCAAGAAGAATTTGAGCTATCTACTCTACCATGTATCAAAAACTTTTGCATACATTAAACATTCTTAAAAAATTTGAAGGCATAATTGTAAATGGTGACTGAATGATCAGAACTATTGCCAGAATTGAATTCAAAGGAGACAGAGCTGGATTTCTGACGAGAGTTCTGTGTTGTGTCCTACAGACACTTTATTTCACTTGCTGTCCTCTTTCATACATCACGATTCTTCCACACATTAAAAATTGATGTAATTTCCGGACTATTCTGTTGAGAATGTAAAGCTCTTTCTGTTGAATATAAAATCCATACCTCCTGATACACCTTTACACTAAAAGACCAATAGGAAAGGAGGGTAAAAAGAAACAAGTCTCCTCAGTCATTACCTCATTTCCTTCTGCTGAACCTCTATGGGATCATGAGTTTCAGAATCTATGTTGAAGCGGATTTCAGGTGACGCAAGCACCAAGGCACTATGGAGAACAATCATCATTTCATTATGAAAGGAACATTTCCATAGATATTTATTTTTTAATATATGATATAGAAAATTTGTAGCAACAAAAGTGGTGAAAAAACTATGTTAATATCTTATTCCGTTTAGAAGTTATAACAATTTAATGTGAGAAAAATGCTCTTTAAAACACCTTGTGCAATATGTCCTTCAGCTTGGTGATGTCATCAAGGCAATTCCAGCACAGTTCTTATGTATTTCTTATAAATCTAATCACACTTTTTTTACATTATCGGACAGCATTTTTTATTCGTTATAGAGATAGGTGGATTATATAATTTACAAGAAAAATTTTGTTTTTCCCTTGGTGTAGATCACATTTTCAATGAGAAAAAAATCCAAATCATTTTTAAAGAAATACAAAAGACGCTTTGCTGAAATTATCTCTATGACATCACAGATGTTGCAAATCAGTCACTTTCATCTAAATTCAAAAAACTTTTAAATTTTGCAAGTTCTAAATGGAATAAGATATTAACATATTTTTTTACCACTTTGTTTTTTAAATTTTTCTCTATCATATATGAAAAAAGAAAATCCATGGGAATATTCCTTTAAGAACATTTTCCTGATATGAACTGTTTCATCTTTGGGCTAAAACATTTTTTTAAATCCAAAGCATTTGATACTACAAATTTAACCAGATTCTTTAATACATCATGTTCATATTGTAAGAAGAATTTATATCAGTTAATATTTGTTCCTCTTAAAGTCTTATTTCCTATTGATTAAAAGCTGTATCCAAAATAAAGAAAGGCATTAAGGTACTTTAAAATTGTTCTCTTTTGCTATACAAGAATGTTTATTATCTTAATGTGCTTTTTATCTTAAGTCTAATCCTTTTTGTTAAGAGAGTTTGCATTATATTCACTGGTCTCCAACTAAAAAACATAATACATTTAATGTTATATTGCAGTCTTGCATGTTTCTTTTAATGTTCGTCCTCATCTTTTTGCAATATGTATGATGAAGGACAGTGGGAAAACTAGAGCACCATTTATAGTATCTGAAAATCTTGTAGACATCTAGTTCCAACCATTTTGAGTCTTATTACTTATAAAAATGAAACAATTCCCTCATGGAACAAGAATTTCAAAATACTTCTTTCTTGTATTGTCCTTTAGGTGATGTTTTATAAAAACTCACCAAAAAAAAGTTAAAGGAATATTCCTGTCAAATTACATTTATATGATAGAGAACTATTACAGAAAAATTGGGTGAAAAAACCATCTTGATATTTTATTACGTTTTCAAAGATTTCAAAAGTGTGTTGAAAAGTGATCAATGCATCTTACATATTTCATCACAAAAAAATTGTTTTCTTTCATTTGAGTCTAAGATACAAATGGGCAACTTATGCGCCAAACTATACCCCAAACTTGGTGATAAAATAAAAGATGACTCTAATAATCTATAAAGAGGCAATTAAGTTTTAGAGAAATGCATAATAAATTGTTCGTTTGTTTGTTTGTTTGATGAAGGCTTAACAGCACCATGACAGCGAGGATCAAATTGTGCCTGAGAGATTAAATTTTCTTTAGGAAGAAAAGAAAATAGAGGAGTCTGAGAGAAGTTACAGGGACTAAAAGCCAGGAAGCTGGGATTAAAAGAGGAAGTGCAGGGGTGCAAAAAAAGCCAAAGAATTGTCTTAGATCGGCAAGTATGACATCACACTTTACACTGCACTGGTCACACACTGGTGACATCTTTGAAGAGCAATCACTCTTAAATGGAATAACATATCAACACTTATTTGTTTCTTTAATAGCCCTCTATCACATATGTGAAAATGTAACTTCAGGAGAATCTTCCTGCTACCCTTACCCTTTGTCCATTCTCTTCTGCCTAAGAACCTTTGACAGCTTATTGAGTCCTCGTAAACTTTTGGCGATGGCATCTGTCTGAGATTCATCGTCAATCCTCAGCTGTGCTTCCTCGTAGGTAAGGGCTGCCTGTGACAAAAGTTAAATATAGTTTCTTCAAAGAATTAGTTCAGTGGTCAAGCAAGTCCACCTTATATAAAAGAGGACGTTCAAAAAGAAACAAACTGGTGAGGAAGCATTCAAAAATCTTAATCCGTGAAGAAGATATCCAAGTGTTAAGTTTTGTCTCATTTGTGTAGAAAACTGAAATCAGACTAGTTGTGATGTCACATCCTCACATTCCTCAAAGTCTTTATGTATTATATTATATCTTTTCCTCAGATTTTGTAGATTCATTGCCATTTGATATGCTAAGAAAGTAGTAAACAGAAAACTCAAAACCCTTGCCACCCCTCAGGGAAATTTTCTGCCACAGAATAATAATAAAAATGTTGAATGTTGAAGTGGCATATGTAACAATTTTTACATAGCTCTCCCTTAAAATTCCCCACTTGAGTAGTGGGGGTATTTACGAGAATTAAAATTTGTTTTCTTTGGTCTCCCCAAATGTGAAATAAGTGCCAGCACTGGCAGGGAGTTAACCTGCAATAAACCAGTGAGTCTGGCATCCTATTTAGGGGAGTCATTTGTTTCATCTGATTACGCCAAGGAAACTGAAAATAAGCACCCCATGATCACAGTACGATTTTAGCAACCTTAGCTTAACAATGTCTTAACAAGACTTTTGTCCCTCTTTCCGCATAGTGACGAATGTATGAAAACATAGTTTTGCAAGAATCGATGTTAAAGATTTTTAATTTTGTAATTTACTTTTCATTGTGATTCTGAAAGGTAAAATAATACATTTTTATACCTTATTGAAGATGGCAAAAGATACAAGATGTGAAAATTATTACAAAAATGTATAAATCTGTTCTCCTTCACGTTTTTATTCGTCCCAAAGACATTCGCCAGTATGCGGAATTGATATACAGAGGTAGTACAAAATAATATTCATCACTATGCGAAAAGATGGACAACATGTCATTAGATATTTAAAGTTCCTGTTGGTACACTCTGAGTGATATCACTTGTGAATGATGTTGTTTTGCATGCTTCCAATTAGGGTGTTTCAGCTGACATCACAAGGTCATGTGACTTTGTTTATATTGCCAATTTGTTGGTCAAAACCACTGTCGTCTGCTGTATATTCAATTAGAATTACATACGTTTGCAAGTTGTTATATCAGATTATTTTTGCAAGATAATTATGTTGGAATCTTGCTGTGTCATTGGTTGCACTAATAGATGTGTGCGTGGAATAAAAAGACATTTTCTCCATTTCCATCTGATCATGATCGACGTTCGATGTGGGTTTCTGCTGTACGATGCAACGGCTTTCTAACCCAGGCTTTCAACCTATGGTAGGCCTTACACACTAGGATTTGCAGCGAGCACTTTATATCAGGTATGTAGGTTTTGTCTGAGATAACGAACAATCAGATGGCGTTAACGTTAAAGTTACTCTTCGTATATGCAGTGAAAATATAGCTAACTTAAGAAAAATATAAAGAAAAATTGGAGGAGAGCAAAAAACTGCAATCAGTAAAATTTGCTGAACTGGTGGTACTGGTAGGTTAGCATGTAATATGTTTGTTGTATGTGTGATGTGACTGAGCTGTGTGAAGACGCGTGAAACTTAACAACGCTGCTGCCTGGCAAAATGGAGTCCAGTTGAGTTAGAGTCACGTGATGAGATCCTCTATAGCACAAAGGTATTTAAGTCTGTCAGCCTGTTCTTACATTTGTAAAGTATACAAATCTAAAGTATATCATTTTGCTGATTTTTTATGTATAAAGAAAAATATTTTATTGTATATTGTTAAATTTTGCATTGATGAATCAATTAATATAGGTTTCAAAGAGAATAAATAATGGACAAAAAGAAAAGTTGTTTTGTAAATTATGTGAAAAGGCAAACATTTTATCATAGCTGTCCATTAGTGCTGTGAACATTTACAAAAAAGATAATTGGGATTAATCATTTTGTTGTTCAGCCTTGCCATTGAAAATCATTACCATTCATACAACACACAAATAAGGCCCAAAATACTCCAATCAATGACATTTACAAATGTTAAACAGGATTAGAATAAATTAAAGAAGCAGAAATTAGCCGTACTCACTTAGAATGAGGATATTTGTTGCTTTGATTTTGCCGAACAGTTTGTGATATGCACCGTGAATGTACAATAAACAGTGTAACAGTAACATAAGGCTTCAATCTATCTCGATCAAAATCCAGTTTTACAAGCTGTAAAACTGACCCAAAAATACACAATTAAAACAGCTTCAATTGCCTGTGCCTGACGAGTCAAATAAATTGTACAAAAACGAAAAAATGTTACAAAATTAACATGTAAAACAAGGTTTAAACAGAGCTGAGTTGCAGCACACTCCGTGCAAAAGTGGCCAACTTGGCAGAGGAATGGGATTTTGATTTCTGGGTGGTGGCGCAGTTTTGAAATTTTATACAACACAACATATTTTTGTATGGTGCATGATGTGAGCACAGTGAAAACGGAAAAGATTGGGGCTAAATGACTTTGAAGGGAACTGTTTTGTCATTTCTAAACCAAATTTAAATTCATATTTTCTATGAATTTTAATACTGTAGGAATAATCTTTTTACTACTTTGAAATCAGAATTCCAGCGTTGATTTGTTTAAATGTTTTGGGGTAATTATTTTGTGCCTATGGAAAGTTTTGCTAGTAATCGTGATTAATCGCTAAACTGCTGCAAATTTGGGCAATTACACATTTAGTAAAGTTGCTTAAAGTTGACAGTACTACTCTCCATTACTCAGAAATTTGATTACATCACCAACCAGCGCTCAAAATTAACGTAGGCCCGCTAGCCCGGGGCAAGTAGAACTTACATCCGGGCTAGCTGAAACTGATCTTTCCGAGCCCGCCGGGCAAGTAACCAGAAAAAAATATATACCTTAAGACTTTTCAAAAATACATTACTACACATCACTTACACAAGCCAAAATGCATAATTGTCCACTTCATAAGGTTGAAAAGCCATAATTAACGAAAAACTTTACATAAAGATTATACTTATTTACCGTTACGTTGTCACTACTACTACCGCACACAATACAGGCACATTGTTCTAAGTGTGGTTTTTCGTACTCAAAACAGATTTTGCTCTACATAACGTTAGTTTTACGACTGGGGTATGTGAAAATATATTTGAGTTGAAAAAAAAGCATTGTTTACTTCTATCTTTTCTCTGTAGGGACCAAAGTTTTTAAGCTTTTTGACGTACGTTTTCTCGGGCAAGTCAGCAGTCCATTCAGGCTAGTAGAAAAGGAGTCAAGGTTAGTGGTTAAAGTGTGCTAATTTCGAACCCTGTCACCAACTGAAACTCAAACATTTTCTTCTTACCCTGGATTTGATGACACTTTTCATGAATCTTGTGCTGACCACTTCTGTTTCTGGCGTCAACTCCCAAATCACAGAAAAGGCAAACCTTTCCACATTTGACCTCAGGGAGCAAAGGTTAGAGCTGAGAAGGTCAGGCACCATATCAATGCGCTGTAAGAAATCAGACAAGACCTTAATATGGGTATATCAAAGAAACAAGGCAAAACCAAGTGTTTGCTTTTAACTTATAAACAATAAGAATTTAATATAGGTTTATCAAACAAACAGCATATCACCAATAATTTCTCTTCAAGAAATCAAGACTAGAATTTAATAGGGGTATATCAAAGAACAGAACACAACCAATTTTGACTCTTTAAAGTCGATTGCAAATATTGATTGACTACTTTTTCAACTCTGACACCTCCACCACCCTGAGGCAATTCCACCATGCTAAATGTTTGAGTTCATAGCTCTTATTATGAATTCCCCAAGCTCAATACAATCTACCTCTATTAATCCCAAGCTTCATCCTCCCAAATCTCTATCAAACTCGTGATCTATTTTGCTCACTTGCAATCTAATCATTTCGGTATGATATACCGTTTGACTTGATTTTTGTTTTCAGTTGTTTTCATAATAATTCTTTGTTTGATTCCTTTTTTTAGGCATGATTCACATTCCAAATTTGAGGATCAAAATCCTCCCATCACATCTTGACATTATGTTGATGACAAAATAACAAACAAACAGTGGCCAAAACATAACCTCTGCCCGACTCCAGTGGCGGAGGTCAACATTCTTCATGTTTGTTCACACAGAAAAGTTTCCATTTTTCTCATAACATAAAATGTTCATGGGGCATGTGGAGATGTAAGATCATATTCAGTAACATACAAGACTGAATGAAGTTACGTTTTCATCACCTATATGGTCATCGACCATTACAATTACTGTTTTCAAGTACTTCATTTTGAGAAAAATGTGTAATATGCATGTATTGTCATGATTTCTGTTGAGGATTTAAAGAAAGGTGTACTTTTCAAGCTATGTCCCCATTTTTACATAGTAACAAATTCAGGATCGCCTTGAAAAGCTATTTGTCATTTTGACGAATGTGTTTAAACACATGTTATTGATTATCACGTTTCTTTCCTCATTTTCTATAACTAATAAGTTTTTAAAACTGTAAATAATCAAGAAATGACAGAAACACGAAAAGTAGATACTTGTGAATCATAGCACTTCGCATACTCATCATTTAAAAACGAAACATTGCTTTTGCACATTCGCCACTACATTGGCTACTATGTCAAAACAGGGGCAATTTAAGACTAGCTAGGAAGCACTAATTACCAGCAATGCATGTGACGTGCAACAACACTTTTGGATTGATCAGAACTCGTCACATATTGTTTGCTGATATATCTTTCACTTGAACTATCGTCCTACAAAGGGGAATGATCTCTAGATCCATCAGTAATGCTATTTACTTACTTTCCAACAACAATTGAAATTTGACCTATTTCAACAAGCATGTATACCGGAAGTAATTGTTTGATTACTAAGTGACTTGGAACAAAACTATTGCTTTAATTTTGTTTGTTTGTTTAATGAGAGTTTAACGGCACCACAACAGGAAGGGTCAAATTAAGCCGGAGAGGTTAGATCATTCCAGAGGTAGGAAGGAGAGTAAACAGGGGGAGAATTGAGAAAAACACAAGAACTAAAAGCCAGAAAGCTGGGATGAGAGAGGAGGTGTATGGGTGGAAAAATAATGTAGAGAGAGAGAAGGGGTGGGGAAGGAGGACTAAATATGGTTGTAGAGGGAAGCATGATGAAGGAAGGAGATAATTTTATCCAGAAGTTTTTTTTGGAAGAGCTCGGCTACTGAGTTGTGGGCAGCGAGGGGAGCTCTGGGAAGTTTGTACAGGGGGCAAGCAAGGAGAATGTGATAGACTGTGAGGGTAATATGGCAATTGTTGCAGAGGGGTGGGGGGGAGTCAGTAAGGAGGTAAGAGTGAGTGAGGTGGGTGTGACCTATTCTTTAATTTTGGTGCACTACAACTGCCATTTAATGATTGATTATCCAAATCAATTATGGTCCTGTTTACTTGATACACTATTTCTCATGATATTGCAATATATTTTGACCATGCTTTTATGTTTGTTGTTTGATGAGGGCTTAATGGCACCACGACAACAAGAGTCAAATTGTGCCTGAGAGGTTAGATCATTCTAGAGGTAGGAAGAAAAGAAAATGGGGAAAATAAGAGAAATACAAGAACTAAAAGTCAGAAAGCTAGCATCGAGAGAGGAGGTGCATGGGTGAAAGAAAAAAAAGGTAGAGAGAAGGGGGTGGGAGACGGGAACTTAATATGGTTGTAGAGTGAAGCATGATGAAGGAAGGAGATCATTTTATCCGGAGGGGTTTCTGGAAAAACTCTGCAACTGAATTGTAGGAAGTGAGGCAAGTAAGAAGAAGGTGATGGATTGTGAGGGTGCAATGGCAATTGTTGCAGAGGGGTTGGGGGAGCCAATAAGGAGATGGGAATGAGTGAGGTGGGTGTAACCTATTCTAAGACGGGTAATATGAACGTTGTCAACACGAGAGAGGTTGTTGATGGTGGGTTTGATCGGAATGGTGGGCTGGATGATGTGGAGTTTGTTATCAATTCGGGAGTCCCATGAGGTTTTCCAGCGGTCACGGACAAGGGAAGTGATAAGCGGTTTGATGTCGGAAGGGGTTTTCCGAAATGGGGTAGGGGGGAGGTTGAGGGCAAGCTTAGCGGTTGCATCAGCCCTGTCATTGCCAGGGATGCCAACATGGCTGGGTACCCAGAAGAAAAGAATACTTTTTCTGCAGAGGGTGGGAGAAAGGAGTTTTCGGATGAGGAGGTGGGATGTGAAGATATCCCATTAAAGATTAAGTAAAGAAGAACAGCCTTGGAGTTGGAGAAGATGGCAAAGTGGCTGAGCGGAGAGTACTCAATCAAGTTGAGGGCGAGAAGGATGGCCTTTGTCTCGGCTAAAAAGATGGACAAGTAGTCGGGAAGTCTGCTACTGACGGTGATGTCTTGGATGACGGCAGCAGCAGCTGTCTTGTCACCTTCCATGGAGCTATCAGTATAGATGAAGGTGTAGTTTGAGAGTTGGTCTTTGATTTAGTTGTGGAGATTGATGAAGAGGTTAGGGTGGGTTTGGGTTTTGTGATGAGTGGAGAGGCCCAGGTGGATAGAAGGGAGGGGTGGCCCAAGGAGGAAAAGTGGGCCAGGAGAAGTTGCCGAGAGTGGCGAGGTTGATGCCGAGATGGAAGAGGTCTGATTTAATGTGTAAGCTAAAAGGAGGGGATAGGGTTTTAGTCCTATCAAAGAGGGTGGAGAATTTGGGGTACCTATTGAGGGTGTAAACAGGGTTCTGGGTGTTGGTGAGGACTCTAAAAGCATAGGAGAGGCTAAGCTTTCTACATCTAAGTAGAAAGGGGGTTAGTTGGCTTCAACATGAAGGCTGGTAATTGAGAAGGTCCTGTAGGCTCCTAGACAAAGCCTGAGGGCTTCATTTTGGATGGTGTTGATGTGGTTGAGGTATGAGTTGTGAGCGACACAGTAGACAATTTTGCCATAGTCAAGCTTGGCACAAATGGTGAGCCTGAAGATTTTGAGGAGAGCATGGCGGTTCGCACCCCAAGTGGTGTTGGAGAGGAGGTGGAGAATGTTGAGGGAGCTGTTGCATTTCTGTTCCAGGTTGGTGATGTGTTGCTTGTAGGAGAGCTTGGGGTCTAGAGTTAAACCCAGGAACTTTGTGTGTTCAACTTTAGGGATGCGATTGCAATTGAGCACAAGGTTCGGGTTGGGGTGGAGGTTGTTGAAATGACAGAAGTGCATGCAGACTGTCTTGTCTTTAAAGAATTTAAAACCGTTATTGTTGCACCAGACTTGCAGCTGGTTGAGGCTGAGTTGGAGCCTATTTCTGACAAAAGAAAAGCTTGGGGAGGAGTAGAAGATGGTGAAGTTGTCCACATCGAGGGTACGCTTGATTTTGGGGCCAAGTTTGTCCGTGATGTCGTTAATGCTCAGGTTGAAGAGAGTGGGGGAGAGGATGCTGTCCTGGGGGACGCCTTCTTCTTGGGGTTAGGGGTCGGAGAGGGTGTGGCCAATACGAACTTGGAACTTCCTGGGAGATAGAAGGTTTTGAATAAAAGATGGGGAGGTGGCCTCTGAGGCCAATGGTGTGAAGTTTGCGGGCAATGACATATTTCCAAGTAGTGTCGAAAGCTTTCTCAGGTCGAAAAAGATGGCAATGAGGTGTTCCTTTTTTCCAAAGGATTCCCGGATAGCGGTGTCGAGTGTAATTAACTGGTCTCGGGTATTGCCACGTTTCCGAAAGCCGCTTTGGGGAGGGAAAAGGATTCTGTTGGATTCAAGGAACCAGTTTAGTCTCTGGTTAATGATCATTTCCATGCTTTTACTCACTTAATATTTTCTTTTAAATGCAATTATTTCCAACAATATTTTTATGTCATAAAATTCTATCATGAAGCAAAACATTCAAACCAATAACTCACCGACAGCTGCTGTTTACGTTGATAAATAACTGTTTAAGAAAAAACTTTACCTGGTCTGTGAGGTAGACTGTTGTTCCACGATCTGCTGCTTCTTCATCAAGAGCATTTCCTGGACATATAAAATGGCTGACATCAGCTATATGGACACCAACCTGACAGAATGAACCAAACAACAAACATACAAAATGTTAAAACAACTAAAATCCCAGTTCTAAAAAATAACAGTAGTTTGCTCACATAATAAATACACAATGTTAAAGGAGACAAAGTCTGACAAATTCCTTACTTTAGTTGATAGAGAATTGAAAAATAAATCAAGTAGCAAAAACAGTAAGTCAAAAGTTTATTTTTATCTCTGAAGATATTTACATTCAAAGTTGACAAACAGATGCTGCCATTTTGCTCAATTCTTTATAAAAATCATCTTAAAAACATGACTTTCTTTACCCAGCACAGCAATGGAATGTAATGTATTTCTTTATAATTTTGTATAAAAAAATTGTTTCAAAATGTTGTGAGAAGAACTTTGAATAACTTGTTTTGGTACTATCATGTATACACAAATATGTCCTTGATCCATACACAAGAAAAACAATTATTCATAAGCAAGAAAACTTGGATACATAACATTCCAACATCCTATTGGGTTGATGACACCATTGTCTGCATGTTTTAAAATCAAAATGGCTGCTCCCATAGTGGTAGAATAATGGGTTTAATAATTAAAAAATTGTTAGATTGCTTTCCGAGTTGTTAAACTTGGTCAGAAGATTTGTTATTTTTCATTCTATCATGTGAAGTAAGGATTATGTCAGACTTTATGTCTCCTTTAATTGAATAATTACCCCAAGCCATAAAACTAACAACAGGACAGCATCTCTCCAGTCATTGATCATCAAAGAGTGTGTCTTCCCTCTAAAGAATACTACACTACTAAGCTACCAGTTCGTCATCATATTGATTGCTGATACTGCTTTAAACTTCTTCTGCTCAAACCATCCGACTGCAAACGTACATCACAATCTTACATCAGAATTTGCATATCAATGCTTTAGATTTCAAAATGTAAAATTAACAAATTTTAACCAATTTTGATAAAATGTTTTCAAGCTAATATTGAGGAAAGTCGCTTGGTGTGGTCATGTGATCAGACAAGGTAGGTTGCTGGATGCTCTAATTGATGGTCTTCCAGCTGGCACACAACACGGAAGAGGTCAGCCCAAGTTTCACTGGGTCGCGAATGTAGAGTAGAAAAAGCATAAACCAACTGAGGGATGCTGCAATGGCATGGGAACAACTGGTGAAGGCATTACCTACTGTTCCACGAATTGTTATAATCTGAGGGAAAGGGGCAATGGTCAGTTGACTATGCCGAGTGATGATGAAGCTAACATTGCATCTTCTATACATGCTATTGATATTTGGGTGGGATGATTTTTATTGAAGAAGTTTGTAATGGTGTTTTCCGCAGAATGATTATTCTTTGTTTTCTAAATAGAAGAAATTAAAATGTTGAGCAACAGCTACACCAACCTCATAGTTCCCATTCTCGAGTTCCATGCAATGCAAAGCATCATCAATATCAGTACAGCCCGGAGGATCTACACTGCAGATGTTCATGTGTCGCAAATCTGTCCGCACTTCGTAATCCTAGGGAACAGAAAATATTACATATCATTTATTATAAAGAAAGGATTCATACTTCAATTAACAGATCAGAAGATTTGTTCCTTATGCAAGTGATGTCATTTTTTATTTATCCTAGAGGTAATTTTTAAAACTGGCATGTCTGGTTTTATACTGACTGCAAACAAACAAGTGGTTGAGGATCATGAGGCTTCAATATTAAAGCTAACTTTGTTAACTATAAGGGTGTTTCAGCTGACAGCATGAGGTCACATGACTTTGTTTATATCGCCATTTTGTAGGGAAAGAACACTGTTTTCTGCAATATACTTACTTAGACTTATATATGTTTGCATGTTGTTACATAAGATAATTTTTGTAAGATAATTATGCCAGAATCTTGCTGTGCCATAGGTTGCACTAATGGACATGTGTCAGGGAATAAAAAGGCGTTTTCTCGATTTCCATGTAATCCTGATCGACGTTGGAAGTGGAGTTCTGCTATACGACGCATCGGTTTTCAACCTACGGTTTTTAAATGCTTAACAAACATTTTCATTTTTTGATGCCTTAAAATGCCTATAAGTTTTCATAATGCTTTATATCATTAATACTGTTTACATCTCTTAATAATTCCTCCATACCTCCATAATGGCTGAATATTACCTTCATGCCTGAATAATGCCAAATGCCTTTGTAAAACCACAATAATACCTTCATGCCTGAATAATGCATCATGCCTTCAAAATACACCCACCTCTTCAGTGATCACCCATGGCATCTTCGGCAGGAAGCTCAGCACTTTCTCTGAGAATGGAAGGTGAGGCACATCATGTTCCAGCAGCAGCACTTCATTTTCTGTATCTTTGTCACCGATTTTTCCAAGATTCCTCACAAAATGTCCCTAAAATAGATGAAATGTTTGTGAAACTCCATGTTAATGATCAAAGTAAGTTTTCATTTGTTTGTAAATTCCAGGGTAATTTAAAATGTACTTCAATTGATGTCTCTGAGTTAGGAAATAAGCCACACCAACCATAGAAATGGGGTAACTAGCTGGGGCAAACAAATCTCCAATCCGCAATCATGCTGACCAATGCATTGACATTTAGATGTCCATGTGGCCTGCAACAAACTTTGATCCATTTATGGCACTTCCCCGGATCTTTAGAGTTTTTAGCAAAAAGAATAAACAAAATTCTGTTTGCTTATCGTTCCGGGTAAGGAGAATCGGATTTGCAAACCCCGTAGCGGGGCTCGTAGATGCAATTTTTGTTCACTATCTTGTCGTAGCTCAGTTTATGTGTGTACAAATTTGTTTTGTACAGTAAGTTGCATTGACTACATGAGCACGCACTGGTAGCTAGCTGTACTGTACCAGTACCATGTAGGAGTTTTGCCCCACTTAATTATGCAGATTTTTTTGCCAGGCGAATTCGTGCAGTGATTGGTTGAAAAGGCTGTCAATCATCTAACTTAACGAGGTTAATTCAATTGCGGCAGCTCAGTGGTCGAGTATCTGACTACTGTAATATTCTACGATGGTTTGATTCTCATTCTGGGTACCTCGTTGTATACTTGATTTCTCCAATTGACTTAGCTGTGAAATGAGTACCAGCAATGCTGGGTAGTTAACTGCGGGGGACTGGTGAGTGTACTTGACTCCCCATCCAGGAGGAGTCCAGTTTGCTCATCTGCTTGCATTAAGGATACCAGGGATAAGCACAAGCCTATATGAGCCTTCTTTTACTTTTAAACTTTATCATTGTTAGTAAGCCACATGAAGCCAATAAAAACTATATCACCACAAAATAATTATTATGATATATAATTATCCTGTTCTTCATATCTCATATACTGCAAGAATTTTAGGAAGTTGGGGGAAACAAAACTATATTAAATTTCTTTTCAGGACTGCATTTCATCTAATAATTACGCAAGTATATTATGTCATAAAACATGACAAAACAGTTACTTTGATTTACAACAGCCCCATCAAGGATGTCTTACACAACTATAATGTTACAGTAATTTACTGAATGTCCTCCACATGATTTTTAATCAGAGCAGTTTTCTTACCATAGGATACCTCGAATTCCTTGGCCAAGAATCGATTGCAACGATGATGCGATGTCCTAAAAGAATCTCCGATTGTCTCGTCTCAATACATATTTTTGGAATCCTCTTTTCTGCTGCCACGAACAAATGACGAGATCCCTAGATGCAGTAAGAAAAAAAATCCATGTAAGAAAATGAATATATACTTTCCAATGTAAATGATGGTCAAGCAACACACATAAGAAAATAATAGTAAAAAACCTCTCTTTGTAAATATCATTCATATGTCTCTGATAAACAGTCAATAAGGGTTTCATTGCAGAGCTCTGTGTTTGGGGATACACAGCTAAATAAGTCCACTCGAGCTAGCAATCACTTTCTCCTGTTGGTTTGCTGATAATAATGGTGTATGCCGGTCAGGCGTGTAGGAAGGGTCACCTCTCTGGGGGGAGGAAAAGGCAAAAAAACAAAAATTTCCCTCTGAAACTGGTAAATTAGGTTGCTGCTAATTGGGAAACACCTTTCAATTTCAGAGAGATTTCCTTCAATTTCAGAGAAATCAAGTTCATTTTTGGAAAATTTTAGTCAGTTTACGGGAAAGTTTGGCCAGTTTTCGGGAAATTTTATCCATATACACCAATTTCACCTCCCAACCGGCAGAAAGCATGCAGCTGGGAATGTGAAATCCGCTACAGGGGCAACTTGCCCCCCCCCTTCCCCTGCTTCCTGTGCATCTTGATGTCAGTTGAATCAATCTCACGGTCACTTACTTTGATGCATGACTGTGCTTTTCATATGGCTTACTACACTCAATGTTTATCAAAAAGACAAACATATTAAACAAATGTAAACAGCACTTATTATTTACGGATCTTGGGATATGTTATCGGTCAATGAAAAGGTTGGGTGGGCTCTTATTAGAGCAGGGGCTCTTATACTTATTAGAGCAGGGCTCTTATACTTATTAGAGCAGGGGCTCTAATACTTATTAGAGCAGGGCTCTTATACTTATTAGAGCAGGGTTTCTTATACTTATTAGAGCAGGGGCTCTTATACTTATTAGAGCAGGGCTCTTATACTTATTAGAGCAGGAACTCTTATACTTATTAGAGCAGGGGTTCTTATACAGTAGTTTTCATGTCATGGCTGTTTCAAGTTTGAGACCCCACAAATTCATCATCAAAGGTATATGGACAGTTGGGGATTTTATATTCAACAAAAAGAGGTTTAAATTCTGAACAGAATAGTCTTGGAAAGTCACATGTAGTTTCTGGGTTATAGACTAATCAAAGTTTGCAGAATTATTTGATATATGAAAGTTGTGATATATAAAAGATGTTAAAATATTTTATAAATTAAGAAATTCAAACCTATCAAGCCATGAGGGCTTATAGAGCAGTGTTTATACCCGGTTTCCATGGCACCTAGCTGACAGATGGGACACCAGTCCATCGCAGGTAAACTCCCCAGCCAAAACTGGTACTCATTTCACAATTCAGTGAACTGGACCGAATGGGATGTGAACTGGACCAAGCTTAACTCCCCAGCCAAAACTGGTACTCATTTCACAACTCAGTGAACTGGACCGAATGGGATAAAATGTCTTGCTCAAGGCCACACCACAGTGCTCTGGCTGAGAATTTTTCTCAGTACCGTTGAGTACAAAACCAACACCTAACAACTAGGCTACTGCATGCACTCTCCATATGAAAGAGAGGACAGCTAAAAAATCTTTGAATTTTTTTAACTAAGTTAAGTCCAAAGCAACCTTAATCAATTGTTTTAGTACAACAATAATCAAATATATTTACATACCCCTTTGACTGCAGCAGGCTGAAGTGTGCCGCAATACTGCCTCCAATTTCTCTTGATAATTCCCACCACTCGACAAGTTGGCAAGACAGGAGAATTTGCTTTTTTCTTTTCTGATGAAGCCTCATTCTCCTTAATAAAAAGAGAGAGGAAAAATAAGAACAAATTCATTTACAGGAAAAGCTTAGAAGATGAAACACACACACACAAAAAACAGAATACTGCCTTGTCTTTTTTAAACTAATTCCAACCACACAACATTGGGGTGATAGAAAAGTTTGCTGATGATGATTCATACTCCTTCATGTAGATTGATTGATTGATTGATTGATTGATTGATTGATTGATTGATTGATTGATTGATTGATTGATTGATTGATTGATTGATTGATTGATTGATTGATTGATTGATTGATGAGGGCTTAACGGCAACACAACAATGAGGGTCAAATTGTGCCTGGGAGGTTAGATCATTCTAGAGGTAGAAAGGTAGGAAGGACAGAAAACAGGGGGAGATTGAGAGAAATACAAGAACTAAAAGTAAGTCAGAAAGCTGGGATCGAGAGAGGAGGTGCATGGGTGCAAAAAAGGAGGAAACAACAGGAAATGCAGTGCCAGAAAAAGCTTAGCAATAAATTAAAACGTACAACAACAACCACAAAAAAAAATTGAATTCTTGAAAATGATCTGCATTGGAATTCTCCATCACAAATAGAAAGATCAAATACACACCATTTAATGTTGATTAATTTCAACATCTGAAATACCTTAAAAATTGGCAACTTTACATTATTAGGCTACACATGCAGATTGAAAAAACACATCTGTATTTATATGATTGTCCAAACACTTTTAAAAAAATGGCTTGATTACAGATTTCCTTAATTAAATGGAGAATAACTGTGCATCCATTTCCCCACATGTACTCTGCAATCTATAAAAACAAAAACAGACAACTGTACCAAATATGTTGTACCCTTTGCAACTTTCTACGGTGAGTTTTTGTCAAAATAAACATCTTGATACAGTTTGTTTGTTTGTTTGTTTGATGAGGTCTTAACGGCACCACGACAACGAAGGTCAAATTGTGCCTGAGAGGTCAGATCATTTTAGAGGTAGTAAGGAAAGAGACCAGGGAAAGAATGAGAGAAATTCAAGAACAAAAGCAAGAAAGCTGTGATTGAGAGAGGAGGTGCATGTGTAAAACAAAAACAAAGTAGAGAGGGGGTGGTAGAGGAGAATTAAATATGGTTGTAGAGGGATGCATGCTGAAGGAAGGAGACTATTTTATCTGGAGGATTTTTTTGGAAGAACTCAGCAATTGAGTTGTGGGGAGCGAGGGAAGCTCTGGGAAGGTTGTACAGGGGCAAGCAAGGAGAACGTGTTGGATTGTGAGGATGCAGTGGCAATTGTTACATAGGGGTTGGGGGAACCAATAAGGAGGTGGGAGGAGTGAGGTGGGTGTGACCAATTCTAAGACGGGTAATATGAACGTTGTCGATACGAGAAAGGTTGTTGATGGTGGATTTGATCGGGATTGTGGGCTGGATAACATGGAGTTTGTTATCAATTTGGAAGTTCCATAAGGTTTGCCAGCGGTCACGAACAAGAGAAGCGATAAGCGGTTTGATGTCAGAGAGGGTTTTGGGAAAAGGGGAAGGGAGGAGGTTAAGGGCAAGCTTAGCGGCTGTATCAGCCCTGTCATTGCCAGGGATGCCAACATGGCTTGATACAGTGCCAATACAATCTAACAGTGAAATTCCCTTCAACATTATATGTACACTGGCAATTTTTGATGGAAGTACTGCACTTTTTGCCACAAGTTGAAGATGACATAAATATCCTCTTCCATAAGTGCCACTATCCAGAGACAGAGATCTAATTTCAAACCAGAAGGGTAAAAGGGTACCATGTTATCTGATTACCTCCACCAACAAAGTTGGATGGAGGTTATGTTTTCGCCTCTGTTTGTTTGATTGTTTGTCTGTTTGTTTGTCTGTCATCAAGATATCTCAATAACTGATGATTTCACTTTGATTAAATTTGGGTGTGGTTTTGTTACAGTTTCAGAAAGAAGTGATTAAAATGTGGGACTGATTGGAACAGGGGAAGGGCAGAAATTGAGGGGTGGGGATATCTTAAGATGAAATCTGTGAAGACTTGTATAGTTGAAACTTTTCAATGGATTCCAATGGAATGTCCTAAACAATTAATTCATGCCCTGAAAAGAACTCAAAATAATCAAGTTTCTGGACTGTAAGAAAATCAGATGAAGTAGTTTCTGGTATCAAAGAGAATCAAAACAATTGGCTTCTTGCATAAAAGGAAAATGATGGAATGTGAATCTTGGCTGAACAGACCTCAAACAATAAATGCTTAGCCTGAATAAAACTGAAACCAATGATCAGAGGGTAGATTCTGAAATGTTTAGAATGCAAATGGCAGTACCGATCAACAGTGAGAAAGAGATTGTTTGGGGTTATAACTTGGTGGGCCTAGGGTTTCTGAGGTAGATTGTGTTCCGGATGGGGACTGAACAGGGGTGGAGGTATGCACTCCGCAGAGTGCTATCATTCTAGTTCTTTTATGATATCGTTTGAAATTTCACAGAGGTACATCTTCTGCAATTCAAAAGCAATGAAACCCTACTTTTCATCTATTAACTCTAAGCACAGCTTTAGCCAACAGCCATAGTTTGCAAAGTCAAATATTCAACTGATGGGCAGTTACCTTTATTCGAAAAGCAGATGTTACAATAACCTCCAAAGTAGACAGTCAGATCTTAAATCCAGAAAGAAATTATCAGACACAAAAATTGTCTCACAATTGGAAACAATAATTGCACCCAATTTTAAAATTTTGGAAATCTTCACAAAGGAAGTTGACCTATTTTGAGAAACTGAATGTGACCTACTCCACTGTAAACTATACATTAGCATTCCCAAAGACACAGTTTTAACCATTTTCTCTCCAGTAAATGCAAAGAGAGTGAAACTGTTGTTCCAATAAAACACCATCACATCTACATATGTTAATTACAATCCTTTACTCAAGAAAAACACATTAAAAACCTCTAGGTCCTCCTCTGCATCAGCATTTGTGTTGTTATCTACTGCCACCATTGATGACGGGCAGGTCCACTTGTCCTCCGGTAACATTTCAATTGCAACAATATCGTCTTGGACACTTCGATTCAGACTTGCAAGGCCTTTAAGAAAAAGCTGTAAAGCAAAACAAATTTCAGTAATCTCATATACCCTTTGAAAAATCACTCATTGGAGCAATTCTCAAATCATTCACAATAGACCACATGTGCTATACGTGGTAAATACACAGATTTGTATCCATGCCTCAGTCCCTCTCTGTAATGTTACTGGGTAAGAGTAGATACCCTTCCCCTCCCCAAAACTTTAGTACCAAACACATCAGTAATATTAATGAGACTATCACTACAAATAATGAAAATCCTATCAACAGAATTAGCATTTTAAAAATATAATAATATTATTTCAATTATTTCAGCTGTACAATAGGCCATCGACCCATGTTACAAAACAACAATATATAAAAAAAAACTGAGTATGCAAAAATGAAATTAGTATTTTGCGTATAAATTGATTAAAAGCTAACAACATTAATCAAACAAAAACAATACTTCACATGCATTCCAAGCTTTATAGATAAACATGGCTGCTTTGAAGCACTATTGATTAAAGACATAAAACGTTGTATACTGAGGTGGGCATAATAGTAATTAATATGGGCTACATTTCTTGCATAAATCTTTGTGGTAGGGCAAACCAACAGAAAATGGAATTTGTCCCTTATTTCATTCAGGTTGTATAAAATGCATGTTCTTTGGTGGTAGGGAATTTGTTTCTTCCATTCACTATTAACTACAACATCTACTAATTAAAAAGAAACATGCTGTTGAAATTCACCTTAGTGCATGGAGTTGGAATTAATTATAAAATTTCCCATGGCTCTGATTAAGGTGTCAAAAATCTTCCAACAAAAATTGTGGCAGAAATAACATTAATGTAGTGAATACATCTTGATATACTTCCCTTTTTGCAATTTAATGTACTTTTAATTGCACAATTACATGAAGGAGGAGGGGGGGGGGTTAGAGCACATATGAACCTCAAACTTAAGAAATCTATAAAAACAAAAATTGTTCTTTCCTTGAATTCCCGATTTCCGACAGAACAGTAGATTTTTTCTAGCTCCGTCACAGCATTGTGCAATTACAGAATGCTTACCCTCTTCTCCTCTCCATGTACTCCTACGTAGCCCTCCCTGTAGTTCTCCCTGCTGGCATAGTAGGTGCCCTGTTTAAACCGCCCCTCCTTGATACCCCTCTGGATCGCAGTCGAGGTCAGATGCTCGGGGAACTGCACTTTTTTGCCCCCATGCATTTTGATGTCACTGTCCATCTTGAATTTAAAAGAAAAAGAAGAGATGGAAGAAAATCGTCTGTAAGAGTAAATCCATAAAAACAGATTCCCAGAGGTAAAAGAAAGTTGACTTTCTTAATATGAAGGTAAGGCATTTTATGACAATTAAAAAGTGACAAAAAAGTGAGAATGGAAAAGAACAGTGGAGAAAGAAAAAAAAGAACTTGGATGGAATAGTTGGAGAAAAGCAACAGTATGTGCAAGAGTCAGAAAGAAATGGAAGAAGCTATTTAACAAAGCCTCAATCTCCACAGTCAGGAGAGGAGAACAGTAAGGTCAAATGATAAGTGACCTCAATCATCTTAAGCAAACACCTTTCCTTTAACACTAAATGTATTTCCTTTTTCTTCTAAAAGAATAATGAAAAGTAAATGAGCAATTTTTACATTTTATTCAGTTAAACACGACAAGGAAAATAGAGATTACAAAAATCAAGTTGAAAGTTATGTGCTACAAATGTGTGTTTCTTTGTTTGATGAGGTCTTAACGGCACCACGACAACGAGGGTCAAATTGTGCCTGAGACTAAATTGTGCCTACACTAAATGTATTTCCTTTTTCTTCTAAAAGAATAATGAAAAGTAAATGAGCAATTTTTACATTTTATTCAGTTAAACACGACAAGAAAAAAAGAAGATTACAAGAGTCAAGTTGAAAGTTATGTGCTACAAATGTTTGTTTGTTTGTTTGATGAGGTCTCAACAGCACTACGACAACGAGGGTCAAATTGTGCCTGAGAGGTCAGATCATTCTAGAGGTAGGAAGGAAAAGAAACAGGGGGAGAATGAGAGAAATTCAAGAACAAAAGTCAGAAAGCTGTGATCGAGAGAGGAGTTGCATGAGTGAAACAAAAACAAAGTAGAGAGGGAGTGGAAGAGGAGAATCAAATATGGTCGTAGAGGGAAGCATGATAAAGGAAAGAGATCATTTTATCTAGAGGATTTTTCTGGAAGAACTCAGCAATTGAGTTGTGGGGAGCGAGGGAAGCTCTGGGAAGGTTGTACAGGGGGCAAGCAAGGAGAACGTGATGGATTGTGAGGGTGCAGTGGCAATTGTTACAGAGGGGTTGGGGGGAACCAATAAGGAGGTGGGAGTAAGTGAGGTGGGTGTGACCAATTCTAAGACGGGTGATACCTGATAATAGAATAATATTCTGATGACAAAATAGCCGGACTGGACACAATTCATGATAACCTTTTCAAAACATTTTAATTCTAAATCATAACTATCTTTGGAATGGTATATATTAGTCTAAGAGTCTTGATTTTGTTGTGTTCCGAACTGATTTTTTTCTATAAATAACTTGTTACATATGCATCCTCCAGTCACCAAGGTGTGTACATGTTATTTCTTCAGTTATGGCAGGAACAAAAAGTTGGAGGTGGTGAATGGTGAAAGTTGAATCGTGTCGTGCTGTTACACATGGGGTGTCATTCGTCTTCCTTGACATTCTTTTAAAATGGATTTATGTCATCGTCTTCCTCCCATACACATTGAGTCTCAACTGGGAATATCTTGGAGATTTGGAGTTCTCTTCTTTTCCCATGCTCATTGAGTCTCAGCTGGGTGGAAAGGATGATATATTTATGTCTGCATTGTCATCTCTTATAATCTTTAAGGGAGAGGTGTTCTTATATTTACCTAAAAGTTTGGTTTTATTAAGAAATGAGGACATTTCTTGTATGGGTATAATCTTATGTAAGAGTCTTGATTTTGTTGTGTTCTGAATTGATCATTATAAATGATATATTTTGAAGTGTTTGTTGTGTAAATCATATACCTTGAGGAGTTTCATGTTTTATCCTTGATGAGGATTCATTTTTTACATTGTTACATTGAGTTACATTGTTATGATTGTTTATGAGTTGAAGTTCTATTTAAGTTTTATAAATTGGTTTCATTGTCGTGGTTCCAGAATTACCAAATCATATTTCTGGAAGTTTATAATGTACGTCTAAAATTGATGACGCCAGCCTTTGGATATTTGTTCTTAGTTTGCATGATAATCACATGTCTGTCACTTGTACATCAGATGTTAGGCTTCATCGGCATACATTTATATACTTCTATATTTTTGTCCAATGGGTAAGCTTAGTTAGTCATGGGACCTTTGATATCCAATCACCTTTAAGTGTCTCCATGACTTTGATTAACATGGTATGGTACTTTCCTCCAATCAAATGGTTAGATCTGATCAGGTGCTCAGGCTTATCCAATCAGAATAGTTGTTTACTTGGAAGGGCATATGCTCTATCGATCATATCCATATCCACTTTGAGTCGAGTCAGTCTTGTCTGTGTGGTTGTCCTGTCAAGTCGTGTGTTGTGGTTACACTGTTTATTACGTATCATCTCTTGTATTTTTCCATTCAAAGAACTGTAATTCACCTGTAAACATCATTGGAATATAAAGCATGTTGTCATATTTAAGGATTTGATAAACTTACGACCGGAATCGAACATTCCTTTCTCTGATGTTTCATTTTATCCCCTAAGTGCACTTTGTTACAGTTAAGACTAACGTTAGCAAACAACCCGTAAGGAAGGTCGTACATATCGATCATATCCGTATCAGCTGAGTGCACTTTGTTACAGTTAAGCCTAATGTTAGCAGACAACCAGTAAGAAAGGACAATCTTACATTAGTATGGTAAAACCTCATCCATCAAAACTGTTAAGATATTTTAGTGATCAGACTTGGCATTGGGCACACTTGTGTATAAGAAACAGTTCATTAAAGGATTAAAACAGTGATCAAGCAAACTTATTTATATGAAACAGGACTTTAAAAGAAACAAAATGATTAAGAAAACATTCAAAAATCTTATTCTGTTCATGAGATATTCAAAGCTCTGTCTCATTTGTGTAGAAATGACTGATGTATTAAGTCTACTATGAAAGGTTGGCACCCTCATCCTCACATTCTTAATGATTGATAATGTATTTCAAAGAAAATTTGTTTAACATTTATACTATTTGAAATATTTAATTATTTCAATTCATTTAATACCAAACTCTAAATCTAAATATCTCCTTAACGGAATAATATTTTGGAATGCTTTCTTCACCAATTTATTCCTTTTGAAGTCCTCTTTCATAAAAAATGGACTTGCTTGAACCCTGAACTTTGGTGCTTCATCTGTTATGCTCTTACCTGGCTAAAGCTTCTATCATCTGCTGCCAGCTGAGCAAGCCTGTCCAACAAATCTATCCTTCCTTTCATTGCTTTCACATACTCATGAACTTGAAACGGAAATGAAAAATGAATATAACTATGGCTGCATCACAGAAATATAACAAATTGATTTCAGGGATTAACCTGTAAGTCCAGTGGGCACTATAAAGGCTGAGAATCAGAGTAAAAGCCTTGATTCCTAATATCTCGAGGTTAATCAGGAATATATGTATGTGTAATCTCTGATAGGGCAGGGTGTCTTCAGAGTGTAACAATGTGGCTGCAGATAGATGACAGTTAATGCACTCTCTGAAACTTAATAATCTGTGGAAAGAAAGAGGTAACATTGGTTACACTGCTTAACAATCAAGTAAAAACCATAAAAAATCTAAAAATTCCATCAAAATCAGTGTTGATTTTACAGCTTTCTGTATTTCCAGGTGTTGATATGAAGCTTTGTAAGAAAATATGTGATGCATGAAGGGGGCCAGAGGAGTATACAGTATATCTATTTGTTTGTAAATCCTGTACTTTTAATCACATATGCTTGATTTTGACAAAAAAGTCTTTGCAACTTAGCAATACCCTCAATCAGCTTCTAGGTGGAGAACACATTCCCATCAGTTTCAAATACTAAAATAAAGTAAGCAATTAAAAAAATTACATCCAAATTTATCAGTTGCCTATGCCTTCAATTCTGACCAGCCCCAACTCTACATATTCTCGGAGGTGCAGTGGTTAAGGAGCAATGCTTGTATGCGAAAGGTACAATGTTCGACTCCTGTCCCAAGTGCTGTGATGTGTCCTTGAGCAAGACACCTTATACTAATTGCTCCAGTCCACTCAGTTGTAAATGATTATCATCACTGCTGGGTAGTTAACCTGTGTTGGACTGGCATCCTGTCCATGGGGAGTCATGTGCTCTCATCCACTCATGCCGAAGAACCCGGAGATAAGCACCCGATGATGGATTTGGATAATGGATTTATTTCCTCTTTAAAAAAACAAAAAACTGTTGTACTTGCCCATATATCTACAAATGAAACTAAACGTGATAGACCTACCAGTGAAGGCCAGAATTCCCTCCTTAACAGCTTTCTCTTTGTTGGCATTGTCATTTGTAAGTAAAACCACTTTTGGCGCACTCTCTGACGCAGCTGCCAAATGTTTCTTGTACCAGGATGCTGAATGTCTAATGATCCTATCATTGTAATCATTAGCAGTCTCTCCGCCTTCACGTTCGATGTAAGTTTCTCTGCAAATTGAATGTATTAAAATGATTTTTATTGTTTGTTTGGAAATTTCTATAATTGGAAACTCATGATTTACCCATTCATATGACATGTGACATTACTCTTGGGTGGATGAGAGAATTTTGTCTACAAGATTTCTCCTCAGAAGATGGTGTCCATTTATACAGCTGAGTTAAGTAAAACAAACCAAATGGGAAAATATACTAACAGTGTTGCGAAGCTGGAAGAAATCTAAGGTTCCGGCAGAAAAACAGCAATTACCTTCATTTTTTTTCCAATTATTTTTCATTTTTTTAAAAGAATTATAATAGTTTCTAAATATTTTTACAAAAAAGTCCAAAAATTTACAAAATTTCCAATACTTTTATTACAAAGTTTCATATCATATTTAATTGACACTTTTACTTCCCAACCAGGAAAGCAACATCATCCCCCCACCCCTCCCCCACTTCCTATAATGCCTCTGGATACAGCCATTTTCCTAAACTTTCCATTCGCTCCCGGAACTAAAAGCCGAATACACCACTGCATCATCCATATATTTAAGGCTTACTTGTGGTGCTCGTTTGTGAAGACATGAAACCTCTTGTCAGGATTGGTGACCATTTCTTGAATCCTCTTGTATGCAGGTAAACTTCTGTGTTTGACCTTAACAATGCAGAAAATAATAATAATTGAAAAAAACAATGTAAGTAATCTTTAACTGTTCTACCTATTCAAAAACAATTTATAACTTAATCCTTGTCAAAGCAAGCTCAGAAAAGGGACCTGGGCTTCACTCAATTTCAGTCTCATAGGTTAACCATTGTCAAACAACACACGGAAAGGGGACCTGGGCTTCACTCAATTTCAGTCTCATAGGTTAACCATTGTCAAACAACACACGGAAAGGGGACCTGGGCTTCACTCAATTTCAGTCTCATAGGTTAACCCTTGTCAGACCACACACGGAAAGGGGACCTGGGCTTCACTCAATTTCAGTCTCATAGGTTAACCCTTGTCAGACCACACACGGAAAGGGGACCTGGGCTTCACTCAATTTCAGTCCCATAGGTCAACCCTTGTCAGACCACACACGGAAAGGGGACCTGGGCTTCACTCAATTTCAGTCCCATAGACTTAATGGTACAGTAACCCTTGTCAGACTACACACGGACAGGGGACACGCGCTTCACTGAATTTCAGTCTGACAATGGTTAAAAAGGACAATTTCATTATTGATTTTCATTCATGAACCATTTGCAATGAATCTTAAAGGTGTAAACTTTTCATGAAATCTTTGGCTACGATAATGGTTTTAAACAGAAGTCAGCTAATATTGCCTCCACACGTCCAAACCTTTAAGTCTATGGTCAACATTACATCGCTATGAGACAATATCACTCACTTTTAACAGGCTAAGTTCGATGAACTAGCAAACCAAGCTACACACCACCAATTTTTGAATTCTTGTAGAATTTTAACTACTTGAATACATCACCATTTAATTATTCTAAACAGCCACAATCTCAGTGTCAGACGTTGTGGCAAAAAAATTGTTATTAAAAGAATATTGAATTTTCCCTTGTTTCATTTGAAAAGTTGGGTCAAAGAAGTATACAAATATAGAAAGACAGAATAACATCTTTTATATTATTGATTGATATTTGGTAAAACTGGGTACCATATTCAAATTCAATTTTAAAAATGTTGTTTTTCTTGTCTTAGATCATTATTATACCAAAAGGATGTGAGTTTAGCATAGTACTTGCTGTGGTTATTTTTTGTAGGCCATTAATTATGGTTTGCCATTCATTTAATTTATAAATTTATGTTTGTTGCAAAAAATGCTGCTGTGAGAATGATATCTGTTACATTATTGATTGAAATTTGGTAAAACTGGGTACTACTGTATTTAAATTTAAGTAATCATGAAATGTTTCTGTAAAAAGTTATACTTTTTCTTTCAGATCATATCATACCAAAAGGGTGTGAGTTTAGCAAATTACTTGCTGTAGTGATTTTATGTGGGCCGCTATAGTTTGCCATTCATTTTAATCTATAAAGTTATGTTTATTACAAATAATGTTGCTGTAAGTGTATGTTGAAGCTCTGTGCCATTTCTAAAACTGAAATCTGTTATTTTCCATCAATTATGTTGATTGCTAATTTTTATTTGTAAAGACTTGCAAATTCTCAAAAAGATTTTACCTGGTCCCTTTAACTTACTCACTGACACTCTTACTTTAAAACATTAATTCTGTTCATGTGCTTTGAGAAATTCTTTGGTTCAACATTTTATTAGTCCCTTGGTGTATTCAGTTACATCTCAGGTAAGTCACTGTTCTTTCATCCTCTTCGTTTTGTTTTGATCTGGTGGCTCTGATAATGTCTCCTTCCTGTGTTCATTCTTTTATCATGTGACCAACATATTGTTGTCCAGAGAAGGGTTTTCTTTGTTTTTGTGTCTCAAATCAATATTATTGGATAGCTACAAGTTTGGGTGTGAGTAATTTTAGATTTTTGGGAAAAACTGTCAGGAGGACATATAGTAAAGTTGGATTATCACCAAGTAGCTTATTATTTGAGTGCAGAATTATCTTTTCAAAACTCTTATAATTATTGTACAATGCAGTATGTGTAGTAGAAATAGCCTTTGCATTGTAGTTGAACTAGAAATATTTGTCTGTGTCTCTTCAGTTTCGCTGACATTCTTTCTGTTTTATTCTGTGAGTGTGAAATCCACCAACATTTGCAGTCTTCATACTGTAGATGCTGGCACAACCCAAAAAGAGATTTGTCAGCCCCAAGACTTCTCTATATAACATACAAAAAAACCCATCATGATTACCTCTTTCTGAACCGTTTGTAATAGAATGACATTCTTCACACTGGAGTCGTTTAAGATATCCAGCTGAAAAGAAAAAAAAGGATGAAAATAACTGATCCTGAATTTGGAATTGGTGAATCTTGTACACTTTCTTTAACCCTTTAAATCCATCAAACTTGATTTTTTTTCTTCACTTTTTGAAGTCAACTGAGAAGTTGAACATAAATAACCTAAAATACAAAAACCCAAAACAAATACCAATTTGTGCAACAGCTTCTATAAGTCTGAGACCTCCAATATATCACATGAAGTGACCATGATCAAAAGTGTTTATTTCGAGGATAAAAGATACACACTGAATGCACAGTGAGATTAGAGGCTAGTAAATTTGTTATGCACTTGTCAGTTATCTTACTCACCCCTACTCCTCCGGACAAAGTGAGTCATAGCACCAAAGTGGGTGACCAAAACATGTACATTGATGCACCCCTCAGTCACTTAGGTGACTGACATTTCTTCTGAAATGACTTACACCAAATCACTCACCTCTGTACAAAGTCAATGGGGCTGAAGTAAATTGACTCACCCCAGAGTCACTCTGGCAACTGACAATTTGGTACAATGTTGCACAGGTGAATCACTATTTCATATGTCAATGACTCACATTTGACTGACATTGCCGGGGGTAGTAAGGGTGAGTCATACAAATGACAAGTGCCTTCTCCTGGAAAAGGCTAAAAAGACTAGGTTAAAAAAAGAGAGACGGCAGCAAGCGATGTGTAAGATGCCGGACATAGCAATAGAGAGGTTTATTATAGATTGAGTCCTCATGGAGGGTGTATCTGTATAAAGCATAGCCACTAACAAAATTCGGAATTGAATCTTACCCAAAATATGCTAATGCACTTAAGCCACTTAAAAATGTTTGCAAGGTTCGGGAAACAAAATCTAACAACATGCCACAAGAAAGAAAAAAAAAATACATCTGACGGGCAAGAGTTATTATTAAGAGTGACTGAGAATTGCGCTTGTTAAGTTGCCAATACTCATCACTAATTTTGATACTAATACCCCCCACCCCCCCCCCCCCCACCAATCAAAACTTGCCCCTAACGTACATGTAAGTAGAAAGTGGTGAAGGTTAAAGCTATTCTATGTGTACTCGTTTTGACTCAAACAGCTGTTTGAATACAAACTCAGGCTCAGCCTCTAAGTGAAACTGCAACTTGTGCAAGCACTGTGGTTATTTATTTTAAAACTAGTTCCGCGAAAAATACATAACAAATAATCTTTCTTTTCACCTAAAAAGAAAACTTAATATTTACCTGATGAAGAACAACATTAGTATCTGGAAGCAGATAATGAGAAAAACTACATAACTCGTTTTCAATGTTTTGCGGCTGTTTTTCAAGAACTGGTTTTTCGTGTCCACACTCTTGGCAAACATTTGATCCACACCAAATATCATCTCGCAAATAGTGCTCTCTGACCACTTTAATAATCCCTCCTCTTCGTGTCTTTTTTACAAAGCTCGTTGACTTTAACATTCTCAGTCTCACAATGAAAACTTTGACGATATGTGACAAAATTCTTATCAAGAGAGAAAATTCAGCTTTTTGCCAGGGCGCAGTTTTTCTCTGGGTAATATATGGTCCAAAACATAACTATATATCGACCGTCACACAAAATTAGTGTATTTGATGATTTTTAACACTATTTAGTTACCAAATTTCAGCCAAATTGCAAAAAATCTTATACCCCTTCTGTAAAAAAACGCTTTAATTATTAACAAGAAGCTGAAGTTCTCAAAAAAATGTTTATTTTGATAAAAATGTATACGGATGGCGATCGGGATCTAATGTAAAACTTATAAATGCATGTGTGGTAGTATGACAGTAGTTGAACAAAAAATGCCCTCAATCTCACTCAGTCGAGTCTGTTGGATTATTAGTATGCATTACTTGTTCATACTGCGTTTCCACTCCATCCTTTCCTTTTCCACCTTCTGTCACTTGTCAAACAAGCATTGAAAATAATTGCATCAAATTTAAGTCTGTCAGTGTCAGATTCTCTGAACTTGTAGTTGTAATTACTCCTGCAGGCCCTGTATTTTCGCAAACAGCTGTGAATATTTTCCATGGCTTGAGATTATGTTACGTCATATCCGCCTTTTAAAGAATGATTTGTATTGGTTCCCAAGCAGGACCGTATGGGCCAGTGACGTCGCCAGGATTTTGGGTTGGATGGGGGTGGAGGGGCACAGCAGTAAATAGGAATAGGGTGCTCGTAACGGCGTGAAGTCCAGGGGCGAATCTCTGGTAGGGTTTCATGTATATACGAATGAAGAAAGGATAGCCTGAACAGGAAGAAAGGATAGTCTGAACAGGAAGAAAGTCTGAAACACATATATATTTACATCTCATTAGTTTTATACACAAGTGGAGGATCATGTTATGTAACATGATTGACAGATGATTCTGTCCAGCAGGCAGAATCAATGTGATTGTATTTGATGCCCCCAAATGGCTTTATATCAAACGCAGAAGTCAACAATTAATTGATAAAAATAAAAAACTTCATATTCTGACGTAGGCCCCTACGCCAGAACGTTAAAATCAACGCAGATATGCATTTGGGTGCCAAGTTCTAAACTGTGCTGAACAGACAGAAAATAAATTTCCCCTGAAAATTGATAACATTTTGGGTTCAGGGGCGAAACTCTGGAAACAGGATTTTTCATGTACCAAAAATGGCTTAAAAGCTTAAGACACAAAATTTCAATTGATAACTTAAAAAGTCTCAAATAGGCTGAAGCATTTGGGTACCATTTATATTTCTAAGCAGATATTAAGAAATTTCCTCGAAAAAATATAGAAATTCAGGCTAAATATTATTGGGTATTTGAGTCGCAAAGCTCTGAAATGGTCACAAAAACGTAAACAATTAAAAAGTATATATATGTTACTTGCATATCTTGCTGGTAGTTTTCGTGTCAAAATTTAATGAAAATCCGTCAAAACTTAAAAAAACTCTTTTTTTTGCATGAGCTGAACAACTTTATTTTTGTCTCCGAAGGCTAGGGGGAGAACACCATGGAAGCTCTGAACTGCAGTGAAGATTCGGGCCCCGTTTTTGATGCCCTATGGCTTAAAATTAAAGATACATTTTCGATCATACAGTTACAAATTATCACAGTGAGGAAAAGTCTTATTCTAACATTAAAATCACCTTAGACTGTTATACATTTGAGCATGGATGTACGATCCTTGGTTTGGGTTACCAATTTGAAACAGGCAGAGAGAATATAACCCCCCAACACTGAGGAAATTAGAACAAAAATCAGGGCGAAATAGCTGTGACATGGGTCACAATGCCACGGAGAGCAAACAGCTTTTTTTGTATTACTGCAGAGATTAGAACATGAAATAACTCATTATTCAATTAGGCCTATTGTGACCTATGAATTTAAAGATGGTCAAAAATGGCGGAAAATACTTTAAATCGAAGTCATCTGTGATTTTTTTTTATTGCCGGTTCTTCGTTTTGGGGCACACGGGGGCACACCAAAAATTGGGGGTACGCCCCCCTCCCCCTCCTTAGCGACGTCACTGTATAATGAGCCGCCGGGGCCTTTCCCCTACTGGTGCTTACGCAACATGGTGCTTTACAATATTGTGCTTATCAGCGGCGCATAAGAAGATATTTGACAAGTTGGAGATATTTGACATTGGGGATTTTACTTTTGTCCCAACAAACCTAAACAAATGTAGGAGTCTTTTATCACGTGTATACTGTCCAGGCGTTTGTAAAGAGTGTGGAGGGGGTGCTGGAATCGTAAAATTATTGGAAATGTTCGAAGCATTTGGCAAAATTTCCCGAAAATTAAAGAGAAATTCCCAAAAATGAAGAAAATTTCCCGAAAATGAAGGAACTTTTCTGGAAATTGAAAACTGCCTGAGTCATGTTCCAAGACGAAATCTTTATCAGTATACTACCAGCTCAATCTGACTCAGTGGAAAGGGTGTGGTTGCCCATCGCACATTTTTCTGGTTGACGCTTGTTCAGTTACTGTATTTTATTTTTTGTCATGCTGATGGCAGGCCTAACAAGAGTTCAATCTCGTGTGTTCAAAACTTTCCCAGGCCCTTTAAAGGATTTGTTCAGTTGTCAAACAAGTTGATTTTGCATTAAAGAAGAAATCTTATTCCGTTCAGGACATATTAAAGTTCTGTCTTATCTGTGTAAAAATTCCTGCTGTAGTAGGTCTACTATGGAAGGTTGGCGCCCTATTGCTCACTGCGTCACTGGCGTAGCCATAATTTTTGTTTTGGGGGGCAAACCATGAACGGCGAGAGGCATTTTTCTTGAGTGGGAACCGAAAGTATGTCACCGTAAGGCGACATTATTTTGCGCGTAGCGTAAAGCCATAGGGCGTGGGGTTTAGGGGCCCGCCTAAGGGCCCCTGGTGGGGTTCAGGGGCGAAGCCCCGGTGGGAGGTCAAGGAGGCGAATCTCTGAGAAATTACACATTTTAGAGATATGAAATGCGTTCAAATTAAAGCTTAATCACCTGGTGTGTTTTCAAGAGGCGAAGTTCCAGAAAGCTACGGGACATGAAGGGAATTCGGCACGGGCGTAAGCCAGGATTTTTTATTTTTTATTGGCAAAACCATAATTGGGTAATAAACATTTTTTGCTAAAAATAAAATTATTTTTATTACACATTATACACACTCTTGAATTCTATTTTTTTTTTTTGGCTCAAAAACAGAAACACACATGGCAATTAATTTTTTAGTGAAACTTGCTCCCCTGTGCTCACCTGCAGGGCGAAACATTTGTTTTTTTGATGTTGGGATTGGAGAAGGATACGCCAGTGCAATTAGCAATTGTTATAATCAATTTTTATAAAGAAAATGTACTCAATTATTTGAATATTTTTCTTGAAACTTTCTTCAGGTGGTGAATTATTAATTACCCTCAATATATTTGGTTTTACAACTTTTCTCAAATATCCATTGGTTTTTAAGCCACCAAATCGCGGGATTATATATGATAGAATACGTAGACTGAGAAATCTGAGGATGTGATGTCACAACTAAACAGAAATCGTTGGAACACCACACATCTTACATTATTTTTACAGCAACGGCACTGGACAAAAACCAGGTCGTATTCGTAGGTCCAATCATATTTCAACTTACAACAACAGAAAATGGAAAGAAATATGTCACCATAATGTCAGATATAAAACATAATAAAAAACATTACAAACACCCACCATTACCCCCTGAACGCTCGAACCCCTCCCCCTCCCCATTCAATGTTGGGGGAAATTGGTCGGAAGGGCGTCTAAGAAGCCACGAATGCTCATATTTCTGATCCCAACATTAAACGGGGGCGCGGGGGACATGGTTCTCCTCGATGTTTTGTGTTTTTGTTTGCACAATTTTTCAGCAGTGTTCCAACAATTTTGTCCATGAAAATTGATTGTAGTCTGATTTCAGTCGTTTAAACTTTAAACTTAAATATCTCCTTAACGGAGTAAGATTCTTTTACGCTTTCTTCACCATTTTGTTTCTTTTAGAATCCTCTTTCATACTTGCTTGACCACTGAAGTTATTAATCCTTTAAATGGCATCCTTATGGCATCCATGCCTCTCATTCAATATCACATGGTGCGCATCATTGATGGAACATAGCCTGCTGTTTAGTAGCCTTTTTTTCTTCTTCAGATTTACAAAAGGCCAGGATGATGGGAAAGTTAAAGGGGTACAGGTTGTAACTAAGAATCAGTGCAGGAACTTATTGAAGTATATTTTTATACAGGCAATTTTGCTGGTCATATGCATTTCAGTTAAGTAAGTAGGTATTGCATCCTCTTTCAACAGCTAATGTTATATTGAGATATCAATGGCCGATTGATCAACCAGTTGTGAAGTACTGGTGAATAAAGACCCACCAGAACCGAACCCACAACCTCTAGCTTGCCAAGCTCCGCTAGACCATGGGGATCTTCAGAGTTGCTTTTCAGAGCTAAACTGTATAAAGGCTAACTGACAGCCATCTTATCTTTTATTTCTATAAGATTCTGAATTGTGTATTCGAGTGATGTCAGGTTAATCCATAATAAGAATCAGGAAATGTGGTAATTTGTATCCATATTTGTTAATTCACACCTTTAAAAAAACTACTCCTATAAATAACCTTCCATAACAGTGTGGTCAATGTTGGTGTTTTTGAATACTTTTGGTATTTTTGAACCATTTTTCAAACCTTCTTTGATCAGGTTGGTATTTTTACTAATTTTCTCTTTGACTGTAATGATAAGGGGTATTTTTTTTATCGACCATTTGTTATTTCTGTAGTCCATAACATTGGTCACTGTTCCATGCCATTTGAATTATACAGAAGGGCAAAAATGATACCGACAAGCACAACAATTCAGTGTGAGAGAAGATGGAAGGAAATTAAACATATTTTACGGAGAAATGCCACCAATAATTCAAGGGTAGCTCTGATCTCGACACCAGATTGGCAAAAATAAGAAAAAAAGAGGCAACATGGAGGTGAATGGTAGAGAAAGAGAGACACGTAAATCAGGTCAGGAAGTGGCACAAGACAGAAAGGTTTGGTTTGGTTTGTTGATGTTCAATGGCACCATGACAGTCATTGTCAAATGTGCCACAAGACAGGAAGAGATGGATTTCTGTGCTGAAAGCCTCAAATCTCCACAAGGAGAAAGGAGCAGTGAGACCATATGAAATGAAAAAGAAAAAGAAAAGAAAAAAAGTTCACAGGATTTCTTTGTAATTTTAGCATTCCACTTTTTATTCAAATACAGCGGTACAATAATTGGCGACATTCTTCTTTCATGTGTACACTGACATGTGTTAAAGCCATTGCCTGCCTGTTACATTGTTTTTCCATCAAAAAATGATCAGAATCTCATGATACCACACATAACCTTAGATGGACATTTAAGTTCTACACTTAAAACATAACAAAATTGTTCACATTAATTTTAAGACACCAAGCAATCATACAGTCTTGGGTAGTCTGTCCAATATTAAACATGAAAATTACCACAATATGTATGAATAGGGGATAGGTTAAATTCCACTGTTGAAAAGTTATATATAAACTAATGGTTAAAATATTTTCACTATCTAGTTTTTCTTCCTTGAAAGGAATACTTTATCATTTAGTTTCAGCTCGCTTATCCATTGTCATATGTTAGGTCCACTACATATTTCTTAACATAACGATCAAAATTGTGTCCTAAACACCCGATCATTAAAAGAAAACTGGTTGAGTGATCAAGTTACATCCCCCATCCCTTCCGATTTGCATTGCTTGCTTACTCGCGCATCAAACTATAGGACAGTTTCCAAACTTCGCAACACAATTCAAACTCGACTTGAATGATTGTTAGGCATACAATTATGTCTGGAAATTATCCTGCTATACTTGAAAGTTGATATTACTTTTATAGGTTTTTAAAACTAGTGGAGGTGAGATGTTGTATGCATCATTAGTCAGGTATACTCCCAATTTGGACAACTTTTTAATGTGGCTGCTAGATCATCATGATTGCTTTCCTTGGTAAATATTTAAAGCGTATCCTGAAATTCATGCCTGTAAAAACACTGAAATGTTAATTTTTTTGTGCGTAGAATGTAAAAAGCTGAAACCAGAATAAAAATGTAGATGAATTGATAATAAAGTTAGAGGGGACACAAACTTATCAACAATAAAAACATTACTCTATTTACTGCAGCTAATCACTACTAAATACTCTTCCAAAAATGTTATTGAATGGATTTCAACCATTCTTATATATCGTAAGGAAGGTTTTCTTTCCTACACACCTACCTTAATATAGATAAGATAACAAAGACGGCCTTTTGACCACTTTTAATCAAGCAGCCTCCTACAATCTGCGTCAAAATACTTGACACTTTTTCCCCTCTCTCCTGCTTCAATGTTGTTTGTTTCTCGGCATGCCAAAAAGGAGACACAAAGGAGAGCTGAAATTAAATTTCAATATTGAAAAGGGGTAGAAGGGGAATGAAAAAAGGACTTTTGTCGCTGATTGTAAGACTGAATATAAAAGTCTGGCTAGCAAACAATATTTCCATTAAGAAATTTGATTGTAACTTCATATTTAGTAGCTTCTGCATCAACTATTTTCATGGAATGTCTGATTCACAAGTGAGTTAGTCACCTTTTAGAAAATACTACATATAGCTTGACAGTTTTTTGTATGATTTTATTTCTTTGTATCCAGAGACAAAAATCAAATACATTTTCACACCCATTATAGAACTTAAGTTTCAACAATTCTGCTGCTGGTGAAAAAACTTTCTGAAATGAAATTTATGAACAAATGAAATCAAATTTTAACATTTTAATTCATTTGCCATCATAAATCATCTCAAATTGTAGAAGAAATGAAATCAAATGTATAAAAACGACTATTTAAAAAATGAAGAATTCCAACTTTTCTTAAGAACTTGGTACACTAAGGTGAGGTTGCTGAACCATTAACTATTATACACATTTAAACCAAAAACAAACTTTAATGTGATCATATAGGCAACAACAAGTGGGAAATGAAGGGAGTTTTTTTTTTAAATCAGACAATAGCGGAGATAAAATAAGCTCCCAGGAAATGAAGGGAGATCACTTTTTTTTCTTCTACAGATAGGCAATCAAATAAGGTCTCAGGAAATAAAGGGACATCAATTTTTTTTTGCATTTTAGGCGATCGAGGAGATCAAATAATCTCCCAGGAAATGAAGGGAGAGAACTATTTTTTTTTCTTTTTTCTAGATCAGCTGATCGAGGAGATCAAAAAAGAAGCTACTAGGAAATGAAGAAGATCACTTTTTTTTCAGATCAGCTGATCAAGGACATCAAATAAGCTCCCAGGAAATGAGGGGAGATCACTTCTTTTTTTTTCCAGATCAGGCGATCGAGATCAAAGAAGCCTCCAGGAAATAAAGGGAGATAACTTTCTTCAGATCAGCCGATCAAGGACATTAAATAAGCTCCCAGGAAATGAAGGGAAATCACTTCTTTTTTTCTCCAGATTAGGCGATCGAGATCAAAGAAGCCTCCAGGAAATAAAGGGAGATCACTTTCTTCAGATCAGCCGATCAAATAAGCGCTCCCAGGAAATGAAGATCACTTTTTTTCAGATCAGGTGATCGAGGAAATCAAATAAGCTCCCAGTGCTATTAAAGCACTCAGCCAAAATGTGAAGGCGCATTATTCTGAAGTCTCTGGAATATTCAAATAGAACTTTCTTGCACATGATGGTACTGAAAACCTTTGATACTTATGTTCAAATTGGCTGTATGATCATTTAAAGAACACTGAAATTTAAATGACACCTGTATTCAGAAAGAGACCTGTTTTTTCCATATTTCCTATGAATTGGCAAAAATCATGCCTCACACTTCCAACGAGAGCTCCTTTGAAACATGGAGCCCTGCAAAACTAATTCAATAATTCAAAAAATTGGGGAATCTAAGTTTTTAAATATTTTTAATTTTTTTGCTTTAAAAAAACAAAACTGCCCTCCAGGAGTGGGCTAAATTTGAATACTTTGTCTTGGAAGGGGGGTCTAGGTCCCCCATTTTTTTTAATGCTGGCTATGCCACAGACTCCAAGCAAATATTGCTGATGATTCTTGGTCACTTAATAATCTTTCCTTCTTAGTGGTTCTGCCTTGTTCAAAATATGTAACAGTGGCAAACTTATTTCTCAAAATAAACAACAACAATGACTTATTTACATATTGGCATTCAAGTTCCGAAACAACTTCTTGTACCTGGAAAGCCTTTAAGATTACCATTCTGACACTGCTGTTACAAATTCATCATATACATTTTTTTTTTCTTTCAGTGAGTGTTACTTTACTTTTTACACAATAAATAATTGCAATATGTTTGGCAAACTTTCCAGGAATTTTTCCACAGCTGATGACACTTAAAAAGAAAAGATAACCCTTTAATGGCTTCAAAAATCGAACCATTTAGAAATTAACAAGTTTACATAAATTAGCAATGTTGAGGACATATCTTTACATCATCAGGTACCTACTACCAGCATGTGATCATGTCTGAATAACTCAAATCATACTAAGACCCCCAAAAGTGAATCAGTCCAGGAACAAAGGTTATGACATAAGACGAACAAGCTTAACAATCAGAAACCGAATCCAAATTAATCGGAAACATAAATCAAAGGATGAATATTAATGATTGATCCCAGGAGGTACGATTTTATTACAAAAGATGTCAACAACAATCACTATCCGTAACAATTGAGAAGAACACTCACATCAGAATTGTATCACAACAAATGGATAAAAGACTGCTTTATAAAATTCACATTTACATAAAATTTAAACTTAAGTCTACTTCTACTAGACAAAAAAAATTGTTGGCACTTAACAGTTTATATGTGATAAGGTCAAACTTTAGCAAGACATTTCTGGAAAACTTGACATTCTTGTTAATGGATAGATTTTCAAAGTACATCATTGTTAAACTCAGATATGTGTATTTTGTAGTTATACCGTACAAAATACCGTAGGTAAACAGGTAAGCAGTTTGAACTGAAAAAATACTATACGAGACAATGAATATTGGTTAGTTTCTCCTTTACAAATAATAAATACTGGTTGCTAAAAAAAAACATGTCTTTATTCCTTTCACTTTTACGTAAGAAAATCGATTTACTCAGTTATTATGAAATTGCACAAGTAACCTTAAACCAGAACCAAAAGGTTTTGTGGTTCCGATGCTTTTTCATAAGCTGATTGATTTGCAAAATTTTGTCATGTCATTGCATATCAAGAAATATTTGTTCCATATTTATTCATAAGCTACACCCACCATGCAGATCAATAAAAATGTTGACAACATTAGCATTTGCACAATAATTAACAACACCATCACAGCAAGTATGATGCAAAAAACGATTGCTCATTTATCCTATATCAAGAATTTGTCAGCAAGCCCCACCTACTCATTAGTATTCATGACATCACTACCACACCACTAGAACATACGTACAGACCATGACCCATCTGTGTACCACACATAGCATAAATCTAACATATCATTTATAGTGTTTACATCATTTAGCACTTTAATGTTAAGCCACGCCCACCATGCATATTAATGACACCTGTTAATAACATAAGCATGTACACAATAACCAACAAAATTATCATGCCCAATATGACGCAAAACAGACATACAGTTGCTCATTTATCATTTTTTTTTAAATGATTGAAGGGGGGAGAAATTCGCGCAGAAAAAGTTTCAATAAAATACCAAATTTTCCCCCAAAATGTAAACTTTGGCATTTTTGAGCCATAGTTTGGCATTTTCGGTGGAATTCCTTATGTCTCTCCCCCACCCCTCCCCGAATTTGAAATCCTAGTGTGAATGCTGCTGCGCCCACATCATTAAAATGTACACACCAGCTAACTTCATGATTATACCAATCATGAAACAAAACAAACATGCGGTTGTTTGTTAAAATATGAGTTTCAAGATTTTGATATTAAGCCCTGCCAACTTATTAATATGCATGACATCACCATCAAAAACAATAGGGCACATCTACGATTCATGGGCTATATGTGTACCACATATGACATGAACTCAATGTACCATTTTTGAGATATCGTGTTCACAAGCTAGGTGTTACACACACACCCATACATGCACAACAAGCGGACCGGATAGGTTCCTGATGCTGATCGCATCAGAAACAAAAATGTATTTACCATTACTTTTGGGAAATATTTGTTACCATCAATATTCCAATTGTAAATACAGGCTTTTAAAATTACAAAACAGGATTGCTGTCCAGGGTTCGCAGTAGGAATAGACTTGAGAGGGATTTATCAGTTTGACTAACTAATCTATTATGGTAAGGTTAGGGATGTGTCCGTTTACCAATAATCGTGTACACAATCGAAAAAATTGTTTACCATTTACAAAATTAATACATGGTTTACATGGAAAAATCACCCAGAAAGTGCCCCTACCAGTTTCTCAACAATACTCTGCATTCAAAATCAATATTCATTCACACCACAGACAAAACTTTTAATCAATGATTTTACATCCAACCAAGGATTTAATATTTCTTAATGCGGGAGATAAATTCACAGAAATTTTTCACTTTGATTTTATGAATTAAGAGCTACTTGATGTAAGCTTAGGCCCTGTTAACAATATAGGCTTAAATCTGAATTAGGTTAACATCCGTTTTACAAACTGTCAAATGAACCCAGAAATACACGGACGAAAAAGCATGATTGTTACCAAAAATAAATGCAAAGATTTATCTGACGCAGTCAATTAAATTGTGCAAAAAAGAAAAAAAGATTGCGAACCAAACGAACAAAAATGTTTAGAAGTTGCTGAGATTTCAATGTGGTTCGTAAACATCAGCGCCATTTTGCCAAGATAGTTGCATAAAATACAGTACAAGTGGGAATGACACTGGGTTGGAATATTTTTTAAACAGAACGCTAGCTGCAAGCTAGTGGTGCACTTTTGAATCTTTGATACGTGTTGAAAACATATCGAAATGCTTGTACGACATGGCAATTACTTGGTAATATTTCATTTCTGTATCATATTTTTGACAACTTTTTTCAGCCTTTCTAGTAATTTGAAGACTTAATATAGCCCCCTACTCAAGTTTTGTGACATTCTTTACTTATTTTCAAGGTTGGAAATCGCAATGGTTACATTGTGTTTATTGTAGGGATAGAACCAGTTCCAACAAAAATTATGCAATTTTCGGCAGGTGAACACATTTTCGCCGATCATGTACATAAATAAATTAAAAAAAAAAAAAAAGTTTTCTGAATGAAACAAAAATGAACATCCCTAGGTGAGGGTAATATTTTATAGTCTTAATTCCCTCCCTGATATTCCTGGCTTACTGTAAAATCTAAATTGTTTACGTTGTAACTAACTCACACTTTTTCTAAATAATCTATAAAAAAATTTTTTAAATAAACTCTTACTACACTAAGTAACACTTATGAAAAGATAGTATACTGATCAATTATTTCAAAAGAGCTCTTTGCATTAAAAGTTGCACAACACTTTGATTATGCTATTTATGCCAACATACTCAAATACCTCACCTATATGAGTCTAGCACATCTCTCAGTATTAACGTTCCCACGAGTTCTATCTTTTGCACTTGAATGTGGAATATTGGGTCCTTCACATGGCATTAAGATGGATATTACACCAAAGGATGCAGCTGCAGTGTGCCAAAATCATTTACAGAATGATGTATATTTACCCCGCTAAGCGTAGCGGGGATATTTACGAGAGTTATACTTACCTTCCATGCTATTAACATGCAATCTGGTCAGCGTTAGAATCAGGTCATGTGACCAGATTGCATATTAATAGCATGGAAGGTAAGGTATAACTTGAAGTAAATTTGTTGCACTTGGGTTAAAAATATATAATTATCCATCAATTTAATACGGTTTGTAGCTTGGGTATTTTACATCCCTTAATCAACAGCCAAGGTAATATAGAGATGTACACAGCTGCTGTTTAATAAACCAGTTGTGGAGTACAAGTGAATGAAGACCCACCAGGAATTTAATATGGTCTGGAAAAAAATATACTGAAAGTGCACTGGTGTAACAATCTAACAAATCTTGCCAAGACTTCCTGCAATAAATACCAAAATCAATGTCTGCATACATACAATAGTTACCACAGTCACCCACTAGACAAAAGAACATATATTGACGGACTATTGGTACAGTATCTATGAATTCTATGGAATTTTCTCTTCAAATAAAGAATCAAATGATTAATTTGTTGCAACATAAAATGGATGGTCCACAGCCACATGATAAGCCACATTATAAATTTGATACTGATCTATTTTTCAATAGCTTTAAACCATTCAGTATAAAATCGAGTGTAAAATATTTATATTCTCATCATCAATCTATCTCCATGGCTTCTTGGTTTGCAGCATCTGCTTTCTTCTCGACATCCACAGGTGACCCCATCTCTTCCCCACCCCCCTCTTGTGGTTCCGTTTCCATATTACCCTCATCTTCCTTGTCTCCTGCTGGTTTCTCCGCGTCTTCCTTGGGAGGTTCCTCTTTTGGTTTGGGCTTGGGTTTGGTGACGATGGGCTCACAAGAGGAAATGAGACTCTACATGGAAAGAAACAAAAATTGCAATGAGTCTGCTCATTGCTCAGCCATTTTGTAGAGGTGTATCCATTACACCTATCTATATGTTTCTTGCCAATAGTTTAATAAATTTAGATTTTATCTTCTAGTATTGATGACACTCTGGGCAGAGTTGGAATTAATTGCACAATTTTGCACACTTCTGAATATCTTCCCACAAAAAATTGTGACAAAAATAATATTAATGTAGTAAAATACATCCTTATATGCTTCCCTATTTTGCAATTGAATCAATTACATCGCACAGTTACATGAGGGACATTTATAGAGAACATATTTACCACATATACTGTTGTTTACTCAAGAAATTTAGAGGGGAAAAAAAAATCTTTCTGTGAATTTGTTTTTAGCCAGAACCGTAGTTTTTTTCCAGGCCTGACTCTGGGTCATGTCAACATTTCAATTTTAATGTTTTAGTTTTTAAAATTACATCCATTTTATATTTCCCTTTCATGGCTAATGTTGTTTTACTCTTCAAGTTTGAGTAATTTTTCTCATTAAAGTTTGATCTGTTATGTACTTTATAATGCTTCCAATTCAGTTTCAATACCTTTTGTTTTACTAAAATTTTGGTCATTTTTCTCAATCAAGTTTTATCTGATTTTTTACTTGATGTTTCCATTTCTTTCTCATTTTCATTATCTTAGCATTTAATCTAAATCATTCATTCCCTTTGATTTGCTCTGTTACTTATTACTTTTTTTGTACATCAGGTTTTTGTACAGGGCCCCAAGGAAGATCAGCCACGTGCTGAATGGGGCACCCTGTCTAAAGGAATGACAATAAATAAATAATGTGATCTAAATCTTGAAAATAAATCTCAGGACCTGTGAGTGATCAGTCAAATTAACTCTTCCACAACAGAAAGCTGCAGAAGCATAACATACAATGTCATGAATATGCAAACATTCTTTGCCTGTCTGATCCATTCTACACCAATCACATCAGAGATTCCCAGGGAGCAGTAAAACACTGATCCAAAGAGGCGGGTATCAAGGATGTGGGATGAGCAGGTGGTTCAGCAAGGCGTGTCTCAGAGAATGGATAAACTGTAACATCATTTCACTCGTTACAAAATAGCTTAGAACAGTAAAAAAAAATTTATGCAAATTGACCATGAACAAGCCAATCAAATTTCTTGCTTCAACGTCGCACCCATCCCGTTCTTGCTCACCTGCAATTCTGTTCTGATCTGAGATGTGAACACCACAGGATCCTTGGTGAGTGGAAGTTGATTCTGAGCGTTTATTTTCTGATCTCGCCAAGACTCTTTGTCGCTCACTGCTCGTTCCACCTTCTCTATGTCACTCTTTTCGATATGGGAGAATTTTTCATCCTGAGGGGGAATCAAAAATCTGTATTACAAATCAGTTTGAAAATAGATGGACAGTAGGACTATGAAACTTTCGTTTATCCTCATATGCAGTACATGGTTTAATTTCCAAAAGCATTTAACATGTAATCCATTTCACTGCAGCAAATTTAGGGAAATAACTTTTTAATGCAATTAGACACAACAAATGCATTTTATCTACAATCTTGGACAAAATTGTTGGCACACTTTTCTCTTTTACTCCATTTCAATGTTGGTTGAAACAAAAGTGCCTGAGATGGTCCTCTTTTAAATACAAAATTGAGACAGGGTAGAGGGGGCTTAAGAATGTAAGAACGTGACAACTACTTCTGTCCAAGATTGAAGGTCAACAATAATTATCAGTCCTGTGAGTGATCAGTCAATTGTATTCTTCCACAACAGAAAGCAGCATATTCATGACATACAATGTCATGAATATGCAAACCTTCCTTTGCCCGACTGATCCATTCTACACCAATCACATCAGAGATTCCCAGGAGCAGTAAAACACTGATTTAAAGAGGCGGGTATCAAGGAGGTGGGATGAGCAGGTGGTTCAGCAAGGTGTGTCTCAGAGAATGGATAAACTGTAACATCATTTCACTCATTACAAAATAGCTTAGCTTAGTAAGGTGAAAAGAATTATGCAAATTGACCAATAAGAAACTAAAATTTAACTGGATAACAGAATAGCTTAGCATAGTACAGTACAGTCAAATGCAGAAATGTCTTGCCCAGATCATTTATTCTACACAAAAGATGCCCATTATGCTGTCTGACCAAAACTATAAATATCTGCCAACAAAAATAAATCTTCAAAAACAAGAGAAAAAGACTTTAAACATTGCTTCACTGTCTTGAATTTGCTTCTAAGATACTCACTGTAAAGGAAAATGCTTAAAGGTCTATGGACATGCTGCAATTTCTATATAGGATGGCAGAGTATTACCAGATCAGTTTGGGGTTCTTAAAAATAGCACTTAGTTTTTGAGTCATGGCTGATCAAAGTTTGATTAATTTCAAATTTGTGATGAATGTCTGTCTGTTCAGACAGCTAAAATAATAATTCTGTAAATTTCTTTCCTAAATCTCAGTCACTGAAAATGGTAGGAAAGTCTACAGCTACTAGATTTTGATTTGAGTTATTGTTTGTAAAGATTAAATAACTTTTGGTCAGCATTTGCTGCACCACTTGAACAAATTATAAGACACAAAAAACTTACATTAGAAAATCCCAAGGTCCTGTACTACATCACAAATTTGCATATCAATGCCCGAGATATAAAACTGCTGTACACTCGGCAATTTTTCACCGATTTTAATGACTTTTTTTACCACCTTCCCGTTTTTAATAGATTAGATGCAAATGCTTCTCTGCGCATCCATATACCTTAAAAATATAAAGTCATACATGACAATCAAATATGTTCTGATAAGTGACTGAATTTGTGTTGCCTTTTATTCTGATTCATTGCATATTCAGCAGTGAGAGGATAACTAAGCACAAAAGAATTGTAACTGCAAGAACACTGGAAGAAATTCTCCTAAAACTAAAAAGAAAGTGAATTTCATTTTGAGACACTTACCCCTCGTTTCCATTGATCTATAAATTTTCTGTACAAGACCAATGATCTGCCCAAGTCATCAAATGCAGCTGGTCTCTCTCCACATTCTCTATACCTCTTCACTATTGGCTCACCAAGTTTCTGAACAAAAAAAGCAAAACCAGAGAGTGAATATATAACTTTGAGTTCAGCATGGGAACCATTAAAAGGCCAGATTTTGTGTCTAAGTGGAGAAGATAATACAACACAATCCAACATTTGATTGGTTGAAATATTTACGCAATCACTGACAAGAAATTACCGCCGCGGAAGTGACGTTACTAGTATGTAACAGATCGATTTGTGACGGATCAAGCAGTTTTCTTGAGACAAAATTCCCCATTTATCTGATTGATTATCAGAGCATGTGACGGAATTAAAATAGTTGTTGTCCTGCACCCTACAAAGACATCTGCTTCTTCTTTCTCTTTCTGTAAAGCTCATTAGATAACTTTCACTCAAGGCATGCAAAAAATTCAATGTGCAGGCATTTCCACACACTTAAAAGAGAAAAGGGGATTGCTTTTACACAGGAACTATTGGGAGAAGTGCAAGTAGATCTTGCTAGTGGAAGAAATAATTGTTACCAATCCAAAGGCAAAAGGGAAAGTGATTGAGCAGGAAGTATATGATATAAAATAATTGATGTTTCTTTGGAAAATGGAAATAATCACATAAATTTTGGTGGTCAAGTCAACAGTACTATTCAAAGACTGAACTCCTATTTAATATTCACATTTTTTATGACTTTTTGTCAACCTTAATGAATAATGCAGCACATCTAGGTCATGATGAAAAAAATAAAATAAATTTCAGGACCTGTAAGTGATCAGTCAATTGTACTCTTCCACAACAGAAAACAGCATATTCATGACATACAATGTCATGAATATGCAAACATTCTTTGCCCGACTGATCCATTCTACACCAATCACATCTGAGATTCCCAGGGAGCAGTAAAACACTGATCCAAAGAGGCGGGTATCAAGGATGTGGGGTGAGCAGGTGGTTCAGCAAGGCGTGTCTCAGAGAATGGATAAACTGTAACATCATTTCACTCGTTACAAAATAGCTTAGCTTAGTAAAGTAAAAGAATTATGCAAATTGACCAATAACAAACCAATCAGGCGTCTTGCTAGATATAATATCTTTTTAGTCAAAAAAAAAAAAATATGCAATCTCTCCTAAAGGGATCACTAAGACTACTCGCAGTATTTACCCATTCAATACTAAACATCATTAAATAGCAAATCAGAGGATACAAATAAAATTCCATCCCACTTCAGATTTCCATGCTTATTAAATAAAATATGGAAGCAAGCAATACCATCAACTGGTCCAACTTTTCAAGGTATACATTTTTGGCCACGTCTTCCCCTTCATCATACAACCACTCCTCTGTCTGCTCGAGAAGCTTTTTTAGCGTGACACTATCCTGTAAAGACAAATAAAATGAAATAAAATAAAATAACCTTAGTATTTTCTGTTCTTCTTCATTTAAGGGTTCAGGGACAACATAATTTTCCATAAAGTCTCTTTACCACAGGATAATGGATAGTTGGGCTAGGATTGGTGGACAAGGTGCTATCTGAGAGTTTGTGGGAGAGCTGTATGCCCATTATCTTATGGAAAAGGGACACGAGCTTTCACTGCAAGCCCATTAACCTTGTTCATATTTATCTTTCATATTTGAAAAAAAGAAAAAAAAGTTAAATAGACGATGGAAAATCTTCCTTAAAATTTAGAAAAATTAATAAAACAGAATAAACTATAATTTTAGCACCCACTTGATAATTCCAACATGCCTATCTGCCTATTACCTCAAATTTTGTAAAGTTTACCCCCAACCCGAATACAATCTATCTCAGAAATCCTAGACCCACAAGGTTTTACCCCTAAATCTCTTCCTCACTTTTAATCAATATTTGCCATTTGAATTATAGACACTTCAAGGTTATCCACCTTCAATGTTTTTAGTTTTATTCAGGTTAAGCATTCATTGTTTGATTTCTTTTCAGGGAAAATTCACATTCCATCCTTTTCCATTCATGCCACAAGCAATTGTTTTGATTTTCTTTCATACCCAACCACCAGATTTGATTTTCTTTAGTCTAGAAAATGGATTGTTTGGAAATCCTTTCAGGGCATGAAATCATTGTTTATCACATTCAAATGAAAAGTTGTACTAGAAGTCTTGACAGATCTGATCCAAAGACATCTCTTCCCTCCCCATTTGAGCACTTCCACTCTTTCAATATGTCTGAAATTGTATTCACCTCTTCCTTAAGCAGCATACACGATGGTCCTCTTTAACTGCAAAATTGAGACAGGGTAGAAGGGGGCTTAAGAATGTAAGAACTCGACAACTACTTCTGTCCAACACTGAAGGTCAACAATAATTATCAGTCCTGTGAGTGATCAGTCAATTGTATTCTTCCACAACAGAAAGCAGCATATTCATGACATACAATGTCATGAATATGCAAACCTTCCTTTGCCCGACTGATCCATTCTACACCAATCACATCAGAGATTCCCAGAGAGCAGTAAAACACTGATCCAAAGAGGCGGGTATCAAGGAGGTGGGATGAGCAGGTGGTTCAGCAAGGCGTGTCTCAGAGAATGGATAAACTGTAACATCATTTCACTCATTACAAAATAGCTTAGCTTGGTAAGGTGAAAAGAATTATGCAAATTGACAAATAACAAACCAAAACTTAACTGGAAGACAGAATAGCTTAGCATAGTACAGTGAAATTCAGATATCTTGCCCAGATCATTTATTCTATACAAAAGATGCCCAATATTCTTTCCAACCAAAATTTCAACAACACAACTAAAGTTCAATCCAAATCCAATTATCAGTTCTTCAGACATCTTGATGGCAAACAGACAAATGCAGGCGAAAACATGAACTCCGTCGAACTTCATTCGCAAAAATAACCACCAAAATTAAATGAGAATAGCATTTTTGGACATAGGACAACGTTACTTTCCTGTGATGATGTAGCAATATCTATATAGGATGGAAGAGTATTACCAGATCAGATTTGGTTTTTGAAAATAGCACTTAAGTTTTTGAGTTATGACTCATCAAAGTTTGATAAATTTCACTTGTTACAAAATCGTCTGTCAAACGCATTAGCTCGTCTGTCGTGACGCATTAGCTCGTCTGTCGTGACGCATTAGCTCGTCTGTCGTGACGCATTAGCTCGTCTGTCGTGACGCATTAGCTCGTCTGTCGTGACGCATTAGCTCGTCTGTCGTGACGCATTAGTTCGTCTGTCGTGACGCATTAGTTCGTCTGTCATGACGCATTAGTTCGTCTGTCATGACGCATTAGCTGGTTCGATTATAATTTTGATACTTTAAATTAAAACTACATACAGGATGAACATTTTGTACACTATCATTTTACTTTTTCAACTCCTAAAAATTCAAAAGTTAAAAAAAACAAATATTAAGAACCATATATTTTTGTAATAATTCATTTCCATGGCAATAACATCTTCACCAAATGAAAGAATATTTTCCAAATTGACATTACCTCCTCTGTGACAAAGTTTACGAGCATATCGCACAGCTTATTTCTCATTTCGTACACGTATTCCTCAACCGCATTTTTGGCATCAGCTCTGTCTTTTTCCAGTTTGTCTGCTGCGATCATTTTGAACTATGAAAAATAATTATCATTAAGACAACAATTACATAAGTCAAATTTCTAACAAAGACATTGCCTAGACATAAAAACGTCACCGAATCTACCAAAGAAAAGATCCACCCCACCCCCTCCACACCCCTTCTCCTACCCCTCCAAAAAACTAGCTTTTTGAAAAAATAAATTTATTAGTTTCAGAATAAGCCAAAACAAACTATGAACAAATTGAGAACCACAATTTTTTTTTAATTCCATTCCAAATGATCCTCACTTACCTTAAATACTTAGAAAAGATTGTTTAGGAAAGGGATTATAATACACATCATATTTCTGAAAAATAAAAAACTATCTGTAAATCTCTTTGATCCCCCATGAAAGTTAGGAAGAATCCATTACATGGAGGGCTGTGGTCATGTTTAGAAACATTTAAAAAAATAATACATTTACCAGAGCCTACCATCCAAGCTAAAATTTTGAAATTTCAAGGTACTGTATATGGATAACTACAAGAAATGTCCATGCCTGTTGAAAAAACATGCACTATAAAGTCTTTAAATTACAAAAATCAAATACTAAGTAAGTTTTTGCATTATGGCCCAACAATAGTTTTACTGATATATACAAAATTTCTGATGGACATAATGATACCTCAAAATCTTCATTTAAATCTTAATGTTTATTTCCTTAACCCTTCCATACCCACGCAGTCGCTGCACCGATTGGACATACGCTTTTTAAAAAATTACTTTGCTTCGTCAAATAGGCCCACAGCAGTGATCCTGGTACCATTTGAAAGAGCTCCAATAGTTCTTTCAATAAATCAAGATTTTTGATGAGGGCTATATTGGGATTTTTGAGTAAACTTGCATGACAAAAATTTTGTCAAATTTTTCCTCAAAAACTTACTGTCATACTTCCAGACCTTGCTTTTTCCTAAAAACCCATGAGAAACTGTCAAAGACATCAATGCATCCAATTCCAGTTGAATTTTGACTGCCCCAATCATTAATATCTTTTTTTTTGACAAACTTTTTGCAAAATTTCATGATTTTTATTTAGCCTTTTCAATTCCAATTTTTGATCAAAATTGTAGTTCCTGATCGCAATGAACTGCCTTATGCATAATATATCGTTGGAATTGCAATTCCATACATTTTCGATTGAAATTAAAAAGAGCCAACTATCCCCTCTTTGTACAGACCAAAATATAAGTTTTAAAACAAATCCTCATTCTACTCATAGGCAGTGTAGTGTGGTGGTGTAGCGGTAAGCGTGCAGGATTTGAGGGAGCCCAGGTTCGAGAACTGAACCGGATGCGCAGCTTTGTTTTTGGCGAGTAATTACAGCAGTGATTATTTTGTTGGTTTATTTTCATTGTTTTTGCATGTTTTGCTTTGAGAAGAAAACAAATTCAAACTGGGTAAAAATTAAGACTGGGTATCAATGGAAAGGAAATTTTACAATCAATCTAAATATAAAAAAAAATCCTCCATTTTAATTATTAACAAGAAAAAATACAAGCTCCAAAAAATTGGCCTAATTTTACCTAAAATTTGCATATTTATGTCGTATTTTCTTCATTTTGACTTTTGTACTGAAAAGTGTAATGTCTTAGTATTCATATAAACGTAACTTTGTGAAAGGAAAGTTGTGAAAATTTATTTGTTAAGAAAAAAAAATTGTAGTCACGTTTTAAGCGCCCTGGGATTGCAAGAATTCTATTGTTTTAAAATGAAGAAAGTTTGTATTTTTCATTAAAAATTTGGAAAGTGTTATGACAAACATCCCAAACCATATTGTAAAAGTAAGCTATACTCCTTTAGAAAGTAATGGCAGAGTTTAAAAAACAATTGTTTTAAATAAGAAAATAGGTGTGTCTTCTCATACATATTCAAATGAAAAATTTAAATATCATCATCTGAAATTCAATGAGATGTAGAATGATCTGGTCAACTTTTAACTGATTTTGACTAGAATTTTTGCTATTCTTAAAATGGTTTTTAGATTTTAACTGTCCATAGATAATATATTGGAAAATGTTCCATTGAAAAGTGTTCCAAGGTGGGGGATATAAAGGGGGTATGTTAGAGACAAACTGCTTGGATGGGTCAAGAGGCATATACTAAATAAGTTTGATATGGTATTTCTTTTTCATGTATTAAGTTTAAACGGCACTGGGGGGATAGTGAGTCTTTGACTGACTTGTCCCCAATGTCTGCCACTCATGTATAATTCTGTTGTAATGTGTAATGCAATTTTTTTGTTATGTTTTCTGTTCCTGATGTGTGCTCTGTTATCATACCGATGGGAGAAAATAAATAAAATAAATAAATAATTATACAAACGTTCACAGCACAATCTTACCTCCTGTTCTTGATACTCAAGGATGTCCTGCCGTGACAGTCTTGGAACAGCGGATTCAACAGGAAGATCCCGACAGATGTATTTGATTTTATTTTTGGCCTTTTTGTCTTTATCCCCTTCGCCTTCCTTGTCATCTGATTTACCATTTTCGTCGTTCTCGTTATTTTCTTGGCCGATATTATTCTGTGAAGCAGCCTACAGAGAGGAATCATGGGTAAATTATTCCTAAATTCTACATGTTTGTGATTAACGATTAATGTTGAGGCAGAGTGTTTATGGGTATTTAATGCACGGGGCAAAGGACTTTGGAAAAAGTAGAATGGCCCGACTTAAGGACGGTCATTCGCATGTGCAGTCTCTTGAATCGTGCATAAAATACGCATCTAAACACGATGCCAAAATATTATTCTGTTTATAAAAAATTTGTGTTAGATTGTTTAAAATGCATAAAAAAACTAAAAAGAATGAAAAGCATACATTACATAAGTTTTATCGCTAAAAAAAAAAAAAAACACTACCTGTTTTGAAAATGGAATAAACCAAATAATAATGGTCGTGCATTAACGGTATTTAATGCACGGGTCAAAACAATGCAAATGCTCCATAAGATATTAATAATGTGCAGTAATTCTTCTCTTATATGCAAAAATTATGTTGATAACACTGCCCCTATATACCTTATCCCATGTCAATTGTATCATCTTTATCAAAAGTAGCAAGTTATAGCTAAAATAAATACTTTGAGAAAAATGTATACCCATTCAAATCAACAGACTATGGCTTGCCAAATATGATGGTTGGCTGGTACGGAATCCTTCACAATTACACCATGCCACTTTACAAACACAACTACAGGATGTAATATCTTGCAATTCATTATTGTTACCCATCTCTGTAGTATATCAAATGCTTGCATTCCTCCCAACCAAGGCACTTCACCAAATCAGACAAATTTCCACAATATTTGGTCAGGCCGTAACATCCTAATCATCTCATCTGTATGTTTATACGTTATAACAACCTTTTATTAATCTGAATTAAGGCAAAATATTTTTTGCTGGTACCAAGCACACAAAAGGTTTTTCTACAAAATCATGTTCTAAACAAAATACTATTACACTAAATATCATTCCTGTCTTCATCTATATCAGCATGTCAGAAATAGTGGGGAAAAGGTGGGCTGCACAAGACCAAAATCTGTGCCTGATGTCAGTGTACCGTTCTACATAACTGAGGAACAATTCCTACACTAAGTCTATGTTACGACTCAAACTGTTATTTCGGAGGAGACATTAAGCTGACGGTCCCGAAAGTAGAACAATAACATCCTACCTGGTTCTCTAAATGCTATTAAAAAAAAAAAAGTGTTCATTAACTTCCAATCTAGGTCCAATCAAGTTTGACTGTATTTAGCTTCAGCCTGCAGGATTTAACTGGCGCGCAAGGAGAGAAATGTAAAATTGTGATATTGCACGTATAAGAAACTGATACCAGGAACCTGCAGCAGTTCAGTCATCATTCTGAGCCACCCGTCTTCCTCAAATTACCTGTTACTTAGTCTTACATACCTCCTCCTGATTTGCCTCTCCGTCTGGTGTGGCATTCGGAGTTGCTTCCTTGTTGGATTCAGGTGCTCCATCTTTCTGTGGTTCTGTTTCCATTGGAGTCTCTCCATTCCCAGTAGTCTCCTCTGCTTTTTTGCTCTTCTGTTTCTCCTCTGTCTTTTCCTCTACCATCTCTTCTGGTTGGGGCGGCTTCTTTTCAACAATTGAAGCGGATGACACTGAGAATATCCCATGACCGTTGACCCTTACTTTGACTTTAACCTTTGAACTTTCACCCTCATCATTTGGTTTTACATCTTTTATTATAAAACTACCTGTAGTTGTAAGAGAATCAGAAGCGACTGCATTGTATCGAGTAAAATATAATTCATGATGACATACTTTCAGAGGGTTTTTTTTTAAACAAACATGATAGAGGTATGGGTAGTATCAGAGTTGGATTTAATTATAAAATTTCCCAAAGTTCTGAATAAAGGTGTCTAAAATCTTCCCACAAAAAATAGCGACAGAAATAATATCAATGTAGTGAATACATCTATATACTTTTCTCTTCTATTAATTTAATGTACTCATCTTAATATACTTTCCTCTTCATTAATTTAATGTACTTTTCTTCACACAACTACTAGGGGGCGATTTTAGAGCACATATTTACCACATACACTGTTGTTTACTCAAAGGTCTAAAAAAAAAAATGTTTTTTTATTCTTTCCACAAATTCCCATATTTCCTGGCAATTATAACCGCTGAGAAACCGTAGATATTTTCCAGCTCCGGGTAGTGTTAGTTCCCATAAATTACTTGCCTTTGCTCTACAGATACAAAAAATAAATTGCATTTAATTTAAAAAACCTATCTGCAGGATGAGCTTCGCCAAAATACACTTTTTCAACAACTTCACTTAATAAAACAAACTTTCTTTGCATGAAATGGTGATCTATCTCAAATTCAAACACAAATCTTTCTACTAAATCAACTTCTTAAGCTATCTATGTTAATTATATATTTTGAGCCTTGAAAGAGCACAACTTTCATTTAATTTGTTCATAAAAAAAAATAAAGATGGTTATATATACTAGAAGATGTGTACCATTAAATATGTGTTTGGAAACAAACTAACTACTCTTAACTTTCACTCATTCATAAGAACAGACATACCATGAAACTGAACAAATTAAAATTCAAAACCAGATATTTTAGAGTTAATCCTTAAGGTTCATTACCTCGAAATAACAAACACAGAAGAGAAAATCTTACCTATGAAATTATCTGGGTATGGTATATTTGCTTTAGGGCCATATCTAGCGTCTAGCTGAAATGGTTCTGTCCGATAGAATGTGAGCATTTTTGTAAATGGGACTTGATGATTTTTGGGAAACACCTCCATTTCTCTGTGAAGAAATTACAACAAAATAAAAATATGATTATATTTGGAAGTTTATAAATTTAAAAAAGACCATTTTTTATAATGTATATGGAAAAGTTAGTTACAGATCCTCCCTTCATATCTCTGTCATTTCTCATGTCAAAGATCTGTATATTAAAGGCACGGTGTGATTGATTACATGTGGTGTAACCCATTACGATGATAAGTACTTCCCAAATTCATTACAAGTTTGACTACAATCCGCGACAAAAGTACTTGACACCTTTTTTCATTCCCCTTCTACCCCTTTTCAATGTTGAAATTAAATTTCAGCTCTCCTTTGTATCTCCTTTTTGGCATGTCGAGAGACGAACAACATTGAAACAGGGGGGAGGGGAAAAAGTGTCAAGTATTTTGACGCGGATTGTTGTACCACCTGGAGGGAAAAAGAAACCAATCAATTATAATTACATGGGCAATGGACATTAATGGCGATTAAAGATGTGAATACTTTCAATAGTGAATCTTATTTCTTGAATATTTAAGAGGGGTAATAGGGTAAATGTTTGTTTCACTGCTTGCTTTGTTGATTTCAATCTACACAAATAGTGATTTACAGGATATTCCCAAAATTACAATTTCAACATGACCATAAATACTCCTAACTTGGACAATTTAATTCAGTGTTGTAATATACTTGTGAACATTTACTGATTTTAGTACTGTGTACATGCTATACAATGCCAGCATTAATGAGAGTACCGGAACTTTTAGATGCACATCAGAGTCAACATACAACAATGGTAAGTTTAAAACTTAGTGCCATTAGTGTGGGCTTGGTTTGTTGATGTTAAACAGCACCGCGACAGTCAGAGTCAAATGTGCCAAGAGGGTTAATAAATCATGGTGTAAGAGTTAGGATAGTGAGGAGATGGAAGGTTTGTAAGAGAGATAGGGAAAAGCAGAAAGAAAAAAACTTTTGGAGAAAAAAAGGGGTATGTAGGGTAAGGTGTAGAAAGGGAGGGGAGGGGGGATTAAATGTGGTGGAAGAGGTTGTTGTTGCAGAGGAAGTTTAATGTTTGAGGAAGAGTTGTTTTCAAAAAGGTCTGAGATTGAGGAGAGTGAGGAGAGAAGAGATCTGGAGTTCTAGTATAGGGGACAGGTTATGAAGATATGCTTGATGGAGAGATCGGTGTTGCAAGTGGGGCAGGGGATCTGGATAAGAGATGAGAATGAGTGAGAGAGGAGTGGCCGAGGCGGATGCTGGTGACAACGATGTCTTCCCTGCGGTTGAGACTGTGCAGAGAAAAGGATCTACTCCCATATATTCTGCTTTCAAAATCATGAAAGGATTATTCTACAGTATGAATCATCTTAATTTTGGTTTTAATATAATTTTCATTCGCTCAGACTTACATAAGGCCTCCCTGTACAAACATGTAATATTTTACTATTTTTTAAATAATGAACATTAGTTGTATAACTTACCCATCCTCGGCTTGCCATAAAAGATTGATTGCATAAGGGGTGAGATCTGTTACAATTAAACTCCCTCACGCGGAACGTTGGTGAAAGTATAGCACACTGCAAAAAGAAATACAAATCAGATATAATAAATATATATATATATATAAATATGTATATATAAATAAATATGGATATATAAATATATATAATATTGGAACTATGTTTATCTGATGAGGGCTTAATGGCACCATGACAGTGAGGATCAAATTGTGCCTGAGAGGTTAGATCATTTCAGAGGTAGGAAGAAAAGAAAATAGGAAGAGTCTGAGAGAAGTATAGAGGTCAAGAGCCAGGAAGCTTGGATTGAAAGAGAAAGTGGCAGAAGGAGATAATTTTATCTGGGTGGGGGTGGTGTTTCTGGAAGAGCTTGGTTATGGAGTTGTGAGGGGTGAGGGAAACTCTGGGGAGGAGTACAGAGGGCAAGTAAGGAGGATGTGGTGGATTGTGTGGAGGCAATGGCAATTGTTGCAGAAGGGTGGGGGAGCCAGTAAGGAGGTGGGAGTGAGTGAGGTGGGTGTGACCTACTCTAAAGCGGGTATTGTGGACGTTGTTGATACAACATGGCTGGGGATGCCAACATGGCTGGCGATGCCAACATGGCTGGATATCCAGAAGAAAAGAATAAATTTCCTGCAGAGGGGGGCGAAAGAAGTTTACAGATGAGGTGGAATGTGAGGTTATCCCAATTAAGGTTGAGCAAAGAAGTAAGGATGGACTTAGGAGTCTGAGAAGATGGCAAAGTGGCTGAGTAGGGAGTTGAGGGCGAGCAGGATGGCCCTGGCCTCAGCCGAGAAGATAGACGAGTAGTTGGGAAGCCTGCTACTGAGGGTGATGTCTTGGATGACAGCAGCAGCAGCTGTCTTGTTGCTTTCCTTGGAGCCATCAGTATAAATGGAGGTGTAGTTGAAGAGTTAGTCTTTGATTTGATTGTGGAGGTTGATGCGGGTTTGATGTGGGGTTGGAGTGGGTTTAGGTTTTGTGATCAGTGGAGAAATAAAGGTGGATGGAAGGGAGGCGGGTAGCCCAGGGAGGAAAAGTGGGCCAAAAGTGGCAGGGTTGATGCCAAGATGGTGGAGGCTGGGTCTGATACATAAACTGAAGGGAGGGGATAGGGTTTTAGTCCTATGAGGGTGGAAAAATTGGGATACCTATTTAGGTTGTAGATAAGAGTTTCGGGTGTTGGTGAAGGCTCTAAAAGCGAAAGAAAGGCTAAGCTTTCTACACACTTAGCAGGAACGAGGGGTTTGTTGGCTGAAGGCTGGTGATGGGGGAGGTCATGTAGGCACCCAGGCAAAGCCTGAAGGCTTCATTTTGGAGGTGTTGATGTGGTTGAAGTAAGAGATGTGAGTGGCACAGTAGACACTATTGCTGTAGTCGAGCTTGGCATGCACGAATGGTGAGCTTGAAGATTTAGAAGCCAATGGTGTTAAGCTTGCAGGTAATGCCGTATTTCCAAGTAGTGTCGAAAGGTTTCTCGAGGTCAAAAAAGATGGCAATGTGATTTTTTTTTGCAAAGGAATCCTGGATAACAGAGTCGAGCGTGATTAACTGGTCCAATATATTGTAAAATTTCCTGAAGCCGCTTTGGTGAAGGGGGAGAAGATTCTGTTGGTCCCAAGGAACAAGTTAAGTTTCTGGTTGATGATCCTTCCTATAACTTGACAGAGACAGCAGATGAGGGTGATGGGGTTGGTGCTGTCCTTCCCTGGTTGGGAAGGGGGTGGTGATATCTGTCCTCTAGATAAGGGGAAAGGAATGTCAGGACTAAATGTGGTTGAGGATGGTGAGAAAGCTAGCAGTTGAGCTTTGTTGGGGAGGTGTTTCAGGAACTGGTAGATGTTATCTGGGCCCTTGGAGGTGCAGCCAGCATCATGGATGGCTTGCTTTAATTCAGATAGGATGGAAGGGGTATTCTAGCTCTCGGTGTTGTCGGAGGAAAAGGTAATACTCTGAGTTTCATCGCAAGCTTTTTTGGCTTTGGAAACATTGGAGTAGTTGGCCGAGGACAAGATGTTGCTAAAAGAGGTGGCGAGGTTAGCGAATGATATCTTCAGTGAGAAGATTACCATTCCAGATCCTGCCGTGGAAGTTGTTTACCATACTCCAAATCTTCTTAGTAGGGGTGTTGTGGTAAGAGAAGAGATGAAGTTGTTCCAAGTGCTGTTTGTTTTACTGTCCTTGATAGTGCGTCTGGCTTTAGCACAGCTGATGCAAAAGAGGTTGAGGTTGTGGGTGGTCGGGTTTGTTTTGAAGTTTTTAAGGGCTTTTTCCCTGTTCTTGATGGCAGTTTTGCAGTCACTTTTGAACCAGGGGTTGGGGGTGGTTAGGAGGTTTAGGAAATGGGAGCAGGTGGCGATATTGATAAATATGTTACTAAAGTTTGACATGAGATCCTCACCCTCGAGGAGATGGGGAGAGAGGTGAGAGTTGCAGAGGATTTTCTTTGAAGGCTGGAGTGAATTAGGAGAGGGTAATGGTCACTACCACAGAGGTCAGCAGTGACCGTCCAGTTAAGATCAAGGAGGTTGGGGAAACAGATAGAGTCAGCAGTGACCGTCCAGCTAAAATCAAGGTTGGGGGAACAGATAGACAGTTCAATACAGGTGGGTGCCTGAGGCAGGGTGAAGGTAGGTCAGGGAGTTAATGTTAAGGAGAGGCTGTGCTGTCGAAGGGTGTTTTCAAAGAGCTTGTCTCTGGGGTTGGAGGTATTGGAGCTCCACAGAGGGTTGTGGGCATTGAAGTCACCAAGAAGGATGAAAGGGGAGCTGAGAGATGAGGGTTGGTTACGTTGGCGGGGGGGAGGATAGATATTGAAAAGTAAGGGTTTTGTGAAGGGAGATAGAGATACAGATGGCCTGAAGGTCGGTGTTCACATGAAAAGGGCTGTGTGGGATATCGTGTCTAACAAAAAATAAAGACGCCCCCACAGGACCTGTCGTCATCCTCTTGATGTTTGTAGTAGAAAGAGAAGTTATTGAGGGAATAATGGTCAGTGGTTTTCACAAAGGTTCTTGTAGGCAGAAGACAATAGGGTTGAAGGTGGTAGCAAGAAGGTCAATTTCTTCCAAGTTGGCTTTAAGGCTCCTGATGTTTGATTATATAATGTTGCGAGTGTTATTGTAATTGTTTCTGTTGTACACCATAAGAAGACGGGGAAGGGGGTATCTGGAGGAAGATTTGTTGTGTCTGGGTTGGTTGGGTTTTTTTATCTGTTCCTGTTTCTTTAGGAGCAGTTGTTTTTAAAAATTGGACGAGAAGAATGTTCAGTAGGTTCGGTAATTGAACAATCTCATGTTCTCTTCAGTGTCATACATGTGGGTTTGGATGGTGGGCAGCATAAAAAAAAAGCTGCGGAACTACTATACGAGAACCACTATACAAAGGGCGTGTAGGCCTGGTCACAATGGGAGGGAAAAACTAAAAAGGAACGATCTTACCGAAAGCAGTCACCCAACCACAAAGAGAAAATCCCGGGAAATGAAAAAAATGCAAAAGTTTAGATGGAAAAGTGCGTGGTAGAGTAGATTCAGAAAACAAAGTTTGAGACAACAGATAGAAAATCACGTTCCTTTCCCGTCATTACACCATACTTAAAAAAAAAACTGCTAAACACATTTTGCATTTAAAATATGCGGTTCAAAATTAGAAGTACATAATACTGTCAGTTCCTCCTACACTAATTGAGGTAGAGCCCATATGAAATGGGACTCAGAAGGAACACGTAGGTGACAAAACTACTTCACTATCTTATTATGTCAAGAGGATATTCAATGTTAAAGCTCTATCTTATCTGTATAAGGGTGTTTCAGCTGAGGTCACATGACTTTGTTTACATCGCCACTTTGTCAGAAAAAATGCTGTCGTCTGCTGTACACTTAATTAGACTTACATACGTTTGCATGTTGTAATATAAGTTGTTTTTTTTGTAATATGATTATGCCGGTTCTTGCTGTGCCATTAATTGCACTAATACATTTTCTCAATTTCTATCTATTCCTGGGTTTTATGGTACGACACGACGGTTTTCAACCTACTGTACACACTAGGATTTGCAGCAAGCACTTATATCAGGTATGTAGTCTTTGTCTGAGTATAACGAACAATCACCTGGTGTTAACGTTAAAGTTGCTCTTCATATACCTGGTGAATATATAAAACTTAAGGAAAATATGAAGTAAAATCGGAAGCAAACAAAAATTGCAATTAGTAAAATTCGCTGAACTGGTACTTTAGCATGTAGTATGTTTGTTGTATGTGTGATGTGAGTGCACCGTGTAAAGACGCGTGAAATGCAACAACGACGCTGCCCTGCAAAATGGCTTCCATATGAGTTAAAGTAATGTGATGAAATCCCTCTATAGAAATAAGTAGTGTAGTTAGTTTACTATGGAGGTGGGTGTCACCATCCTCACTTTCTTAACAATTGTAATGTATTTTAAAAAGAACTGTTTAAACTTTTTATTACTATTTAAATCATTTTTGTTCAAACCTTATCAAGTTGTAAATTATAAATTACCCTTACAAGATTCTGCTTTGCCACTTTCTGACATTTCCAATGGTTTTTATCCACAAAATCAAGGAAACATATGATAAAATACATTAAGATTTTGAGGAATCTGAGGATGTGACGTCAAAGCTAGTTTTGATTTCAGTTGTTACTACACAAATGATACACTACCTGTGAACTTCAATATCTCTGTAATGGAATAAAATATTTGAATATTTTCTTCACCATTTTCTTTCCTTTGAAGTCCTTTTCATACGAGATAAACTTGTTTGACCACTAAAGTAATCCTTTAAGGACAACTACATGGCTTCCCTGTGCCTTTAGTCAAATACTTGGTCATGAGTACATCACATCTAATTTATAATGAGAGTTTATCTCTTTAAAAATAATTTTCATTCCTGTGAGTGATCAGTAAATTGTACTCTTCCACAACAGAAAGCAGCATAGGTATGACATACAATGCCATGAAAATATACAAACATTCTTTGCCTGTCTGATCCACTCTACACCAATCACATCAGAGATTCCCAGGGAGCAGTAAAACACTGATCCAAAGAGGCGGGTATCAAGGATGTGGGATGAGCAGGTGGTTCAGCAAGACGGGTCTCAGAGAATGGATAAACTGTAACATCATTTCACTCTACAACTGTTTATTGTGGGAGGTATATTTTTTGACAATTCAAGATCCATAGGTTTAATCTTTCTCTTAAAGGTTTATGGACAAGAAGTGATTTTATATTCCCCCAAAAAGCTTGAAATTCTGAACCGAATAGTCTTTAAACTACATCAAAAGCACATGTTGTGATGTATGAGAGAGAGGACAGCTCAAAATCTTTCATATAATTCCAGGGATGTCAGTGGGGTTTGCTTTCAGGGCCTGAAAAATAGTGGTACACATGTCAGCATTAGCAGATCCAGGGGGTGCATGCAGGGCACAGGCACCACCTCCTTAGACCACATATACCACTTAGTCTCTTTTTGCTAAAAGTTAGTCAGTCTGAACTAATGTGTGCACAACCCCACCCCCTCCCCTCACCCCAAAATATATTGATCCACACCTGAATTTAGAGCTGGACATTTTCATTAAAACGGCCAAATTTCCGTTCATCTAAAAGGACCCCCCCTCCTCCCCATCACCATAAAAAAAAAAAATGGACCTCAGGAAGTGTTTTTTTCTCTCGCAGAATTGGTTCTATCTCTATAATAACCATGGCTGGCCCAAAAAAGCAATGTCACAAAACTTGAGATGGGGCCTTATAATTAGTCTGCAAATTACCCGCAAGGCTTAAAAAATAATGATCCATGGTTGAAACCCACTTTAAACAGATGCAGAAATAACATATCAGCAAGTAAATTTGCCGTGACTTGCAAGCATTTTAATGTTTTCAACGCTTATGACCGTGCTGTAAAAGATACAAAATTTAAGAATTTCTGGGTTAGTTTTACAGCTTGTAAAACAGGTGTTAAACCTGGTGAACATTTAGGCCTAACATTATTCCTATGCCTGAAGTCATGTTACTATTGTCTTCTTTAAATTGTTGCTACCTGTCCATATATCTTTGGATTAAGAGGTGATCCGACAGACGAGTTCTTACCTGCAGAGCACACCCTCTGGCTACGGCTTCATCTTGATTTAACGTGGTGCTACAGTCCTTCTGGAACACTGTTTTGATGATTTCCTTCACTGCTGGAACACGAGATGACCCGCCAATTATTTCTACTGAGTGAATTTCATTAAGTCTACATTCTAGGGAAAGAAAAAGAAAACAGATAATCGAAACAGATCTATGTGGCGCAATAATCAAAACGACTGGCTGTCTTTTACAGGGTGGGTCAAGGGTCCCAGGTTCAATTTACATCACATCTAATTGATAATGAGAGTTTATCTCTTCAAAAATAATTTTTATTCCTGTGAGTGATCAGTCAATTGTACTCTTCCACAACAGAAAGCAGCATAGGTATGACATACAATGCCATGAAAATATACAAACATTCTTTGCCCGACTGATCCACTCTACACCAATCACATCAGAGATTCCCAGGGAGCAGTAAAACACTGATCCAAAGAGGCGGGTATCAAGGATGTGGGATGAGCAGGTGGTTCAGCAAGACGTGTCTCAGAGAATGGATAAACTGTAACATCATTTCACTCTACAACTGTTTAATGTGGGAGGTATATTTTTTGACAATTCAAGATCCATAGGTTTAATCTTTCTCCTAAAGGTTTATGGACAAGAAGTGATTTTATATTCCCCCAAAAGAGCTTGAAATTCTGAACTGAATAGTCATTAAACTACATCAAAAGCACATGTTGTGATATATGAGAGAGAGGACAGCTCAACATCTTTCACATAATTCCAGGGATGTCAGTAGGGTTTGCTTCCAAGGCCTGAAAAATAGTGGTACACATGTCAGCATTAGCAGATCCAGGGTGTGCATGCAGGGCACAGGCACTAAAGAAATCCAAACTTCCATTTCATTATCACTTAGTTTGTAATTTTCTGAATCTTGATGTTTAAGCAAAGTCCATTCTTTATTGTCAAAGCCATCTTAATCAATCATGCAATAAGTCCTCACATTAAATGATAAAGAGTATGATTTCCACACACCTAATATCTAGTGTTGTCAAAGCTCATACACTGAAATGAGCATGCATCATGTGGGGAAATCTTTTAACATCTATCAATTCCTAGCTAAAGCAATTCAGATTATCAGTTCATGTAATTCCATATAATTTTCATCTATTTTCACAGGTCTTGCAACTTTTAATTACACGCTCTTCCAAATTATTCAAAATGTATTTCTATTAATTTGATTGGATAAATTGTTTAGACTTACTTGACTGTTCTAATACTGATCGCAGAGGTGCCTCTGCCCTCTTCAAAAGGTCTGCTGCTAATTCTTCAAACACAGCTCTGTTCCAAAAAAAAGTTTTTATAAAAATGGCTTAATATACTTTCAATGGCAGTAGACCTACTTCAAATGGTAATTGACTTGATTTATACTGGACGCATGCACATGAAACCCTGTTTAACATAAATATGCAATCTGGTCCAATGACCCGATTCTAACGCACTTTTAAGTGACCTTAAAATGTACTTACCAACCCAGCCCTAACCTCCATAATACCTCTAACATCCCTCACTTAACATTACACTGAGGCCTGAATGAGAGGTGAGAGGTGGGCTGAGACGCATGGAAGGTAAGTATATTTCTCATAAATATCCCCGCTACGCTTAGCCGGGTAAATTTACTTCAAGTTATATCTTACCTTCCATGCAATAAATATGCAATCAGATTGTAACCGAGGAATGGAAGGGAGTTCTGGCCAAAGCCTAATTTCCAAAGGCTGGTTCTAATACTCGCACTGGTTTTATCCCACTTAAAGGATTAGATTCCTTATCCTCTTAAGGAGAAAAACCTCTGAATAGAAATTACTAAACCAAAGTAAATAACTCCTAGTTACAGTCAAACCAAACAGGTCATTACCCGTTATCAGTAACTGAGGCAATCGACGCATGAACCCGAGTTAGATATCTCAGAAAATGTGCCAATCGAGAGAGCGTTCGGACACAATATAAACATTACAGTAGTGTCTAAAATAATGCAACAAAACTCAACGAATTCGTCCACGAGACGAAAACGGTTAGTAAATATACAATTGGGAACAAAGCATGTGTTAGCTACTGCAAATTGCGGAATTTCCGAACCGAGGAAATTTTTTTGCAACCTTGCTACAGCAATTGCTAAAGCAAAAGTTAGTGGGGTTACATCAATGTCGTCAAGTAGGTCAAGCAAAGACAGGGGAATAAATGCGACATGAATTTCCAAAACGGCTCCACGAATTATCCAGTGAAAGGGTTTATGCCTTTAACCCGAGTGCATACTCTGGCTGTTCCATGAACAGCGCCGACCATTTTAAGAGATTGCTTTGGACAATCCCTCGTGATTGTCTCGCGACACCGTCCGATGAGATCTCCGTAACGAAACAAAGAATGCATCTGTAATGCCGAGCATCGGCTGCCCACTTATGAAGCAATTCTAAAGACTTCAGACAAGACAGGGCACCATACCCCCATTTTTGATGTGGTCTGAAGGCGCGGAAAGCGGTGGTACGAGTACCGGCTCCGGACGAAAGATGAAAATGACTTTCTTAGAGAGGAAGCGCACGAAACCACCTCTGCGCTTAGTAGAGTCCGCAGAAAGCAGACAACTCTTTTAAGCGTCAATTCCCTAAGTGGGCATGTGGTTGGTGGCTCGAGCAGAGCTTCCACTAGTGTGCCTAAGACAACTTGCATGACCCACAAGAATCTTGGAAACAGTTTAAAAGAAGATTATTTTTGGCTAATTTACTCAGTGTTCGAGAGTGTGACCGTCGACCCAACTGAAAAGCCTCTGTGGATGGCTGCAACAGCTACCCTAGAGCACTTGACTGATCAGAATCTGGAAGAAGCTTCCTAAAACAGGGGGGGGTCATCTACTCCTTTGGCAGGAATTGAGACATAGTAGTCTCTGACCAGAAGCTCGTACAAGAAGCTTGCAAAAAGTTTGAGCAGCTGAAGGAACCGCAGTTGGCCAGGCCAAATGGGTGTGACCAGATGTACAACAGGTAGCACCCATTTGGCATAATGCAAACTGAGAAGACTGTTTTCTACAGCTTAGTTAGCCCTTAAAGACCAAGAGCCCACGATTTTGTTAAACTTTTTAGATCATGCTTCTTTTTACACTTTCCTTTAAATTCCTATCATTATAAGTATGCATTGTATGGAAGCTTAGACATTGGTCTTAATGTGACTTAATGTGTTATTGGATGAATGACAATAGACCTCCTCACCTTGAAATGTGAGATTGAATATCACGGTCATCCATAATACTCTCCACGTTCAGAGGTAGCTTTGTGGCGTTTGAACTCATCAGTTTCTTCACCCGCTCGCATGCCGTTAGAAGACGAACCGTTGCCCTGGGATGTGACTTTATATCCATTTTGTTTTTCTCTAGGACCTCCTTTGCAAAGTGTTCAAAGAGGACCTGTCAAAGTCCCTGCCGCCTATGTTCCTGTCTGAGGCTGTAGCTAGCACCTGTAAAAGAATATCATTTATCGTAAAGCTCAAAATGGAAAATAACACAATTTTGATGATATTTATATCAATCTACATAACTTGTCTGACTGTTCAAGCTAATAACAATAATATAATAATAAGTTAACTTGTAACGCAAGTAGTAATTTTAGTCCTGGGAGTGATCAGTCGATTGTACTCTTCCACGACAGAAAGCAGCATAGGCATAACATGCAATGTCATGAAATGCAAACCTTCCTTTACCCGACTGATCCACTCTACACCAATCACATCAGAGATTCCCAGGAAGCAGTAAAACACTGATCCAAAGAGGCGGGTATCAAGGATGTGGGATGAGCAGGTGGTTCAGCAAGGCGTGTCTCAGAGAATGGATAAACTGTAACATCATTTCACTCTACAACTGTTTAATGTGGGAGGTATATTTTTGATAAATCCTTAAAATTCATGAAAATCTAATCTCTTTCTTAAGGGTAGGTGGACAGGTAGAAGATTTTGGTAATTTACCCAGAAAAAAAAATCATTTATCTTAAAACTGCATTAGGACCCTGTTCCTTCTTCCAAAATGGATAGTTTTTAATCCCGTAAGCAACTGATTGCAAGGATTTATTAGGTTGATCTCTTTCTTAACATTAAAAATCCAATTTCTTTAGTCTAATGAAAAAACATTAAACATCCATCTGTTTTGGGTCTTGTGTGTTGTTTTCACTTAAAACACACATTTTTGGGTATCTTAGATCTTACAACCATCTTGTCTGTTTTAAATCCTGGAAGCGACGGAACCCAAAGAGTAACATTCATTACTGATAGTGGTTTGTTAAAGCCATGGCTTTAAGCGTTGATCTCTTTCTTATTAATACAAATCCAGATATATTTTAAGTTTCTTAAGTCCAATGGAAAATCATTAAACAACTGTCTGTTTTGGGTCTGTGTGTTGTTTTCACTTAGGACACACCTTTCTTGGGCATCACAGATCTTACAACCATCTTGTCTATTTGAAATCTTGGAAGCAACTAAACCTAAGGTGGATAATTTCTGCCTGATTTTACCTCCTGGGCTAATTTACACAGTTTTTCCTTCATCTGATACAAATGGTACTTTGGACAAAAAGTGCTTGAGACTTAAAGATCTATAGACAAGTAGCAATTTCCATATTAGGTAAAAGAGTATTAAAATGTAAACAGATCAGTTTTTGAATTTTGTGACTGAAGTATGCAGAACACCTTGGCGTTATTATTCTAATGCCATTAACCAGCAAAAGTTGGTGTTGTGTCCAAAGCAAGGACTTGAAATGTATCAGTCAATACTTATAATCATCAGCTATTCAGGAATTCTGATATAAATTGGAATCTTGCTTACTTAAGCTCAATACAATTTAACCAGACATAAGTTAATATGCTCATGATAAGGAATGTGTTGAGCTTGAACAAGATCATACAATTACCATGGCCATGCATAAAAGTTGATCATACAATTATTTCAATTAAGATCATACAATGTTATGGTGGCCAGAAGAGCTTTCAATTCTGTAATGGTTCTTGACTATTTCCTTCCAATTTAGTGGTTTCTACCCGTCCATTAAATCTTTAACGAGTTGCACAGATATAACAATCAGTGTCAAACCCCTATTCGTAAGGTACATGGTTCAATCCAGTAGAGTCCTGTATTGTGTTCTCAAGCAAGACCCTTCATTCTACTTACTTTATCTACTCAGCCGTAAGCAAGGACCACCTTTACAAGGGAGTTCATCTGGACTGGCTTCCCACCCAGGGAGAGTCATTGATTCCCATCGGCTTGAACCACAGAACCTTAGGATAACTACTTGAGTTACCAGGAATAGAATGATCTTTTGGGATCAAATAATAAAGTTGGTTGGTTTGTGAGATTAAATGGCACCGCAGCAGCGATGGTTCCAAAATGTGCCCGAAAGGTTCAATTAGATGAGCGGAGGACATAGAAGAGTGCAAGCCTGTGAGGGGGTCTGAAAGTCCTGTAGCAATTAATGCATTCCAGGAAGGAAAGGGCTTATTTGGAGTGGATTTTTATGCAAGAGATCCATTTCAGGAATAGATTAAACTTTTCAAGATAAAATAATTAAGGACCAGTTACTTACCTTGAGTTTTCCTTTATTGAATGCACAAGCAGACACTTGTAATGATGAATTACCCATATCAACAAACACCACGTTCCTGGGCTTCTCCTCTGCAGCTGGTAAATCCTGCTTGTAGATGCCATATGCAAGAGCAGCTGCAAACACAAATCATACAAATGTTTAAAGATTTATGGACATGTAGTACCAACTTGAGCTTAACGGGAAAAATATATGTCATAAACAATGAAAATACCAACAACTTCCATCAAAATTGATCATTTTACAGATGTTCAATATGAAGACCTCATTATCATAAATTATGCAAATTTTACTCAATTTTGTGACATCACGACAAGAAAACCTACGCACTTCCTAATGTTAACATATCATTTTTCAATCGTACACCAACATTATTTGAATGGGAGCACTTAAATATGACGAAAATGTTTTAAATATCCACTATAAATTTAAAGAATTACATTCAAATTGTTTAGCTGTCCTCTCTTTCATACATCTAAAAATATTTAAATTTTGCTCTAATGAGGTCAAGTCTGGGTGGGGTTCACTCCCTTGCTGATAAGAACATCAATTACAAGATTATAACACAAGCAACATTTCTCACTCAATATTTGATTAGCACTTGAGATGTAAGTTCATCTTAAATCAATTTATAATTCATGGCATTGCTCTCTAGCTGCTGCCTACACATCTAAAAAGTGTATGGTTTCAGTGCATGTCTGCCAACTTTAAAAGCCCCACAAAATTTTCTTATCAAGTTCACAAGCATATGCACTTTTACTTCAGAACAATAAATCGCACTTAGATGCTTGTCTGTTGAACACAAGATGGCTCAGTTGGTAAAGAGCCCAACTTTCATGTTGATGGTCCCTAGTTTGAGCCCAGAGACTTGACAATTTGCCATGAGAATCCTAGCAGTAAAATAGGCATTTGGTGGGGAAGATTACAGTCAGTGCAAAAAGGAACTGGCCGTCCCTCCTCATCTTGCTGTAGCTAAGGAAGTAAGACATTTTTAAAACATTCTTAAAACAATCAAATAAGCATGGGACTAACTTTACCTTTACATAGGTGTTAATCACAGGATATACCATGAAATGAAATAAGAATAAATCACTTACCAGCAGTGGTATCGTTTAATACTCTCAAGCAATTAAGTCCCGAAATGCTGGCTGCACTAAGGACAGCCCTCCTTTCGGTATCTGTGTAATATTGCGGAACCTGAGGTAAAGGGAAAAGAATCAGTAAATTTGTTATACATTTGTGTCACAAATAACAAAATCAGGAGTTTGTTTGAGCCCAACTACGATGGAAAAACTTACACTTTAAAAAATTTAAAGGTTAGGCATTTTTGACTGGGATAAATGAATTAAGTGCAAAATATTTTGGTACATTCTTGAGGTCGGACATCCGGGAATGTTGTAGTGCACAGCGACGTAACAATGCCTTTTTGACAATCTTAAACTTCAAAGGGGAAAACAAACAGTCAGTTATCACTGCAGTCAATCGGAGAAAAACATATTTTTTTGTCATTTTTCAACAATACTGGACAGAATTTATTTTTCTTCACAAATGTTGTGTATCAAATAATAGTTTCCAACATATATGAGTACCATTAATTTTTGCTGACTGGCTGAGGTGACTTAAGTATTCATAAAAAAATTCACAATGACTGTAATGATGTTTTCCCTTCAACTTGGCAAAAGCATACTGAGCTCGTACACGGTTACGTTGACTCGACCACGAGAATCAAATATTTATATAACTTGAACCCTGAAAAATAAACTGGATAACCCTGAAAAATAAACTGGATAACCCTGAAAAATAAACTGGATAACCCTGAAAAATAAACTGGATAACCTTGAACAATAAACTGGATAACCTTGAAAAATAAACTGGATAACCCTGAAAAATAAACTGGAAAACCCTGAAAAATAAACTAGATAACCCTGAAAAATAAACCGGATAACCTTAAAAAAAAAAAAGGATAACCCTGAAAAATAAACTGGATAACCCTGAAAAACAAACTGGATAACCCTGAAAAATAAACTTGGATAAAAACAATTGTGCTTTATACTTACAGATATAACACAGTCCACCACTTTTGTGTGAAGGTTTGACTCGGCTGTCTCTTTAAGTTTGCTTAGAAAAACCGCCGTCATCTGTTCAGGTGTGAAGACCTCTAGTTCACCGCCATACTGAACCTGCAAAAGAGAATATAAACAGACTTGAGAAAATCAGCAGTCACACCTAACATGAAATAACAAGTGTGGTCCTGTGTCCTTAAAGTAGTTGATAGGTTGGTAAGGTTTATCAGCACGATGACAGGGATGGTCAAATTGTGCCAGAGAGATTATGACTACGTCAGAGGTGAATATGAGGTGGAAATTGAAGACATATATTTCTCTAGAGTCTCTACAATAATCGTATACAATTATTTTACATGTGATGGAACTGATAGGGCATTTGCGCTTCACTCAATTTCAGTCCGACAAGGAATTCACTTCGTTGGATATCAAGTGACCCGAGGTCATCAGACCGCATAGTAACCTCGCGCATTGGAGTGAAAACAAAGCGATCAGCTGTGTTTGTTTACATGGCATAACGTACCGCACACAGTGAACACATACGGACTTGCCCACGTGTATCGCGCAAAGCTGTTTTCACTCCAGCAAATGACGTCATCTCCCGGAAGTGAGGTGGCACCGACCAAGTGAATAGTCCATTTTCAATAACACCTGCATTAAAAAAGCAGGAGTCGAAATTTAAATTTTTCGCCACTGTTCCACAGAATAATACATTCTCAGATATAACTGTTCCGGACCAGATTGCACTGTTCCAACTTTTTTGCCTTTAACAGGATAAATTCCTTTTTTTATTATGGGCTTAATTTACAACTACAGTACTTAATTGGTTAATATGTGCAAATATATGTAGGTTGGTTATGATGTAGCATGCATTTTACATGTGCAAGCAGACTTGCATATGTGTATTCATAAAATATGGACCCTTTGTCTCTGAGTTTAGTTTACTCAGATGTAAAATGTGCTGACAATTGTACGCAATATGGGAGAATTTTTTTTTTTACAGAAATTATTTTTATGATAATCTTGTTTGACAACATGCATTTTTTAAAGCAGAAATCAAGATATTGATCATTGATGCCACATGCTTGTGAAAAGAACACTGTTCCACCGTAACAGTGATCTTTGAAAATTCACTGTTCCTGTATAAGAAGCATTGTTCTCAGAACCGCGGAACAGTGGGAAACTTGACCCCAGAACAGCGGAACAGTGGGAAACTTGACACCTGAAAAGGGAACCGCAGTTATTTCAAAATTCTCATAAATTAGCAAATAAGAAGCCCTCACCCGACAGATCTCTTTAAATAAGAATCAAATTCTGCTAAAAATCAACCTGCAATGGAGTATTGTCCTATTTGGGAGGACTGAACTCTTATCCAATAGCACCATGATGGCATAACGGGCGCTGTTGCTTGGGAAAGGGTCTAACATTGATGATGACCCAACATACTTGTTACAGACAAACTACTTGCCAGGGGAGGACAAAATATTTTACCTTCTGGAATCATAGAAAGTCTACTGCAATAACAATTGTACAAAGAAAATTGTATCTGTCTTTTCTTTCTTTCACACCTTTTTCTCTCCCTTTCATTTCAATTTTGCCCTCCTTTTTCTTTCTCCATTTCTTTTCCTTTCTGAGGACCTGAACAAATCCCTGGGACCATTGATGCAGTGGTCCCCTACATTTTCCACCTCATCTACTCGCATGCTGTTATGCCATCTTACCTGAAAGCCTACACCTCCATCCTTCCTTTCTATGACCTTGAATGGGAGCTTCTTCATTTCCTCCTGTACGGCGGGATCATTGAACTTGCGACCGATAAACCTCTTGAAATCTGTTATTGTGTTCCTAATGTTAGAAATTTGCTGCAAAAAGGGAAGAGAAAATATTCCAAGTGAAATATAAACCAAAAAACTATTGCAACAGAGCAATGATCAAATTCTTCTTATTAAACAGATATACACAGCTATCTTCAGTGAAGTTTTTCATTTTTGCATAGCCAACAAGGACCAACGCAGTTTAAAAAATAACAGTAATCCATTTTATCAAATATAGAATTATCGTTGACAAATTTAATACAAATATTTTCAAAGCAAAATAAATCCTTGAATACTGTTTTTTTTTGTCCTTAAAGGATAAGGTCAGGTATATACAATTTCTTATGACTATAAAGGAAAATAACAGGGGAAAATGGCTTACAACCAATTGGCAAGAAAGTAAAGTACGAAAACAAGATCCAGTAAAATCATTTAGCACCTAAAAAAAGGACTGAAATAAATACAGTTAATCAAAAGTGTTATAAAATTAATGAAATGCTCAGAACGTGAAAGGGTTTTATAGTAGCATATTACCTGAGTTTTTGCAGAATTGCCCATGCTCCTTTGTCTTTCACCAAACCCAATGATTGACCTGCAAAAAGAAAAAAAAAATACACAAAAGTAAAAGGAAGAGAAACTTTTAAACTTAATTATGAAAATTAAGTACTATACTGCAGCTAGCAATGTTAATAACTAATAAATTCAACATTCAGCTTAAAAATGAAATATTCATCTATACAAAATCACAATATCTAAAGATTAGTGTTGAGGCGGAGTGTTTATATGCGTATTTAATGCACGACTTAAAAGGATATTGGCCAGAGTAGAATGACCCAACTTTAGGAGGGTCATTCCAAGTGCAAATTTCTTTGAACCATGCATTAAGTATGCATATAAACACAATGCCAAAAACATTATTCTTTTTATAAAATACAAAATGGATGCCAGTCCATCCATTCTAGAGCCATGAAGGCCCATCAGGTCGATCCTTATCCCCAGTTTCCTTGGCATAAGCGGATGAGAGCTTATGACTCCCCTTGGACAGGACGCCAGTTCATCCATACTAGAGCCATGAAGGCCCATCAGGCCAGTGCTTATCCCTGGTTTCCTTGGCATAAGAGGATGAGAGCTTATGACTCCCCTTGGACAGGACGCCAGTTCATCCATACTAGAGCCATGAAGGCCCATCAGGCTGGTCCTTATCCCCGGTTTCTTTGGCATAAGTGGATGAGAGCTTATGACTCCCCTTGGACAGGACGCCAGTTCATCCATACTAGAGCCATGAAGGCCCATCAGGCTGGTCCTCTTCCCCGGTTTCCTTGGTGTAAGCGGATGACAGCACATGACCTCCCTTGGACAGGACGCCAGTCCATCCATACTAGAGCCATGAAGGTCCATCAGGCTGGTCCTTATCCCCGGTTTCTTTGGCATAAGTGGATAAGAGCACAGGACTCCCCAGTCCATCTATACTAGAGCCATGAAGGCCCATTCTTATCCCCAGTTTCCTTGGTGTAATCGGATGAAAGCACATGACTCCCCTTGGACAGGACGCCAGTCCATCCATACTAGAGCCATGAAGGTCAATCAGGCTGGTCCTTATCCCCGGGTTTTTTGGCATAAGTGGATAAGAGCACAGGACTCCCCAGTCCATCTATACTAGAGCCATGAAGGCCCACTCTTATCCCAGGTTTCCTTGGTGTAATCGCATGAAAGCACATGACTCCCCTTGGACAGGACGCGAGTCCATACATACTGAGGCCATGTAGGTCCATCAGGCTGGTCCTTATCCCCGGTTTCTTTGGCATAAGTGGATAAGAGCACAGGACTCCCCAGTCCATCTATACTAGAGCCATGAAGGCCCATCAGGCTGGTCCTTATCCTCAGTTTCCTTGGCGTAAACGGATGAGAGCACAGGACTCCTCTTGGACATGATGCCAGTCCGTCCATACTAGAGCCACGAAGGCCCATCAGGCTGGTCCTTATCCTCGGTTTCCTTGCCGTAAACGGATGAGAGCACAGGACTCCTCTTGGACATGATGCCAGTCCATCCATACTTAGAGCCATGAAGGCCCATTAGGCTGGTCCTCATCCTCGGTTTCCTTAGTGTAAGTGGATAAGAGCACATGACTCCCACTGGACAGGACACCAGGAATTAACCTACAGCACTGGCTAGAAACCTACCAAGGATTGAATCTGAGACAGAAGAGTAGGGATGGAAAATAAAGCAGACCATGGCACCAAGGTGGAATGATCCCTGTAATTTTGGCAGGTCTCCAGAAAGAAAAGAGGAAAACAAACAAACAAACAAACAAAAAAGGAGAGGAAAAGGGTGGAAAAGATGATTGGTTATGGGTCATTCCATGTCATGTCAATTTAATATGCTATGTAAGTGTAAAAATGGGAATTTAAGAGAAGTTAAAGATTTTGATAAAATTTGCATTTTGGGATCAAAATTTATCAAATGAAGTGTCAGTACCAAGGCTCTGAAATTGATATGTATGCAACTAGTCCCATGCACAGGGGAATAAAGCGTATTATTAGCATACTTTATTGTAAAAATATAAAAAAAGAGTTCCAAAAATCAACAAAATTACATAAAAAACTGCTCTTTTAGACAATTAACAAAATGTATGTGCATTTTTAAGGCAGAATATTTTTTTACTTATTGAGAGTAGATACTAGTGAAATTTGTTTTATACATGGAACACTTAATACATTTAAAGAAACAAATATAATTCCAGCTAAATAACACACTAAAGTTCTATTTTCGCAAGTCCAAAATGTACACGGAGGTCATTTTGATCACTTTGTATAAAAATTGTGTGACAAAATATTGAATATGCTACTAAAAACCAACTAGCCAACCTAGAGCTCTGATATGTTAGATATTGTTACTCCATATACAATAAATTTATGATTTAAGCTTATTAATGGTACAACAAATATTTATATTTAGATCTAAAAACCCACAAGAAATTGCCCTTTTTCCAAGCCTGAGGTGCCTTTTTGAAAATAAAATATTTTCTTTATTACTAACAGCAGACAACTGATATCTTTTGAATACTAGAATACCATATTTTCTCACAAACATTTGTAATTTGTGTTAAATTACATTTTTAAATATAAATATATAATTTAATTATAATATAAATATATTTATATACAAATATAAATAATAACCACCACAAAATCCACCCAAAAGGTCACCCACTATTTTTGCATCACAAATTGTCCAACCTAGATCTCTGAAATTTCAGATATTGTTACTCCATATACCATCGTCTTAGGTTGTAAAATTTCAATGGTTTTACACATGGTTAAGAAGTTATATCTATACCTTAAAATCCACAAAATCACAAAACACTGTCATTTTCAACAATTTGATTGTGAGATTGAAAATGCTCTAAACTGAAAACAAAAAAGAAAACCAATGCCATTTTTGGCCCAGAGATGGAAAAACTAATATACTAATATTATGTCAAGTTTCAGCCATTAATATTTTCACCCTTTTTTGCAAGGACCCTTGAACCCTTTAAAAATTGAACTTTTCACAATTTTTTTAACAATTATTTGTATTCTTCTCAAAATTTAGAACACTTGACCTGAGAGCACAGCCTAGTGCCAATTTTAAAAAGATGTGAGGTAAAGAAAAGAAATTATTAGGAAATTTGTGTTTGTCGAAATTCAAAATGGCTGCCACAAATATACATCCATATCTCAAAAACAACTTGAGCAATAGAGTTAAACTTCAATTATTTTTGAGGGGGAATTTGACAATATGAGCGGAAATCCCGCACCTTTATGTGAATACTGTTCCACCTCTACAATAGAGTGGGAAAAGTTGAAACTCGATCAACTGAGTCATTTAACCACTGAGTTACTAATTCATTAACAGCTTCTCTGCATGCTTTAAACAAGTTTGCATGAATGTTAACATACTGCAGCATGAGTCAGACCAAGAGGGAGATTCCTCCTCGCCAGGTATCCCCATCAATCTTTCACAAGTATGCCTGGAATTTAAATCCCCATCCCTAACTACTGTACAGCAGGCTGCATACCAAGGAGTGTACTGCATAAGGTTGTTAAATAAATTTTAGCACTGTTTATTGTTACATGAAATGATGAATAACACATATAATCTATAAATATATTGTTGTTAAATAAAGAGGATTTAATATACATAACTATACTATAAAGTCAATTTAGGTATCAATTTGACCGGTTTTGGTGTGTTTTAAAAGCTAAAATCATCCAAGCCATTAGGCTCTTTGAGCTGGTGCTTATCCCCGGTTACCCTGGCACAAGCGATGAGAGTACACTACTTCCCCTGGACAGGACGCCAGTCCATCGCAGATTAACTCCGCAGCAGTGCTGATACTCATTTTACAGCTGAGTGGACTAAAGTAAGTAAAAGCTCAAGGACACAATGCAGCGTTCACGACGGAAATCAAACTCGGTACCTATCGAATACAAGCATGACTCCTTAACCACTGAACCACAGCACTTCTTTGTGATGTGTTACATTAACTTTATCTTGAAATAGTCATAACAGGTCAATTTAGGTATATCACTTGGACTGGTTTTGATGTGTTTCGTTTACTTTTTAACTAGTCACATGTCAGTTGGGCATCATTTTCACCACTGTTGTTGACATATTGTATTTTTTTCGTTAGTCACAACTATCAATTCAGGTATTACTCACCATTTTCATGTGTTGCTCTTACATGTTTAAAATAGTTAAAACAGGTCAGTGTGTAATCTACAGTACAATAAAGCTATTAATGAACTTAATAATAATTATTGAACTTAATAATGTTTGTTTGTTTGTTTGATGAGGGCTTAACGGCACCACGACAACTAGGGTCAAATTGTGCCAGAGAGGCTAGATCATTCTAGAGGTAGGAAGGAAAGAAAACAGGGAGAGTTTGAGAGAAACACGAGAACTTAAGTCAGAAAGCTGGGATCGAGAGAAGAGTTGCATGGGAGAAGAAGAAAAAAAAGGTAGAGAGAGAGTGTGGGAGAGGAGGACTAAATATGGCTGTAGAGGGAAGCATGATGAAGGAAGGAGATAATTATGAACTTTATACTTTGAGCTTCTATACTTTGATTTTCTGTAATATATAGTGACAACCATCTTTTTACTTATGCATAAAGCTGAATGTTCACTCATAATATAATATTATTAAAAACCTAAAATAATAACCGTGCTAACTACAATTCTAATTGTTTTAATTTTGGATTATCTTCTTGTAATTGTTTTAGATGGCGGGGCTGATTAACTTCCTTCTGAGTATCTTTCCTACAATGTATTTCTTGCCAAACAAACTGATAAATCAACAGTTTCCTGACATATTCCCAGAGGTCCATGATATATGCATGAACATATGAACATGTTATATTCTTTATGTACACTGTACACAATGCTTACCAAATATGTTCTACCTATGTTTGTTGGTTATTTTCAACATATGGCTTAAGATAAAAGATTACTGTCTGTCAACAAGAAACAGTTTTAAAAGCAGTAAATATGTAGTATGGTAGAGTAATAGATGTATGAAAAGGATTAAGTTCTGTCTCCAGTTTGAAGTGCATTATGGGATTGAGCTATAAATAATTAGCGGACATAAAATCAAGTCACGTAAGGAAGACATCTAGAAAAGTGCAGCTATTCAATTCAATTCAGTTTATTTACTTGATAGGCCACCAGCCTTTTCATATTTACAACATGGCAATGCTGACAGCAACAAAATAGAACATAAAATACATAAATTTTCAACAAACTTAAGATAAGTCTGATTATGAAACTAATCATATGAATCAATTTCTCTTTGTAATACCCAACTTTCTCTATAAAATGACATATAAAAGGGATTTGCTTTTTGTGCGTAACATAAAATGGAATCTCTGAAGTGATGGATTTAACATAAAAATCCTTTAGAATATACAATGAACTTATTTCAGAAAAGCATGGACATTCAAGCAAGAAATGAAAGTTTGAGTTTGTGCATGTTACAAAATTTGCAAGTGTGATTTTCACGTGGAATTTTGTTACGACAGCCTTTATGTATTTCGAGATTAAGACAACCACATCAAAACTTGAATAGCAATGAGCGTAATTTGTTGGACTGGATGTGCGCAATATAAAATTCAAATTCATTATGGGTTTTGATTTCATTATATAAGCAAAGACTATTCATAGAAGTAATTTTTGTTTTCCAAGTCTGGTTAATTACAGTATATCAATAATTCTTTGCAGGAATCTTGCTAAATAGAGAGTATCATTAATAATACATTGATTTAACCAGACATCCCTAATTTCAGAATGGCAGAAAGTAAAAATTTCTACAAATGATGCATCCATAGACTTACACATTACATACGTAGACCTCTCCAGTCATGCACTCACTGAACTGGTCTCTAGAACCTATTCCACTGGCAGGAAAGTACTTCACATTCATAGAACAAATCACTTTCAACAGAAATAATTTAAATTTTGTCATGAGTGATTAAGAGTATTTGGAGTTTTTCAACAATAAGGGACAATTTCACTATTGAACAACAAATGTTCCTGCCGTGCTTAGGAGAAAAGATTATTTATGACTTGACCCAGGACCCAGGCCACTCAGATAAAATCTGAAATCCAACCTTAAGAGTCATTGGGAAAAGAACCAGTCAAGCAGCTCAGGAGGAGTCAGGTAGCTCAGTTGGTAAAGCACATGACTGAGATGCTGGAGGTACCCGGTTCAAGCTTTGGACAGGTCAAACCAGTTTTTCAACAGCTATGCAGACAGATACGCCAATCATCAAAGCGGAAGTACATCATTTGCAGCTCCTGCTCCTCATTCAGTTGTTGAGAAAAGTGGCAATGGTTGAATGGTGCTCGCCGTCCTTCGGAGGGGATGTTAAGCCGTCGGTCCCAATGGCAGGACAGTCACACCCTACCTGGTTCTCTGAACACTTCTCGAAAAAAATAGGGTGAAAACCCGGTGTTCATCCACTTCCATCCCAATCACATGAGACTGGCATCTGTTATGCAGGCTATAGCTTGGCGTCTATGCTCCATATAGGAGTCTTGCTGAGTTCCCGTAAGGGAGGATCAAGAACTAACAAACTAACAAGCATGCACCAGATTTAAATTTTACAGCTTCAAAGTGTGCATAAACAAATCCCAAATCATTTGTACATGCACATGGAGTTATTACAATAACTGAACATTTCCACAAATCAAAAGCCGATTTTTAAAAACAAAATACCATATTTGATGTAATAAGCTCCCAGGGTGCTTACAAAAATAAAATTGCTGCACTTTTAAGCCCAAAGTTTTATTCCTGATAAGCGCCCGTGTTCAGGGGCCACATACAGTATGCTATTTGAACTGCACTGTACATTATGTGAACTGGTTATTATACTAGTCCCACAATAACCAACACAAAAACATCAAGAGCGTCACATGGAAAATAACCAAAGAATTTAACAAAATTGAAGTATTTTAAGTCTTCAAATTAATCAAATGAATTATCTTAGCAGACTGGCAAAATTTGTGCAAAAATTTTAGACTGGCATCACAGGAAAGAAAATTTCACAAACAATCTAAATATGTTAAAAGAATTAAAAAATCCTCCGTTTTCATTATTCACAAGAAAATGATACAAGCTCAAAAAATGTAAGCAATTTTTACCTAATTTTGCCTAAAATTTGCAAATTTGCATTTTCATGTCAATATTTTCTTGTATTTTGAATTTTTTCTTGAAAAGTTAATTGTCTTAACATACACATAAACCAAACTTGTAGTGATAGAAAACAGAAGGAAAGTTGTAAAAATTAAGTTTAAAAACAAGATTCCAAAAAATGTGCAGTCAGGTTTTAAACCCTTCGTCTTTTAAGGGTTAAAAGTAGTGAGGATGTGGTCTGGTTATACTAAGGTAAATTAAATAAAGTGTTGTGTTCATATTAATTTTGTGATTTGCATAACAATAGAGTTTTGTGGAATCGGTTTAGCCAGGTCAGATATGTATGGTTGGGAGTTGTTTTTGCATTATTAATTACCTGGATTGATACTTACAATTGCCAACCATGGACATGTAAGTCTTAACACTGTTTTTTCTAATCCATCTTACTTGTAAAAACATGAATTGTTACTAATTGTAGAATGAGAAAAAAATATATATGCCAGGCGAGATTTACTAACTTCACATTTCTAGTTTAATGTGTATAGGCCACACTTGAAATAGCAACCAAAGGGGTCATTAGTGTTAGGCTGTAAAGAAAGAACCTTGTTGAATTTTGACTCTTATTTTAAAACTCTCCCATCCCTGGTCATGAACTTCTTAAAAATGGCAAGATAAATTCGTTAACAATCCATTCCCCACAAACAACTTCAAGTAGGTGCAAAATCAGGGGAAATTTGAAGCTCCAACTAGCTTGAAGAAGGAGCAAATCCAACTGGTATGGAATGTAAGATTGCTAGAATGGGAAGAAGGAGAGGAGGGGGTGGGGAGTTCGAGTAAATGCAAAACATAAACTCTTTTCCTAAACTTTATAATAAAATGTTCAATATTTAAATGTGCACCAACTTGTACATTAAGACAAACCTTTCTGCACTGCACATTTAGCATGCACATCACCTTCAACTCTTCATTCCAATCCTGGAGTGGAAATCTTATAAGCAACAAACATTCAAATTTTGATGTATAAAATAAATATTTCAATGGGCAATATGCAACTCTACAGAATAAGCCTACAGAAAAACTACAGAATACACAAAAACTACATACAAATTTAGGCGGGGCTTATATGCACGGTCGCCGTGCCTGTAAGAATTTTGTTAAAATTGAAGGCACGGCTACGATGCCTGTAATAATTTTGTCAACATTATAGGCACTGCTGCCGTGCCTCTTAGAATTTCATCAAAATTAAAGGTATGGCCGTCGTGGGAGGGGGATGGCGCTTTCTGAGTAGTGCTGATATCTAAATTCAATCATGCCCACTTTCAGGGTTAAAAAAACCACTCGTCTGCGAGCAAAAAAAACTTGTGGCGAGCACAAATATCATAATATACTACAATAGTCACTATACTTAAATAAAGCTGTATACATATAAATGTATAAACGATTTGCGAGAAGGCTTATTTAGTATTTTTCCAACCCTGCCCACTCCCCCCCCCCCCCTTCAGGGGTGTAGTCAGCCTTTCAGATTGCTGGGAGGGGGGTTTGCCAAGGGAAATATTTTGACCTTTTAGCATATTTTCTAGACCATTTAACCTTTTTTTTTTTTTCCTTTTTTTTTTTTGGGGGACACTCCTCAAGAACAAGGAATGTTTATGAATTTGATAATATCTTCTAAAAATTGCCACATTTAAAAAAAACATAACATCCCTGATGGGAATTGAACCTAGAAGCTCATGCACATTGTACACGTGTCTGATGTACTACCATTTGTTATAGATTGAGTGGTCCAGACTGTAGAGTTTGGCCTGCGCAAAAAAATAACAACAAAGGGCTATTTTCCGTCCCTGCATTTTCCTGGTTGTCTCTAAATCTGTGCATAAAATTTGGCCATTTGCAAGACATATCCCGTACAAAATAGTACCTCTCTTCATCTGCAACAACAAACAACCTTGTCTACTTGGCTATAGATACTTCACTTCACATTATGAGCTTGTCAATCACAACCCGTATATTTCTCAAAATTTCAGATGCTACAAATTTACATACAATCCAGTTACAACTTCCATTATCAGTCTTCCAACAACCATTCAACAATTGCGTAACAGCTACTGGTCGGCATTTACATGGTAAATATGTTTTGGAAGGATACCACTATCTCTGCTGGAAGTGTGTCATTTTTCTGGTACAACAAATTCAGATGTCAGAACATGATGAGTGATGAGGCTTGATGTCTAGTTCCTCTATAAGAAACCTAACACTGACAGGTAAAATTTACATAAATTTATTGTTATTCATCTGAAAATTTCTGCACACAATTTTGTGAAAGCAGGAAAATTTGTGCACATATTCACTGTTCAACTTTGCATTCCCCTTAAAAATCTGCGCATTTTGAACGATCGTTTTTTAATTCCCCGCGCAAGAATTTTATTTAGTCTGGTGCTGGTGAGTGGTGAATTTAATATTCTTAATTATTGCCAGAATTTATCACCCGTAGTACGGGAGCCCGGGAACATCGCTGATTAATCGATCATGTCTGTTTCTAGGCTAAGGTATTTTACAAGACAAGCACGGCGGCCGTGTCAGTATGACTTTGACAAATTTGTAATGTTGAACTTAAGAAGTAAAATTTAAAACTAAAACTCTAAAAGCTGTCAAGTGGTAGGCTACTTGAATTTTAAGTAGGTCTAGGCAGTATGACTTTTGTTAGTGTCTAATTTCAACTATCATGGAGCTACATCAGGATGAAAATGATCTATTTTCTCATGCATTGTCTGTCTTTAATTATTTTCAGGCCTGCTCAAAATTAAATAAATCAAATATGTGGACCTTGCTTCAAGTTCAGGTAGAAAGTCATTCAAAATAAAATACGATAGGCCTAATAAATGAAATCAAAATCAAATTTGATACCATTGGTTGAAAATTGTATAGGCTAGGCTAAGCCAGTTCATGCAGGCTAGGCCGTTCGGTGCCAAACAGTGTGTAATGTTTTAACGTTACTTACGGAGTCATGCGGTCACTGTATTCATTATCCACTGTTTCAATGCCACCTCCTCGAGCAACAGCAACGTAGGATGATAAATTCCCTATATCGAAGCCAACGACAGCCATTTTCACTCGTTTTTACTGTAAAATTATGGAACACGATACAATTTCTATGAATGAATTGCGTGAACCAAAGACTATCGCATCATTGATATTGTAAATATCTACTTTCACGATCAACAATAGACAGATAGATGGAATTTTCTAGCAGCCGGCGAAGTCGTTCTTCCTTTTTTTTATTCATTAACCAATGTTCAGGTCGTACTAGCTTTTGTATGCAGCGCACATGTACACATTGCGTAAAGTTCGAAGGTCACACTTCCGTGCTTCCCGGCTGGCTCTAGAACTTCCAGAATGTTCAGGATCTGATCTGAATCTGAATCTGAAACGGTTAAGTCGGCAAAAATCCTTCAAGAGGACATGAACGCCAACCGAGCGTAAAAAGTATGAGTAAAAAATAATATAAAAAAAACTAGTTAGCAATACAGGTGTTAGTAAGTTTAGCTTTGAAACAGTTGAGACTTAGTGCATGAACAATGTCTGACGGTAAAGCATTCCAATCCTTTAGTGTGTGAGGGAAGAAAGAGTGTTTATATACATTCTTTTTAGCATAGGGAACCTGGAAATTAAGGTCATGATTATTTCTTGTATTAGTTCTAACGGTGGGGATAAGTTCATCTTTATTGATGGCGACAAGATTGTTATTGATTTTATATAGCATATGTAGCCGGGTGTTGTATCGTCTTGTTTTAAGCAGGGGCCAATCTAATTTATAAAGCATGTTTTTTACACTAGATTTATAAGAGTAGTCTGCCATACAGAACCTGGCTGCTCTCCTTTGAATAGATTCAAGTTTATCCACATCGCACTGGTGATGGGGGTCCCAGACTGCAGATGCGTACTCAAGTACTGGCCTGACTAGAGCTTTATAAGCAGTGGATTTAACGTCGGTGGGACAGTTTGAGAGGTTACGTTTTAAAAGGCCAAGTATAGAGTTAGCTTTCTTGGTTATGTTATGTATATGTTTATCCCATCTAAGTTTATTATCAATTTCAACACCTAGGTATGGGTGGGAGTTGACATGTTTTAGTGGCTGGTTGCATAAGGTATAAACAGGTGATTTAAAGCATTTCTTAGAGGAAATTGACAAGATGTAGCATTTGGAGGGGGTTGAAATTCATTTGCCATTTGTTTTGCCATTGTTCAAGTTTGTTAAGATCATCTTGGAGGATTTGTTGGTCAGAGGGGTTATCAATTGTTCTGTACACAAGGCAGTCATCAGCAAACAGTCTGACTGTGCTGTTTATATTATCAGGGATGTCATTTATATATAAGAGGAAAAGTAATGGACCCAAGACAGTACCTTGTGGTACACCAGATAAAACCTGTTTAGAATCAGAGATTTCACCATCGCAAACAACACGCTGGATGCGGTTGTTGAGGAATGATGCAAACCAGGCCAGAAGATTTCCATCAATGCCATAGGCAGAAAGTTTGGATAACAGGCGCTGGTGGGGACTTTATCAAAGGCTTTTGAGAAGTCAAGAATAGCCATAGAGACGTTACTGTTTTGGTCAATTTGTTTAGAGATATCATTTATTGTTAAGAGGAGTTGTGTTTCAGTCGATCTTTTTGCACGGAAGCCATGTTGTAAATCAGTTAAGATATTATGCTCATCAAGGAATTTCATCACATGTGAGTGGATTATATGCTCAAGGATTTTACTACAAACGCAGGTGAGGGAAATAGGTCTATAATTAGCTGGGTTTTGTTTATCACCTTTTTAAAAACACTACATATGTTTGCTTCTTTCCACTTGTTAGGGATAGTACCATTATCGACAGAGGTTTGAAAGAGATCAGTTAGAATTTCATAGAGGTCATCAGCATGTGCTTTTAGAAACCATGGTGGTATTTGGTCAGGACCTGAGGCTTTGTTGGGGTCTAGGTTATGCAGTTGCTTTTTGACACCTTCTGGGATAAGACATCAGCTGTAATCGATTTCCCCTTAGATTGCAAGCGTCGTCCCAATCGAAAGGTGAAATTGGGTATATATTTACATGAAATTGAAAAATGTGCTACATTGGATATTTCAAGTTGGTAAATTTCCTTGAAAATTGGCCAAATTTTTCCGAAAACTGGACTAAATCACCGTAAATTGACAAAATTGTAGAAAAATTTCCGAAAAGGTAGGACATTTTGTGAAAATGAAAGAAATTTCTGGGAAATTTCTAGAAAATTGAGGGGGATTTCCCAATTAGCAACTTCTAATGGAAAATTAACTGCAGTGTAATTTTTCCACTTGTCACCGGAAACATTGTTGGGTTTTGCTCCTCCTGGGCCCAGGCTACGCCGCAGCCGACAGAATCTTCAACCGGGTGTCTTTATATGACGTCATAGCAGAGTAGACGCTTTTAAATCAATTCACTTTATTTTTTTCATTATCATAATACTCGCGCGGCCTTGTAACACACGTGAGTCTGTGGTCAGTTGCGAGACGATACGGAACTAATTATTCTCAATATTGAAAGCTATGATAAAGGAGTCAAGTTCGGGGTCCTTTTTGTACCAGAATGTTATAGATTTGGGATATTTTGTAATTTTTTCCAAAGAGTACCATCTAATATTTCTCGGATGAGGGTACTTTTGATAGGTCACCAGAGGTTTTGGCCCCTTTTTTTAGGCCGAAGTGAGGAGGTGTTGTACACCCTCACCAAATCACTCAAATTCTGGTATGGGTCCATGGTAAAATAGTTCCCCATGGAACTGTTTCTGAAGCAGATCTCGTCAAGTTTGGATATGAATAGTCAAGACCTACCTATTCTCTACTATTCCTGAAATTCGCAACTTCCCAGCTTCTTGTCCCGTAAAATGGGACCTCTCGAAAATATTTGTATTAGCCCATATGCCGATCAAAACCTCGGAATTACGTCGCGTTTTGATTAAAATAAGTCGCGTCGTAATTGGAATTACGTCGCGTCGTAATTATATTTATTCAACGACCCAAATATTTACCGGCATATGCTTCCATACAGACTTGAATTTGAAGTTGAAGTTACATGCTGACATGTGAGGCATGTTTCGGGGATTTTTTCTAGAAGCATTTATTTCACGAAGAAACAGTGACAAATGCAAAGAAGATTAATTGGATTTTATCCGGACTTTCACATCGTAACTTTTGAATTAAAATTATGCTACCCAATTTGGTCTCACCAATGTTTGGAAGCAATTTAATAAATATCATCGTGTCAACATGTCAGTGGCCGAGCCTTAGCCTAAAGTGACCTTCGCTGTCTCTTATTCTTTAAATCAGTCCTACGCCGTAAGTCTAGCAACTGCTGCCACTTTCTTACTGATAAAAGAAACAGTAGGCCTACTAGGGATTGTTTTTCGAACCTACAATCTTGGACAAAACTCGTTGAAACACTTTGTGAAAATATGTGATGTTTTTCATAAAGCTACTTTTCTATTGTAAATCATTCCACATTTATAAATCAGAAATGCTGGAAATTTTTTTCTGTTGCTTCTTCAATCTCTATTCTTTCAATTATAATTAAAATGTTAAAATTATAAGGACATTTTAATAATTTTATTGACGCCGCCATGTGTCCCCCTCCCCTACCTCACTATAATAATTGTCATCCCCTTCCCTCCCCGTCCCTATTCAATGTTGGCCATTGTTACTGTTTTTGCTGGAAATGACATTAAGAAAAGAATAAATTCAACATTGAAAGTAGGGGGTTACAATTCTCGGAAAAATATTAAAGAAGCAATACTATAACATATGAAGTTCTCAAAAAGCTGAAGTGTTCCAGCAGTTTTGTTCAAGAATATAGGCCTAGGCCTACTCCCAATAAAAATGTATTTGATTGTTCGACACTTCAGACGACTTGAGGGGAGGGTCAGAGTGTAGCAATCGGAAGGGGAACATGTTCATTCACCTTCCCTGTTGGATTCTTTCATTCAAGTTGGGAAGAACAAATTGGGAAATGGTTAAAGGTAAATTTAAAAAATTGATAAAATTGAAGGAAAATTTTGTCAATTATTAGAAAGTTTGGTAAATTTATTGGAAATTTTGGTAGGCTAAAATTTGGGAACATTTCCAGAAAACTGAAGGAAAGTTTCCACAAAGTAAAGAAGATGACCGGAAAATGAAGGAAATTTCCTAAAAACGAAGAAAATTTCCCGCAATGTGAAGAAAATTTCTCGAAATGAAAGAAATTTCTTGAAAAAGAACAAAATTGAACGAGATTTTGCGATTAGCAGCAAAGTTGATGGAAACTTGATTCATCAGTGCGATTTTCCCATTTGTAACAAGGAATTTTGTTGGATTGTTGCACCGAGAGGTGACTTTTTCTACACCCTTGTACAATGTTGATTGATAAGCGTTACCTTTATTTTGCCTCCCACCGTAAAGAGGGTTGTTGCCCCCACTCTCCCCCCCCCCTTCCTCCATAGAATGTAATGCTAGCTATACCACTGTTTCCATCAAATGTTGCTGCTTATCTGAAAGTTTTCTTCAGTTTCTTTCTTTTTCGGGAAATGTTGCCTAAATTTCCAATACTTAAATACCAAATTTTCAGTCAAAAATCAGGCAGAGCTTGAGGTAGGAAGTGCTTTACACTCTTAAGTCAAAGCTAGATAAAAAAAGATTTCAAGAATTATTGAGGTAGATTGTGCTAAGAATTAAAAAAGCTATCAACTCTTAAGACATATTTAGGTAATGGAATTGTGGGTGACAGAGGTATGACTTTTGTGGTAAAATTATCAAAAGGGTCATTGAACACCTTTTTGTGATAAAGAGAATTTACACAACTAAAATAATTGAGGTCATATCAAATGTTGTAGTAGGTAATTTTAAAGAAGGAATAAGAAATGTTGTTGGGGTGGGTTATTGTGGAAGAGATCAGTGATGGTATTGAGGGATCCTCTGGGATCAGTGATGGTATTAAGGGATTCTCTGGGGTGTTTGACAGTCAGTTTTTCGTGGCAGTTAGTGTGATCGATTCCGGATGGATGATGTTGACTTCATCTTTACTTTTCGTGGCAGTTAGTGTGATCGATTCCGAGATGGATGATGTTAACTTCATCTTTACTTTTCGTGGCAGTTAGTGTGATCGATTCCGAGGTGGATGATGTTGACTTCATCTTTACAAAGGAGTTTTGGGGTAGTAAGGTTGATAGGTATTATGGGTTGGATGTTGTCAAGTTTGTTAGCTGCGCAAGTCCTCCAGTCTGTTTGCCAGTAGTGGGGGATGTGAGATGCGATGATATGAGGGATTTGACTTGCTGGGGAGGGGGAGAAGTCTATTGAGCTTAGATACCTCGAATAGAATGAAAAAGAGGAACATACAAACTGATGACTATTTCCTGAGTTTAATAGAAAATATCACTCTGTACATGCTTTACAGAAATATCATTTATATATACATTAAGTGAGCAATACAAAAAACACTGAAAATAATTAAAAATTCTAGCAAATATCAAATCTATAAAAAAAATATACAAGCTAATAATCTTACTGTTTTATCATTTCATTCAAGGCTAAAACAACATTTGTAGTTTGTATACAAAAAAAAAATATATTTCAGAGTAAATTCTCAGGCTGTGATAAGGATCAGCAGAGCTGATGCATTTTCATCATTATGACTCAAGTTAAAGGATTAGTAGCATGTTCATCTTATATTAAAGAGGATTTCAAAAGAAACAGAATGGTGAAGAAAGTACTTTTAACATCTTATTTCGCTAAGCAAATTGTTGTTTTCTCTTCTGAACAAATAATTAAACTTTGTGGTATAATGTTAACAACAACTACAGGTTTATTTCCAGGTAGCGCTACAACTATACAGTGATGCTATCACTATAAAACATGGCATTTGACCTTAATGACCCAGGCTTGTACAAGATATGAAAATATGGATGTTAGGCTCATTCAAACAATACTATAACATCCCCCTCCTTAAGAAAAGAGTGGGGCAAAAACAAAACATTCTTATGCAAAATGTTCAATTGTTCGAAACTTAATTCCTTCTTTCTCTTCCCCCTCCTTTTTTTTAAAACTAACTCAGTGTAACCTAAATGACTTTGTTTACAAATTTCTAGTGTTCAAAGTCTTTGGATTGAACAATTACCAAAACAATCAGGGTAAGCAACTAATTAACGCTAGTGAGAAACAGTCACTACTTAAATGACTAAGAAAAAAATAAAAACAGTTTATTCCATAATATAATACTCGTATCTAATGGAAAAGGGAGGGGGTCTGCATTTCCTACTTGGCCTTTTAAAATGATCATTTTTTGGTGGGGACAAGATCATTTGTTCTTCAAGTTTGTTTCTCAATGGTGAGGTTTGGCCGGGGTGTGGTAGTTTTATCAGCTTCTTTGGCAGTTGCTTTTTGTAATGTTCGAATGTGATTCTTTTTCACTTTGACCAAAGGTAAAAACCCTTTGCGTACACTGTGGTTTCAACAACGATGAGCACCGATCTCCGTGACCTATAGCCGGTAACGTTAACTCAACATAAGAACATTGACCTACACCACATAACACTGATCAAGATAATGGTAATGTAGCCAACTGTAATTTTCACTAGATAGTATCACACCCATATTATAGTGACAATGGCCTACGCTATTCCACCACAATCACCGAATTAATATCTCAAGCACTCACTAAATTCAACACCATTTACGGTAGATTCTGTTCACCATGGGTGAGCTGAACGAAACATCTGAACAATTAAGAATATGCTTAAGAAAGCTGACAGCAGAAATACCAACCTAAGAGAAATCCTCACAACCCTGAGAGGTATCCCAATATCCTCAGAAATCCCATCCCCACACAGCCCCATGTTCAAAAACTCGATACCAGTTGTTCACTTTTGCACAGAAAGGGGTGAGAACCTTGCAGAAGCAAAAGCACACCAATCTGAGTCTTATGCTGACCACCAGTATGAACCACCTCCCTTTGACAACAGAACAGATTGCTGGTTCCAGAAAATGCCAAACTCCAGCTGGCAGAAAGCTAACTAAAGTCATAGACAGACTCTCAGATCGGAAATATACACTACAAACACCTGAAGGTGCAGAATATCAGTGTGATCGAAGCCACATTCGAGCATCACAAAAGAACATGCCGCCTGACCTTAAAGACCCAGGGTCGTACACGATACGAAATACGGATGATAGGCTCGTTCAAACAATAATATTACACAGATATTCAAGTTTGAAATTTGAATCATTATACTGTGGTTAAAAACAACTTTCAAAATGTATACATATTCATAGAGACTTTTAAGGTGATTCTTTAGCTTCCCTTCTAGTCTGATTTCAGTAATTTTTTAATATCTTAATCTAATAAATTAACAGACACTTATTTTTTAATCCTTTCACACCATTTTGTTTCTTTTGTTGTCTTACTTTATATAAAATAAACACGTTTGACCACAAATCTTTAAACTGCAATGTTAACTCTACATCAAACTGGAATGGCTCTATGGTCAGAATGTATTTCAAGGTGATATTTCAACTTTTCTTCCGGCACCGACCGACAACCACATGAAAGGCCTAGTCTGGTGGAGAGGCCTTGCTAACAAACAGCTCCACAATGCTGGATAGCCTGGATAACTTATCTCTGACCATTTCTGGAAGCCGATCGCTTTGGCTATACCTAAAGAAAGAAAAAGAAAATGTATTGAGTTATGTACTACAAACTAAACTAAAATTGAAATTGAAACGAAGGCTATTTTTCTAATATTTACCCTGTGAAGTACAGGAAGTTGTACAATTATAGAAATACTCTATTCATGATTATATATTTTAGAATATTCTAGGGAATTCTTGAGTTTCTGAATATTCAAATTCTGAAGACAACATTCTGATATGGGGAGTACCTTCTAAAGATTGGCCAATGACCAGCTAACAATGATTAATTTATTCCTGACGATATGCTTCTCTTCCACACATCACCCAGGTTCATAAAGCATTGTTTAATTAACCTGTCTGAGTTAGATGATTGACAGCTTTTTCAACCAATCATAGCATGAATTTGCCTAGCAACAAAATCTGCATAACTAAGTGGGGCAAACATCCTATGTGGTACTGGTACAGTACAACTAGCTAGCGGCGCACGCTCAAGTAGTCAATGCGATTTACTGTACAAAACAATTTTCTGCACACACAGACTGAGTGACGGCAAAATGGTGAACAAAAAATGCGCTGCGGGCTTTGTAAATCTGATTGCTGTTACCCAGAACAATTAACAAACTAAATTTGGTTTACCCTTTTGCTAAAAACTCTAAAGATCCATAAAAGTGCCCTAAATGGATCAAAGCTTGTCGCAAGCCTCACGAACATCTAAATGTCAATGCATTGGTAATGCACGATTGTGGATTTGAGGTTTGTTTGTTCCACCTAGTTACTGCGTTGCTATGGTAGGTGTGGCTTATTTCATTACTCAAAGACTTTAATTTAAGAGCTAGTAACCAATAGTTAAAGAGCTAGTATCCACAAGTTAAGATCTAGTAGCCACTAGTTAGGAGGTATTAGCCATTAGTTAGGAGCTATTAGCCACTAGTTAGGGCTAGTGGCCACTAGTTAGGGGCTAGTAGCCACTAGTTAGGGCTAGTACCACTAGGTCAGAGCTAGTAGCCACTAGTGATAAGAGATAGTAGCTACTAGTAGCCATGCCAGCTAAATAACAATTACTCTCTCACCAAAAAATAAACACAATATAATGAGAAAAATAATTACTCTTTTGAGAAATCTGAATTAACGTACTTCACACTGACAATAGAAGTTTTTGACTTTTATATGTGATCCACCATTGTATTAAAACCACACCTCACCACCCCATTTTAACCCATAATTATTTTGGCAACAATGAGTTGCTTGACCCTTAAAAGCCCAGAGTAGAAACAAAAATAATTGTTCTATCCCCAAAATTAAGGAAGTTAAATCCGTTTACCTGATTTTCAGGGTCGGTGGCGGCCATCTTTAACCCACCCCAGAGGTCAGAATCTAACAGATTTGTTTTGTCACTCAGAACATCCAACAGACCCACAAATCACTGACAAACCTTTTGTTAGAATTTGTCAGGGTTAGTTATTTTTTCTTAAAAATTCATCCACCTAACATGAAAAATCTGTTATATATTTTCAGGATAAAAGGTAAATCTGCACTACAAATGTGGTACTTACACATAAACTTTTCCTTGTGGGTTAACATACTTCACACTGGCAATAGAAGCTTTGACTTTTATTTGTGATCCATCGTTGTACTGAACCCACACCTCACCAGATACCATCTGCGGAGAAAATAAAAATAAATCTTTAATCAATGGTTTGGTTTGTTGATGTTTAATCAATCTTTCTAAAAACATTTACAGGCTGACAGACAGATGTTTATTCATTCATCTTTTCTTACAAAAATATGAGAGTATAGGAGAGTGAAAATACATGTTGCAAAAATAAATTTTCAAAAAAACAACCAAACGGCATACAATTTGACACACTCCCTACAAGCATGACCGTGTGTGAAGTAATATTGATAAAAACTTAAGATGCATTTGCTTTTGTTGGTTGTCCAAGCTATTTAAGTATTCGGTCATCCAGGCATTTTATCAAAGTTCATTTTTTACACACGCTAACTAACCAATAAGGGTTTCTGATTTTGTTATAATTTACGCTGTTATTTCCTCTTAATCAGGAGAATCAAATATTTTGAAAACTGTGGCATATGTTGATTTTAATATTCCTTATAATGTTAGGTCAAACTTTGATCCATAGGCGGCAGGGAAATAAAGAATATTCTTGCCCAAAGTTGGCCGTTGTAGCGTTAGTGTCAATGGAGAGTAGGGTTTGTTTTCTCCGACAACTCAATTACGCACGCTTTGTGACGTCAGACCAAATAGTCAAGTAGTTGATCAACATCATTTTTACTGGTGTCACATACACAAACAGTATGACTATAAAGCTTCCAGATGTCTACAGCATGGGAACCAAAAAATTGACTGGATTTACCTGCGATGCCCATCCAACGTTAGGAACAAAGACACTCTTTAGTACCCCCTCTCTTGCTGGTACAGGCCATTTGTCAGTCAAGCTGGACACTCTTGGACCTGAAATATGAATAATTCAATCACATTTGTATTGTTTTTACATAATTTGCATACATGAATACCACTTATTTGATTATCGATCTTTATCATTACTTTGCATATCTCAGCTATATCATCCATTTGAATTTGTCAACTACATCATTCATTGGTATCTCTGAACTATATCATTTACTGAAATGACAACCATTTAATCAAAATCATATGGAACAAGGTTTTTTGTATAATCATTCATTTGTATCAATAAATAATTTCATTCAATTGCCCCACCGTCTTTCCTTATTACCACTTTATTACAATGAACTATCTAAATGTTGTGATATCGCAAAGAGAAACTTTATCCCTTATGTTAATTTATTGTTTTTAAATCCTTCACTCATATTCTTTGAATGGAGCAGTTGAATATGACCAAAACAAAATTTTACCCTCTGTCAAAATTTAGTCTCATGATTTTCCATGACTGACATTTAGGACAGAAATTTAAACAATAAAAAAATGCTCTGGGTTTTTACCTCTTTCACCCATCACAACTTTTGCATACATTAAAAGTTCTTCAACCTTTTATTAGCCATACTACAGGTGCTTCTGATGTTATATAAAGACTATTCTATTCAGAATTTAAAGATCTTTCTGGTGAGTATAAATCTAAAGGATTTTCCACAATATGACAGTTAAAGAATGTTTTTGGTTTTAAAACCCTTTGAATCAAATTAATGATAGGGACGTTACCTAATCTGCTGCAAGTTCTTTCGTATGAGCTTTCGTCCCCTCGTGTATGTCTAGTACTCCTCGCACTCATGACGGTACCATCGTACGAGCATACAGAGGCAGATACAGGGGGTGCCGCACTTGGTGATGTGGTGGATCCCAAGGGTACCACAAGATCGGGTTTTGGTGAACTGGACGAAGGTGGTGGCTGCGGGTCAGATTTGTTTGTAGAAGTTAACTCAGCCGGGTTGGTTTCCTGAAGAATAAAGAATGAAGGAAATAAGACTCAAGTGTGCCGATGATACAGAGTTGGAATTGATTACAAAATTTCTCATATTCTGTATAAAGGTGTCAAAAATCTTCCCAAAATAAATCTTGACAGAAATAATATTAATGTAGTAAAATAAACCATTATATGCTCACACTTTACCACACATGTTTCCTCTTTCATTTTGCAATTTAATGTACTATTCATCACACAATTACATGGGGGAAGGGGGAAAACATTCTTAAGAGCACTGAACCTGAAAAATTGTGCCAAAATCTGAACTTTTATCACCTATACTGTTGCTTACTCAAAAAAACACATTAAAAATGAAACAGATAAAATAAAACACATTTGTATTCTATTTTTTATGAAAAAATATTTCTCCCTGCGGCTTCCCATTCTTTCTGCGGTTATAACCATGGGAACTGTGAATTTTTTTGAGGTCCGTGATGATAAAAAGCATGTGAGATTACTCCTACATCTTGTTTGAAATTGAAAATGTATCGCATACAAGATTAATAATGATGGTAAGTAAAAATAATTACCTGTTTATAATTACGGGGAAGAATGGTCCATGGTTCTTCTTCGCCTCTAAGCTTGATATAACGGTTTCCAATTCAACGCATCTATCATAGCACTGGGGACAAATAAATAAACATCATGTGGAAACTTTAAAGTACAGTAAATAAAATAATAAAATAAAAAATATTATTATCAGCAATTTATTTATGTATAAAAGTCTTTTACCTGCATCAAAAGAAAACTTTGAAAATGTAATATATTTAGTAGTAAAAGATATCTAAGATGTTGTTTATTTTATTGAGCTTTTACACACCAGCCCATGTGTTACAATTCTTTTATAGTTGTAACAGGTATCTAAAATGTTGTGTTTATTTTATTGAGCTTTTACACACCAGCCCATGTGTCACAATTCTTTCATAGTTGTAGCAGGTATCTAATATGTTGTGTTTATTTCATTGAGCTTTTACACACCAGCCCATGTGTCACAATTCTTTCATAGTTGTACAAGGTATCTAAAATGTTGTGTTTATTTCATTGAGCTTTTACACACCAGCCCATGTGTCACAATTCTTTTATAGTTGTAACAGGTATCTAATATGTTGTGTTTATTCTATTGAGCTTTTACACACCAGCACATGTGTCACAATTCTTTTATAGTTGTAACAGGTATCTAATATGTTGTGTTTATTCTATTGAGCTTTTACACACCAGCACATGTGTCACAATTCTTTCATAGCTGTGAAAGGTATCTAAAATGTTGTTTATTTTATTGAGCTTTTACACACCAGATAATGTGTCACAATTCTTTCATAGTTATACAAGGTATCTAATATGTTGTGTTTATTCTATTGAGCTTTTACACACCAGCACATGTGTCACAATTCTTTCATAGTTGTACAAGGTATCTAATATGTTGTGTTTATTCTATTGAGCTTTTACACACCAGCACATGTGTCACAATTCTTTCATAGTTGTACAAGGTATCTAATATGTTGTGTTTATTCTATTGAGCTTTTACACACCAGCCCATGTGTCACAATTCTTTCATAGTTGTACAAGGTATCTAATATGTTGTGTTTATTCTATTGAGCTTTTACACACCAGCACATGTGTCACAATTCTTTCATAGTTGTACAAGGTATCTAAAATGTTGTGTTTATTTTATTGAGCTTTTACACACCAGCCCATGTGTCACAATTCTTACATAGTTGTACAAGGTATCTAATATGTTGTGTTTATTCTATTGAGCTTTTACACACCAGCACGTGTCACAATTCTTTCATAGTTGTACAAGGTATCTAAAATGTTGTGTTTATTTTATTGAGCTTTTACACACCAGCCCATGTGTCACAATTCTTTCATAGTTGTACAAGGTATCTAATATGTTGTGTTTATTCTATTGAGCTTTTACACACCAGCACATGTGTCACAATTCTTTCATAGTTGTACAAGGTATCTAATATGTTGTGTTTATTCTATTGAGCTTTTACACACCAGCCCATGTGTCACAATTCTTTCATAGTTGTACAAGGTATCTAAAATGTTGTGTTTATTTTATTGAGCTTTTACACACCAGCCCATGTGTCACAATTCTTTCATAGTTGTACAAGGTATCTAATATGTTGTGTTTATTCTATTGAGCTTTTACACACCAGCCCATGTGTCACAATTCTTTTATAGTTGTAACAGGTATCTAATATGTTGTGTTTTTTCTATTGAGCTTTTACACACCAGCACATGTGTCACAATTCTTTCATAGTTGTACAAGGTATCTAATATGTTGTGTTTATTCTATTGAGCTTTTACACACCAGCCCATGTGTCACAATTCTTTCATAGTTGTACAAGGTATCTAAAATGTTGTGTTTATTCTATTGAGCTTTTACACACCAGCCCATGTGTCACAATTCTTTCATAGTTGTACAAGGTATCTAAAATGTTGTGTTTATTTTATTGAGCTTTTACACACCAGCCCATGTGTCACAATTCTTTCATAGTTGTAGCAGGTATCTAATATGTTGTGTTTATTTTATTGAGCTTTTACACACCAGCCCATGTGTCACAATTCTTTCATAGTTGTACAAGGTATCTAAAATGTTGTGTTTATTTTATTGAGCTTTTACACACCAGCCCATGTGTCACAATTCTTTTATAGTTGTAACAGGTATCTAATATGTTGTGTTTATTCTATTGAGCTTTTACACACCAGCACATGTGTCACAATTCTTTCATAGTTGTACAAGGTATCTAATATGTTGTGTTTATTCTATTGAGCTTTTACACACCAGCCCATGTGTCACAATTCTTTTATAGTTGTAACAGGTATCTAATATGTTGTGTTTATTCTATTGAGCTTTTACACACCAGCCCATGTGTCACAATTCTTTCATAGTTGTACAAGGTATCTAATATGTTGTGTTTATTCTATTGAGCTTTTACACACCAGCACATGTGTCACAATTCTTTCATAGTTGTACAAGGTATCTATAATGTTGTGTTTATTTTATTGAGCTTTTACACACCAGCCCATGTGTCACAATTCTTTCATAGTTGTACAAGGTATCTAAAATGTTGTGTTTATTTTATTGAGCTTTTACACACCAGCCCATGTGTCACAATTCTTTCATAGTTGTACAAGGTATCTAATATGTTGTGTTTATTCTATTGAGCTTTTACACACCAGCACATGTGTCACAATTCTTTCATAGTTGTACAAGGTATCTAAAATGTTGTGTTTATTTTATTTAGCTTTTACACACCAGCCCATGTGTCACAATTCTTTCATAGTTGTACAAGGTATCTATAATGTTGTGTTTATTTTATTGAGCTTTTACACACCAGCCCATGTGTCACAATTCTTTCATAGTTGTACAAGGTATCTAATATGTTGTGTTTATTTTATTGAGCTTTTACACACCAGCCCATGTGTCACAATTCTTTCATAGTTGTACAAGGTATCTAAAATGTTGTGTTTATTTTATTGAGCTTTTACACACCAGCCCATGTGTCACAATTCTTTCATAGTTGTACAAGGTATCTAAAATGTTGTGTTTATTCTATTGAGCTTTTACACACCAGCCCATGTGTCACAATTCTTTCATAGTTGTACAAGGTATCTAATATGTTGTGTTTATTCTATTGAGCTTTTACACACCAGCACATGTGTCACAATTCTTTCATAGTTGTACAAGGTATCTAATATGTTGTGTGTATTCTATTGAGCTTTTACACACCAGCACATGTGTCACAATTCTTTCATAGTTGTACAAGGTATCTAATATGTTGTGTTTATTCTATTGAGCTTTTACACACCAGCACATGTGTTACAATTCTTACATAGTTGTACAAGGTATCTAAAATGTTGTTTATTTTATTGAGCTTTTACACACCAGCCTATGTGTCACAATTCTTTCGTAGTTGTACAAGGTATCTAAAATGTTGTGTTTATTTTATTGAGCTTTTACACACCAGCCCATGTGTCACAATTCTTTCATAGTTGTAGCAGGTATCTAATATGTTGTGTTTATTTTATTGAGCTTTTACACACCAGCACATGTGTTACAATTCTTTTATAGTTGTAGCAGGTATCTAAAATGTTGTGTTTATTTTATTGAGCTTTTACACACCAGCCCATGTGTCACAATTCTTTCATAGCTGTAAACTTATAGAAAGGAATAAGATACCAACATTTAAAAAAATAAAAAATAATCTTTAATTCTTTAATTATGTGAAATGCACATGCACACATGAATAATCTTATGAAAATAAATCAACTTGTCTGGGTAATGGGGTGATGCACTATATACATATACTAAATTCTATGCCTAATTGGACAAAAATCAAAATGATACTGAAAAATACAAATGATACATCATCATTATTATTACCTCGACAACATGCTGTACATAGGGTAAGAGTGAAGGCGGTAATTGAGGGCCTTCATCCAGGGTCTTTAGACGATGATTGGTTTTGCTCACGTCTGTTACAACCACTCCTGTTTCACTTCTAACAATTTTAACACCTGCGAATGAATGCAAGGACACATTGCTTGACATAAAAAACTTGGCACCTACAAATAAATGCAAGGATTTGATTAAGATCGTTTTTTTTAAGTGACGGGATATAGTAAGAAGAAAAATTACAATTATAGAAACAACTAGAATTATAGCACTCTGCAGAGCGCATACCTCCGCCCCCTGTTCATTCCCCATCCGGAATGCAATCTACATCAGAAAGCTGAGGCCCACCAAGTTATAACCACAAAAAATCTCTTTCTTACTGTTGATCTGTATTGCCACTTGCATTCTAAACACTTTAGGATCTATCCTCTAATCATTGTTTTCAGTTTTATTCAGGTGAAGCATTCATTGTTTGAGCTCTATTTAGCCAAGATTCACATTCCATCATTTTCCTTTCATGCAAGAAGCCAATAGTTTGTATTCTCTTTGATACCAGAAACTACTTCATCTGATTTTCTTAAAGAGTCCAGAAAATTGATTGTTTTGAATTCTTTTTAGGGCATGAATTCATTGTTTATGACATTCCATTGGAATTCATTAAAGAGTTTAAACTATACAAGTCTTCACAAATATTATCCTAATACATCCCCACCCCTCAATTTCTACCCATCCCTTTCTAATAGGTATTAAATTGTAATAACTTCTCCTGAAACAGTAACACAACCACACACCAAATTTAATCAAAATCCAATCATCAGTTATTGAGTTATCTTGATAACAAACACACAAACAGAGGCAAAAACATAACCTCCGTCCAATTTCGTTAGCAGAGGTAATGACAGTATTCTTAAAGACTTAAGTTGTTTATACATTGAGGAATAGGTGTATATGGCAGTTATACTTTTCATTGGCTGAAATTACACTATCTAAAAATGTCTTCTGATTTTTGCAAATTTGCTGAATCACTTAAAACTCATCTACCACAACCCTCAGCTCAATTTTATCAAGCATTTAAAGGAGTATAGAGGGGATGTCATCACGTGAATCTAACTCCATTGGAAGCCAATTTGTAGGGCAGGGCGTCACTGCATTTCACGCTTCTTCACATAGCTCAGTCACATCACACGTACAACAAACATACTACATGCTAACCTACCAGTACCAGCTCAGCAAATTTTACTAATTGCAATTTTTTGGTCACTTCCGATTTTACTTCATATTTTTTTAAATATTTTCTATAGTTTTATATATTCACTGGGTATACAAAGAGTAATTTTAAAGTTACTGCCAGTTGATTGTTTGCTATACTCCTTCATTAAATCCTAGTGTGAACCGTAGGTTGAAAGCTGTCACGTCGTACAGCAGAAACCCACTTCGAACGTCGATCAGAATCAGATGGAAATCAAGAAAACTTCTTTTCATTCCCCGGCACATGTTTAATATTGTAAACAGCAGTACAGCAAGATTCCGGCATAATTATCTTACAAAAATAATCTTATATAACTACATGCAAGCGTATGTAAATTTAATTAAATGTACAGCAGACGACAGTGTTCCTGCCATACAAAATGGCGATGTAAACAAAGTCATGTGACCTAATGACGTCAGCTGAAACACCCTTATTGACAGATACAGATATTATATTCATCAGGAAGAGCTTTAAATTCCGAACAAAATAGCTTTAAATTACAACAAAGGCAACTGTAATTATGGCTAACAAAGCTTGGCTAACAAAGCTTGGCTAACAAAGCTTGGCTTACAAAGCTTGGCTAACAAAGCTTGGCTAACAAAGCTTGGCTAACAAAGCTTGGCTAACAAAGCTTGACAAATTTTCAATGTATGCAACAGTTGTGATATATGAAAGAGGACAGCTCAAATTCTTTGACTGAATTCTTTAAATTTCTGTCCTAAAATTAAGTCACTGAATATCTGTAAAAGTATTTAAGTTTTGGTGAACCTAATTCTGTTTATTAAACAGTTAAATTTAGTGCTTCTTACGACATAAAAAATACATATGCATATTTCATACATTCTGCTTTAACATAATTGTTTACTTACCGTCATAGAAGTATGCCTCTATATCAGGTTGAGGTACATTCTCCATCATTAAACACTTTGCCTGCTCCGTGTACAGGGTCACTTTGGGGGTCTTGGATCGCACCAACTGGATGAACTTGGCAGCATACTGGTACTTCTTCCAGTACCTGGATGGTAAGTCGTGGTAGCTGTGTATGTTGGTACCATCTATGGGTGGTGACGGAGGTTTATCTGCCACTGGGAAGCCTTTACCGTTGTTGGGCAGGTACACTGAAATCTGAATGTGGCACAAGGTAATAAAATGCTTCAGCAATTTCAAAAGGTAGGTGTCATGTGAAGCTCAAAGGTATATGGACAAGTCGAGGTTTTATATTAACCAGAAAAAGTGTTAAATATTGAACAGAAAAGTCTTGAAATTACGTCAAAAGTACATGTAGTGTGGGAGTTATAGCTATTTAAAGTTTGAAGAGTTTTATATGTATTACAAAGTCGTGATGAATGAAAGAGAAGGCAGCTAAACATCTCTTCATGAAGCAATATCTTTCCTTAGGAGAAGTGATCCATCACTCATTCACAGTTAATGCACATTATTACCTTAGGCATTATGATACACAGCTATTTTTATCACCAGTTTGAGAAAACAAACCCCTCCCACTAAGACACTTAACACAGATGAGTGATTTCAATCACAAAAGTGCCTTGATTATTCAGCTCTGGCTTTCTGTAATCTTATACACACAAATAACCTTGGGCTACTTGACTGTGGTGTGCATGGGAATGGCAGATAAACATGCATTGTTCAGAGTGGAAGCACAATACACTGAACAGGAAGTCCGGTCGGTAATTGTCATACCTGAGTTTTCAGGATTAATTCAGGTGTCAGGTGTGGGTAGGCCCAAAGAGAAACTTTTCGGCATGTTTTGAAATTTTGTCCCAATTTTCAGTCACTGAAAATCCCCAGACTGTTTTCTTTCAGTAAATTTTGATTGAGAGTATGATGGAGATTCAAAACTTCTTGGTCATATTCAACCTCTCCATTTGAGATAATGTTGGTAAAGGATTGAAAAACAATAAGTTAACATCAGAAAATTCATAGGTTTCCTCTGATGTCACACAATGTCAACAAAATTTGCACAATTTATTATAATGTGGCCTTAAAATTCATAATGTTGTAAAATGATCCATCTTTAACTAAATTTGATGAAACATATTGCTATTTTCACAGACTGAAGACATGGCTGTATAAATTCTTTCCTTAAAAAGCACAATCTATAATGAGATTTAAGGCTGACCTTTGAGTTCCACCCGATATACTGAATGACTGAGCACAACAACCAATTAATTAAATCACTTTCATTCCCTCAGACTTGAAACCTCTTGACCAACACCCCTCAGCTCAATCATGTTACAGAGTCAGGTAACATTGTTTTACCAAAGAGTGTATAAGTTTCTAAAGAGATGGAACTCCTTACGCATGAGTGGCACCTTAATGGGGGCTGCCATTTTGGGATACTGTCACATAATATCAGCACATGACAGCGAGTTGTACACGTAATGCGCACGCTGAGACCAAAATTTGAACAAGTTTCGGTCACATGACTGATTATGTGAATTTAACCGTTACGACGTAATCAGTTGAGTGCAGTGCATACACATGTCCAAAAAACCTAAGCTAGCATGGACCTGTTGAATGAGTGTGCGCTGTGTGCGTGGTAAATGTCAGGTGACGATAACATGTGACAGTCTCCCAAATGGCAGCCTCCAAAATGGCGCCAATTTTTTAGCGTTACAGGTGTAGGAGTTCCATCTCCTTAGAAGCATATACTTCTTGGTTTTATGACCATATATTAAATTTGAATATGGCCCAAAAGTCTGCTGGCATGTTTTCATTGATGACAAGGAGGTGATACATTTATTTAGATTCCTACAAACCCAAAAGATCAACCTAATATGATTGTACTAACCTTACCCCTATAATTGACATAAGAGGTGAGCTTAATTCCCCCAAACCTCCTAAACTAGCTACAACTATTACTTGAATACTATTGAAATTCATTTCAATTTTCCATTTCACCAGTTAAACAAAACAATCATAGATTTACTGTTATATTCGAATACTGAGCTAAATACTCCTAAACCTTAGTTAACAGCTAGATAAAATTATTATTTAAATTACCTTCATTTTTATCATTTAAAGGATTAGTACAGGGGTCAAGCAAATTTACATTATATGAAAGAGGACTTTAAAAGACACAAAATGGTAAAGGAAGCATTCAAAAATCTTATTTTATTAAGGAATTATTAAAGTTTAAAGCTGTCATATCTGTGTGGAAATGACTGGTGTACTAAGTCTGCTATGGAAGGTTGGCGCCTTCATCCTCACATTCTTAACAATTTTTAATGTATATTGATGAAAATTAATTACACTTTTTTACAGTAAATCATAATTAAGCATACTAGATTCTGTTTTAATACTTTCTTGACATAATCAATGGCTGTTAAGCCACAAAATCACAGGTTAAAATAATAGAATACACAGACTTTGACCAATCTGAGGCTATGTATAACATCACAACTAGTTTAATTTTAGTCGTTTCTACACATATGATACCAAACTATAAACTTGAATATCTCCTTAACGGAATAAGAATTTTGAATGCTTTCTCCACCATTTTGTTTCTTTTGAAGTCCTCTATCATCAGAGATGGACTTGCTTGACCCTTGAAATAATCCTTTAAACGGCAAAAATGAGAACAATTCACAGATATACTATTGTTTTTACCTGCATTCCATCGGAGGATATCCTGTGAACTTCAACCACTCGATCACAACCATCCTTCTTCTTCAAGAATTCCAAACAAACTTCTCCACCAACCAGAATACTGACCTGAGGATGAAACATTTCAAGATGTCACATGATCAACTTACAGACCGGTGAAAGATTTAAAGATGTCACATGATCAACTTACAGACGGGTGAAACATTTAGAGATGTCACATGATCAACTTACAGACAAATGAAACATTTAAAGATGTCACATGATCAACTTACAGACGAGTGAAACATTTAAATATGTCACATGATCAACTTACAGACAGGTGAAATATTTAAAGATGTCACATGATCAACTTACGGACGGGTGAAACATTTCAAGATGTTACATGATCAACTTACAGACAAATGAAACATTTAAAGATGTCACATGATCAACTTACAGACAAATGAAACATTTAAAGATGTCACATGATCAACTTACAGACGGGTGAAACATTTAAAGATGTCACATGATCAACTTACAGACGGGTGAAACATTTAAAGATGTCACATGATCAACTTACAGACGGGTGAAACATTTAAAGATGTCACATGATCAACTTACCGACGGGTGAAACATTTGAAGATGTCACATGATCAACTTACAGATGGGTGAAACGTTTAAAGATGTCACATGATCAACTTACAGACGGGGAAGTTATTATTAAGTAAGTATATAGTATTTTTTTTCTGCGGGGCATCGCCGCTCCAATTAAAGATATAAGCTGAAAATCCTTACTCTACTATGCGGCGATAGTATCGCCGTTTTCAAACCATCTTTTTCTAAAAATAACATCGGGACTTTACCACAGTCCTATAGGAGTAATCTTGGTATCAATTTAAAGTACTTGGATATTTCTTTCACAAAATGAAACTTTTTTATAGGGGTCATATTACAGAATTTTGAGAAAAAGTACATTTAAAAAGGGTAAAACTCAAAAAATTTCTTCCAAATCTTACAATAACTTCAAGATCACATTTTTGCTTCAAAATCAAACACGCAAGTCCTAAGACATGATAGCATTGGTTTCTGGTCTAATTTTTATAATCCCTACCTGCAATCTTTTGTTCTGGAGAAATTCCTTTAAATTTTCATGAATTTCTGCCATTTTGTACCCAGTTTTTTCAAAAAAATCGTGTACCCAAACCAGACATGCTTCGTTGAACCGCCGTTCGAAAGTGCTTAAAATTTCCTTTTATTTGATATATAATTTCCTAAATTGGCTTTCATTAATCAAAAGATAAATATCTTAACCTCTATTCCAACCAAACTTGTAACGAAAGAAAATGAAAGTAAAGTTGTCAAAAATGCATATGAAAAAAAAGTTACAAAAATTGGGATCGCTTTTTTCAAAGCCATGGTAGAGTAAGGGTTAAAGAGGTATGAAATTGTCATCCATAAAGACCCGCATAAGCTGTCAACGCAAATCTGAATAAATACATCCTTAAAAGCTACGCAATGCCCCTGACCTACATTAATCTAATTCAGCTAATGTATTCATGCATTAGCAGCTATATATTAATGTTAACGCATTTGGGAAATATATTAAAATTCCCTACAAATGCGCTTTACAATTTGTTGAGCATTAACATTCACATTAAAACAGAAAAATAACCAGTCTGAGAATTCAAATAGTTAATCCTCTTTCTGGTTCAGATACGATATCAATCCAATTTCATGTGCACCGCCCCCCACCCATTTTATTTTCATTTCTGGAAATAATATTTCCTGCAAATTTAGTTTAATATTGAACAACACCTCCCTTCCCTCCCCCCCCCCCTTCCCCACGCACACACTGTTCCCTCGTTCCTTGCTAATCAAAGTTGGAAGAATTTTTAATGTATGTACAAATTGTGCTGTATGAAAGAGAGGGCAGTTAAAAATCTCTAATGTAATTCTTTAAATTTTAGTCCTAAATTTCAGTCACTGAAATTCAGACTGTATTCTCCTGCTAGATATTGATTGAGAAGTACTGTATGGTAATTCAAAACCTCTTCTTCGTATTCAACCTCTCCCTTTTAAATAACATTGGGGAAGGATTGAAAAACAATAAGTTAACATAAGGAAATTTACTGGCTTTCCTGTGTCGATGTCACAAAATTTCAATACAATTTGCATAATTTATTATAATAAGGCGTGAAAATAAAAAATGTTGTAATATGGTCAATATTTAACCAATTTTGATGATATTTTTTGCTATTTTCATTAGTTAAAGCCTGTTTTCATGAGTTACAACCTATTTTCTGGGTTATAGCCTATTTTCATGGGTTATAGCCTATTTTCATGGGTTATAGCCTGTTTTCATGGGTTATAGCCTATTTTCATGGGTTATAGCCTATTTTCATGGGTTATAGCCTGTTTTCATGGGTTATAGCCTGTTTTCATGGGTTATAGCCTGTTTTCATGGGTTATAGCCAATTTTCATGGGTTATAGCCTATTTTCATGGTTTATAGCCTGTTTTCATGGTTTATAGCCTATTTTCATGGGTTATAGACTATTTTCATAGGTTATACCCTATTTTCCCCCAAATAAGATAAACTTGTTGCTACCTGTCCATAGATAAGACTCGGATAATGGTATCATCATCATCATACTTAATAACAATACATCTGATCACATTCATCAGGTTCACTTACCACAGCATTTCTGGAGCATTGTCTAATAGGACGGAGCCTTTTTGCATTGAGGGGAGGGGTGAGTGACATCAATGTCCCTAATTGGTTCTCTGTCCTTGGATTTACTCCTTTGGTACTTCTCAACTTTGAATCACTTTTCGCTCTAGACATCCCACTCTGCTGATCTGCAGGATCTGATTTTGCTAAGTACCTCTGGATGGTAGGAGGATCACCCTCAGAATTATGGTACCCTAAATGTGGTGCTGTTGTAGTTTGATGTGATGTGTTGAACCTATCATCGTCAATGTGTTTATCCAATAACAGGTCAGCATGGTCAGTATGATAAGTCCTCAGGTCATGTTTGGGGGCTGAACCCTCCTCCTGACATAAATTCTCGTCTTTCTCTTTAAATTCCGCTGACCCTGACAATAATTTGCTATTTTCAATCCCATCAAGAACGTTCTGATTCTGTTTCAAATGGCTCTTTGAATTATGGGAACCGCAGGACATCTTTGCCATGGAGAGACCACTTTCTTCCCAAAAACCTGACGACTTCTTTTGACTGGAGTATGTGGTGTGACCATGTAAATGTTTGTCAGATCCATTATTGCACTTGGATTGATCTTCTGTGTCACTATCGTTGTTTGATAAACTGGATAAAAATTTGGCAGTTGCAGCTACAAGATTTTCAGTGTCGAACTCTCTCTTGCTACCTGCCAAAAAAGGAAGCAAATAAAGAAGTTACAGACGGGACTCTACTTTAATAGACATATGCTATAATTTGGTTTTTTTTTTTCAATCCACTTTCCTAGATTAGAAATGTATATAAGTACAATACAGTGTATTTAACTTTGATAGCATTATCTACTTTTTTTGGAACAAAATGAAAGAATTTGCTATCAAAAAGTAAAAATGTAATAAATTTTTTTCAAAAATAGCAATAAAATCTTTAGGATCAGCACTTTTATCGACATTCAGCCTGCAATCATATACATATAGTTTACTTTAGCCTTATGTTATGCTATTCTATACATACCTTGTACTAGTGCTGTCACGATATGTGAATATCAAAACAAAAATATGTGAACCAAGAATTTTATGCTTTTACAAAAAATTACAGCAAATCTGATAATTTTTATGTTTGCCTTTCTTAGATCTAAAGTTGTATTGGTAAACTTGAAATTTGAAAGCCCTCTATTTGAGATCTGGAGCAGTGATCCTAAATTACTATTATTATCATTATCATTATTATTATTATTATTGTTATTTCATTCAATGTTCAGACCTGCAGCCTATCACATATAAGTACATTGATTTAACAATATCTGATCAAAGAAAATAATTAATAGTATTTTAAATACGAAAAGGCACGGACATAAACACAAAATACATGCCCATACCAAAAAATGTAATAAAAAAAAAAAGGATAGTCAAAACCAAATAGATAATGGGATCATTAAGCAATAAAGTAATTATTGATTTATACAACATAATAATTATGCTAAAGATTCTTTGCGCTTTTGAAGAGCTTTGTATATGAACCTGGCTAAATTTAAATGTTAAAGATTTGCTTGTAATTCTTAAAAGTGTTTCAAACAAAGCATATGAGTGGTGGTGATTAGTGGTCCTAAAGTGGTCCTTATTTAGATATCGTGAGAAATTGCGATATAGTGAGAAATCGCGATATAGTGAGAAATCGCGATATAATGAGAAATCGCGATATAGTGAGAAATCGCGATATAGTGAGAAATCGCGATATAGTGAGAAATCGCGATATAGTGAGAAATCGCGATATTTTTGTCCATGATAATTAATTTATCCAAATCGTGACAGTCCTACCTTGTTCATGGTGGGCCGTCTGGCTGTCCCTCACTGGTGGAGATGGAGGGTGCCTCTGGTACGGATCTTTCCACCTGACCTCCTCCTGTCTCTCTCGCATTCTCCCAAACCCTGGATCATCCTCCTGACTCGGATTCCTCTCCTCCTCAGAGAGGATCGGTGTCAGACTTGATGGAGGAAGCGCTCTGAGAGGACGGTTTCTTGATGATGACAGATGGCTACCGCTGTTAAAGCCTCCAGATGATGTTGCCATGGTAACGAGCCCGCTGTCGTGGGAAGCCTCGATTGCCCTCTAAGAAAGGAGAAGATACTTTGTTCAACATAATGTCTCATGAAACAATTACCCATGCACTGACTAACTTGCTGGCAATCATCTTCTAAAATACTTTCCCAATCAAATCTAAATTTACTGCTTTTTAAAGTATTTCTCTTGACAATATTTTGTCTTTTACCCATAAATTTCACAAAAAAACATTAGGTACAAATTCTGCAATAAACAGGGAAGAGGAAATCTTTCCTTAACCTTCCATTCTATGTATTATGAAAGTTGATCACTATTACTCAATTACCCCCATAAGCATCTTCAACTTAATTTGTTGTGAGTATTATTATTATTATTGTTATTATTATTATTATCATTATTATCATTATTATTATTATTATTTCATTCAATGTTCAGACCTCAAGCCTATTACATACAAATATAAGTACATTGATTTATTAATTTCTGATCAAAGAAAAGAATTAATATTGTTTTAAACACAAAAAAACACGAACGTAGACACAAAATACATGTCCAGACCCAAAAAACGTAATCAAAAACAAATGAATATTCACAACAAAAGGATAATGGAATCATTGAGCAATAAAGTATTTATCTATTTATACAACATAATAATTATGCTAAAGATTCTTTGGGCTTTGGAAGAGCTTTGTATATGAACCTGGCTAAAATTAAACTTCAAGAAATGCTTGTAGTCAGGACATTTACGACAAGAAACACTAACGGAATATTCATCTGAATAGAGGAGTATGAAAGAAACAATTTGGTGTACAAATCGTGTTGATATCTTATTTGAATATATTTGCACAATAATTAACATTATCATCACAAAATGGTTGCTCATTTATCCTATTTCAAGAATTAATCAGTAAGCCTACTCATTAATATTCATGACATCACTACCACAACATTAGAACAAATGTATAGACCATAACGCATCTGTGTACCACTTATGGCATAAATCTGATATACCGTTCATGATATGGTTTTTACATCATTTAGCACTTTCACATTAAGCACCCCTACTATGCATATTATTGAAATCTGTTGATACTGCAATATAAGCATTTACACAATAACCAATATCATCATGCCCAGTAAGATGCAAAACGGACATTCGGTTGCTCATTTATCACGTTTTTAAAATTGTCACTTTAAGCCCTGCCCACTTATTAATATGCATGATATTACCACAAAATACAATAGGGCACATCTTAAGGTCATGGGCTATCTGTGTACCAAATATGATATGAATTCAGTTTACCGTTCTTGAGATACCATGTTTACAAGCTCTTTTCAGCAAAAACCTATTAAGCCCCGCCCACTATGCATATTATTGTAATTCACATTTAAGACTGTGAACATGTACACACCAGCTAACATCATAATCAAACTACATATGAAACAAAACAGACATGTCATTGTTCAAATATGAGCATTTCAAGATTTAAACATTAAGCCCTGCCTACTCATTAATAAACATGACATCAATGTCAAAATCAATAGGGCAGATCTACATACCATGGGCAATCTGTGTACCACATATGAATATGAATCCAATGTATCGTTCATGAGATATAGCACTTACGAGCTTGCTGTCACAGTCACACATACATACATACACACACATGCCAGCCTAGGTTCCTTATAACTTATTACTAACTCGTACCAACAATTTTAAGTGACATTCTTTACATTATTTTTGGCCTAATAACATACCAGTTCCGCAAAATTTTTAGAGCAGATTTAATTTTCTTTCGGGTACCCACACCCAATATTTTTGTACCAGGTATCGGGCGGGTACCCACGTACATGACTCAGTCTTAGAGGCAACACGGATAATTTTCAAAGTCTCTGGTATGACCTGATCCAAGATTGAGCCTGGGTCTCCTGGTTGAAACCAAGCAGTCCCTTCAAAATAATTTTCACAGAAAATCTAGCTAGATAAATTCATAGCTGGCTGAGTGTTGTATAAAAACTAGAATATAAGCACTTTGTAGAGCGCATACCTCTGCCCTAATTGCAAGTCCAACATGCCTAGAATAGCTTTAGAGTTCATTTGATACCCATACCCACTATAATCTACCTCAGAAATCCTAGGCTAACCAATATTCATCCCTAAGTTTTGATATTCATCCCTAAGTTTTGATATTCATCCCGAAGTTTTGATCTGTAAGGATCACTTGCATTATGAACACTTGAAGATTATCTTTTGACAGATTTCTTCCAGGACCATATCATTGTTTTTAGTTTCATTCAGGCTAAGCATTCATTGTTTGAGTTCCACGCAGTCAGAATTTACTTTCCAACATTTTTCATTCATGGCAGAAAGCAATTGTTCTTATTACATTGATAGTAGAGGCCACTTGATTTAATTTTCAAGAAGTCCAGAAAATTGATTGTTGGATTCTTTTCATGGCATGAATTCATTGTTCATCATATTCCATTGGGAAGTTTCAACTATGTTTTGACAGCCTTACCCTAAACATCCCCACCCATCAATTTCTGTCCTTCCCTTGTATCAATATGTCTCAAATATATATCAATTGTTCAGTAAGCAATAATAAAACCACACACACATCAAATTCAATCCAAATCCAATCATCAGTTCTTGAGATATTCTAATGACACCTTAAAATGTCCCCAACCCCTCCATTTGCACCCTTCCCTAATCCAATGTCTCAAATTGTATTCACCTCTTTCTTAAGGAGTAACAAAACCCCACATCAAATGTGATCCAAATCCAAATCTTGAGATATCTTGATGACAAACAAATGGTTTGGTTTGGTTTGACTAGCCCCGTGACTGTCAAGAGTCAAACACGCCAAGAGGTGTTAAATAATTAAGGTGCAAAGGTTAGGAAAGAGATGATTGGAAGAGGAATAAGGATCTAGAGAAGTGAAAATTTTTGGAGGAACTGAGTTGTGGAAGAAAAGGTGGTAAGAAGGAGAGAGGGGGAGGGATGTGAGATAGGAAAGGATGGGGGTGTGAGGGGATTAAATCAAGTGGAAAAGGTTGCTGTTGCGGAGGAAGGTGATAATGTTGGAGAGGGATTGTTATTGAAGAAGTCAGAAATAGTGGTGGCAGGGGATAGGAAAGATCTGGAGTTGGCGTAAATCAGACAGGTTAAGAAGATATGATTGATTCAGTATTGCAAGTGGGGCAGATAGGTTTGGGAGAGCCAGAAAGGAGGTAGGAGTGGGTGAGATAGGTGTGGCCAAGGCAAATGTGGGTGATGACCAGTCCTCTCTGTGAATGTGACTTAGTAGGGGAGGATTGATGCCTACTTTGGGATTGATAGTGTGAAGTTTATGGAGGTATTTTGGCGAAAGTCAGAGTGAGTGAGATATGGATAGAAGAAATTTGGTTCAACAGAGCATTATTGGCCGCTCTGTCAGCCCTTTTGTTCCAGGGATACCGACGTGGCTGGGGATCCAGAAGAAGATGATTTTCCTGCCATAGGAGGAGAGAGTGTGCATTTTCTTTAAGATTTGTAAGATGAGGGAATTAGACCAGCATATGTTGAGGATGCCTGTGAGGATTGATTTGGAGTCAGAGAAGATGACAAAGCGAGAATGGAAGGAGAGTTCTGCAAAGTTTAAAGCTAGGAGGATAGCCTTTGCCTCAGCAGAATAGATAGAGGCTCCGTCTGGTAATCTCAAAGAAAGGTTAAGGTCGGGGCAGGCGGCGGCAGCTGAGGTACCTTCATGTGTGGATCCGTTGGTAAAAAGGAGTAGTTGTGGAAGTGTCTACTGAGTTGACAGTATTTGGAGCAAAAAATGGCTGGGTTGTGATGAGCTTTCCTGAAAGAAGAGAGGCCTAGGAAGAAAGACAAACAAACAAACAAATGGAGGGAAAAACATAACCTCGGGCCAACTTCGTTGGCAGGGTAAATAGGACTCCATTTAAAGAAGGTACTGAGGTCACATACTTATGCTATATTTGTCCATTAGTGTGCAGTCATGAAAAAGTTCTCCTACCCTATCTTTCTACCATCAGATTAAAACCATGAATGTCAAGTTATGAATACACCATGCACATCAAATTATAAATTACTGTTTTTCTCACCTGACCACTTGGAAATCTTTTGCTTATTTCTTTGTGATATGAAAACGCTGCTTTATTCATAAACGCGTGATCCAAGATTCCGGAGAGGGAGATTCGATCATTGGGGTCCTTCCTCAGCAGTTTTGAGATCAAGTCTTGCGCCTCCAGAGATATATTCTTGGGCATTCTGTACTCTCCTAAAACCACTTTATTCAATGTTGTTTTGACACCCTCAGTGTCAAATGGAGGCTTCCTGTCATAAAGGTGAACAGCATGCACCCCAGGGACCACACATCCGATTCTAGGCCATGGGCACTTCGAGTCGCAATTTCTGGGGAAATATAGTTTGGGGTTCCGCACATCGTGTAGTGCTTATCACTTGGGAGCTTCAGCCTGGTCGCCAAGCCAAAGTCAGCAATTTTCTGTAACAAAATATCATAAATATTCTTTCAGTACATCAGAATTGTGCACCATAAGTTGATCAAGCAAAGATTAAATTGTTGTATCATTTAAATCTACAATCATAGCTGAAAGTGTTGGGATAAAAACACTAATTATTTCACCGTCATTTCCCCCGCCTACTCCATTCAATGTAGATGGAGACGAGATGTTGTAGTAGTCATTCCTTCATAACTGCTGCTCAAATATTCACTTGGTTGGATACCCGGGAACTTCGTGACCCGAGGTCATGAGACCACATAGTAACCACGCACTGCTGGAGTGAAAACAAAGCAATCAGCTGTGTTTGTTTACATGCCATATGTACCGCACACAGTAAACGCATATGGACTTGCCCACGTATATCGCCCAAAGGTTTGTTTTCACTCCAGCAAATGATGTAATCTCCCAGATGTGACGTTGCACCGACCAAGTGAATACACAAGATACATGATACTGCTAAGAAGCACTCAAGTTACAGAAAATCAAAAATATAAACAATTATAAAGGGTTTCTTGATAATGACAGAACTGTATAAAGTATCATAAATTGTTTTCTTCTTTGAGAATTTTTTTTGAATAACTTTCTTGTTATCACGACCATATATATCTTGTATACTTACACAGTGCATGTCATCCGTGAGCAAAATATTAGCCAGAGTGAGGTCTCTGTGCAGGATTCCATGGGAATGGAGATACAACAAGCCCAAGACAATCTCCTTCAAGAAATGTTGGGCTAGAGGAAACAGAAGAAACATTTTGTTAAACATACACATTTGGAAACTAGCCCTTATAGTTTTTGAGTTATCAGTGATCAAAATTTGATCCATTTTGAATTTATTATGAATTTGTAATGTATGGCAGGGCAGACAGCTGAAATCTTTATGTAATTCTTTTCAATTTCTTCTCTTACTCGCAGTTACTGAGAAGATACCGTATTTGACGTAATAAGCACCTGGAGCACTTACGAAAATAAAATTGCACCACTTTTTAGGTCCAAAATTTCTTCCTAATAAGCACCCATGCTCTGGGGTCACATACAGTGTCCTTTTCCAATTGGTTCAATACTAGCCCTACAATAACCACCATATTGTTAGCGTCAGATGCAAAATAATGTAACAAAACTTATTTAAGTCTTTAAATTAATTAATAAATTTATGTTATCACTTAAAAAAATGTTGGGTGGGTGCTTATTAGAGCAGAGGCGCTTAAATACGTTGAATATAGTATTTCTTTTCCTGCAAGAATTTGATTAGGGGTGTATCAAAGACAAAAAATCTCAAGCACCATTAAAAGTTGTATGTTAGACCCTACTTATAAGTACTGGAATTCCTTTCTGAAAGTCTTGATTTACCCCTGCCTTAACTACCATGAGTCATTCATGAACATGAAGATGAATTATTGTTTTTAACTTATCATGTGTGAAATATATGATGTAGCACAACTAAGACGATGCTAAAACTTTAAATAATTCTGTGAAATGTTTTTCAAATTTTCAAGGTATGGTACGTTAGACTGGGTATTTTATACCTTTTCTCAAGATTTACAGAGATGCCACGGCCATTTGATAAACCAGTTGTGAAGCACTGGTGAATGGAGATCCACTGGGGATTGAACCCGGGACCTACAGCTTGCCAAGCCGATGCTATGATGGCTAGACCACGCAGGTATGTACTTTCAAAATACAAAATAAACTGTCTATTTAAACAGTGCACAAGTCTCACCTTCATGTTCACTCAAAAGTTTTCGCTTTGATTTCAGGTACCTGCTCAGCTCTCCATTCTTGCACATTTCTACGACCAGGTAGACGTAATTTTCATCTTCAAAATAACTGTACAACTGATGAAGACAAACAAGAAAGAAAACATAATTATACAAGAAAAAATCAATATAAAATTTGTACCTATAATTCCTATAACTGATAACACATATGTAACAGCACTTTTCCTGCAAACTGTGCATACCAATTTCTGATAATATTTTTATAAGAAATTAGCAAATGATTTTGAAATATTGGTAACTATCTGTCATGAAAAATGGGGAATGGCTTCCACCTGTGGAATTCTTGCATATTTTGTTTGATTTTCAGGTCTCCATGTTGAAATAGCTGTAAAATAACCAATATTAAACTGATATTTTCCCATCATTATCATTTTCAATTTTCTACACACTAATATTTTTCTGCAGTCCCTAGATATTCCTACTACATCAATACATCCCTCGCTGATTGAAAAATCCATTTACAGAACGATTTCCATGAATTTTCATTTATGTGATAGAGGTACTATTAAAGAAACTATTTGGTGTAAAAATCATGTTGACATCTTGTCAGTTTAGAGAGTTATTGCATTTCAAAGATTACACCAGTGTGTTGAAAAGTGACCTCACAGTGTAAAGTGTGATGTCATAAAGGCAGATCCAGGACAATTCTTATGTATTTCTATAAATAAATCAAATGTTTCTTTCTTTTACTTAGGGTGCAAGGTTCATGATCAGATGTGCAAGAACATTCTTATCAAGTGTATGTTATTCCCCATTTCATTCAATTAAAAAATGCTTCCGGTGATTTAGGAAGAGGCCATCAATTCTTTTTAAATAGTCAAAAATTGGATTTGTCTTTACAACATCACACTGTACACTGTAAGGTCACTTTTCAACACACTTGCACAATCTTTGAAATGCCATATCTCCTAAACGGAAAAAGATATTGAAATGATTTTTACACCAAAATGTTTCTTTAAAAATTTATCTCCTTCCTTGAAAGGGATTAGATCCTTTGTTGATCTTATGTAAAGATTGAATTGTAAAAGTCATTGAATGAAAGTTTAGTGTGTATTTGAATGTTATTGATTTTCAATGGCAAGTGTTAATCGCAAATGTTTAAACTTTTGGGAAAATTAGACTAAATGTTTAATCGAAGGTTCATTTATTTAAACGTTTACACATGTAATCGTCACGGCCCTGAAAAGCGGAAACAGCAACAGGTTCCAATTTTTTGTTCCCCAACTCAGCCTTCTATCCAACCAGTAAGTTACAAAAACTTACAACATAAACTGACTGATTAATTGACATTCCTTACTATTTATCAACCAAAGGGTTGAAATCTAACGAATGCTCATTATCTCCAATATAGATGAAAACTGATGAATATTCAATACCTCCAATATAGATGGGTGTTTTAACTGGCAGTGAATCTCCACCTCGTTCCTCACTCTGCTGACCATGCCACTCGTTTTCATCTTCTTCTTATCAATCTGTTACGGAAAAGAGAGAATGCATCACTAATGATTCTTTTTAATGCTTGAAAGGTAGATGGACAGCTACAAACAGTGTGCTCTTATTCATTATCAAATAAAGAAGATCAGAGTAGGACAGTCTACAGAAATTATAGAATGATTATGATGCATGAAATTTGTGATGTGTGAGCATTTTTGATGTAGTTCTTTAAACTTTCTGTCTCTCAAAGCCCAACCCTACGTCCATGTCATGAAAGATGGTAATATGTTAAGCTGGCTAATGGGGCTCTGGTGAAACTGGACGGGCTAATGACCCATTCAGCGAATTACTATGATCACAGAAACATGGATAAATAGAATGTTCAATCACTGTCTTGGGAAGAAAATCATTGGAATGAAGAACAGATAATGTCTTTCAAAAAAGCCAAAAGGAGCCTGTAGGATTAAAGTTTCAGAAACCAAGATGGTATACTAAGATAGGGACATGGAAATCAGCAGGACACATCTGGTGTCAGCTGGAGAGACTTGCACAAGACAAAACCAAGTAAAGAGAATTTGTCCGTGGCATATGCCTCTGACAGGGAACGATAAGGCATAGGTCAAGTAACTCACTGAAATCAGACTTGTTTTTTTCCCTGCTAAATTTTAATAAAGGATGGAGATTCGAAACCTCTTGGCAATATTCAACTGTTACTATTCAACTTGTGTTGGTGGAGAATTAAAAAACAATAAGTCAACATAAGGAAATTTCTAGGTTTTCTTGTTGTGATGTCACAAAATTTCAATAAAATTTGCATAATTAATTACAGTAAGGCCTGAAAATTCAAAATGCTGTAAAATGGTCAATTTGGAACCAATTTTGATGAAGATGTTAGCTACTTTCTTCAGATTAAGCTCAAGTAGGTTGCCACCTGTCCATAGATCTTTTAAATATTGTGTTTGCTGAAACACCCCTGACTCAAGAAAATTGGTAAGTTGGCTATTTTTCTTTCTTTCTTTTCCTTCAGTTAAATGAAAATATTTTTCAGTAGGTGAGAATTTTGTCAGGTAGGCAGAGTTACAGCAAAACAACATTGGATGACACATATTGGCATATTGAAATAATTATGATTAAAGGAATAAACATTACAAAAAATAAATCCAACATTGGTAGTTGAAATTACTTACCATTTTGATGGCAACTTCTTGCCCCGTGCTGACCGAAATGGCTCTGTACACACATGCAAAACCGCCTCTACCCAATAGCACAGATACTTCATAATCCTAAAGGAATATGAGAAAGGAAATCTTGGTATTGTATATGTTAATGCAGCAACAAAAATGATTGGTGTATATGTGAGAAGCAAGCAAACATACTATAGGCTTCTGTTATCTTGGAAAAGTTCTAATATAGAGGTAAATTGCTATATAGTCTAAATTTAATTAAGTATATAGGTTACTATGAGTTTCTTAGTTTATTAATTCTTAAACAATTTTTTTCCTCTTGGACAGAAATTTTATATTTAACACAAACATTTTAAAAGAATATTTTCAGTTATACTTATTTCAACAAAATTGTAAAATTAAGAAAAATCTTACAATTTTCAGTTATATCCATAAAGGAGTAAAGTTACACTACAAGAAACAAATATTGCCAAAATTGTACTACTATACTAGAATTTTACCATTATCTTTATAACATACATGAAGAGAGTTGAAACAAAGGCTAGAAGAAAGGATGAAAGCCAAAACATTTTTGAGTCTTCCAACCAATCGACAAATGCTTATTACTACATGTAATAAGTTTTGACCAATCGACAAATGCTTATTACTAGGGATGTACCGGATCCAATTTTTTGGATCCGGCCGAAGGATTTTGCGGATCAGGTTGAAATCGGCCGGATAAAATCCGGCGGAACAATTTTTCATTGCTTACAACAATTCTCATAATCTTAAGAAACAAAGGGAAAGGGGTGGGGGCAGGGGATTGTCAAGTTGGCTACTAATGGCTAGCAACCCAAAATTTTTGGAAAATAATAATTATTGGGCATATTGTGATGAAATCAAATCAAAATTAGTGAAAGTTCTGGATTAATCCTAACATCTTTAATATTATCAAACTTGAGACTGTCATACATGTGTTCTTACTGAGGAAGTCAAAAAGTCAAATGACACTATGGAGGAGGAAAGGGTCATTTATCTAACCTTAACATGTATTTGAAGTGCATGTATGTGCAAATTGTGTAAAAACTAAACTAAAATAATTAAGGACAGTGACAAGGTAATAGAAATGGATACGAATTCTTTCATGTTTTACATTTGGAAAGTAATTATTCTCTGAATTATTTTTGTGTTATTACATTAAAACACCTTGGTACCCTGAATTACTTGTAAAACAGTTCGCTTAGATAAGTGTGGGAAAAAAAACATTTTTCTCTTTTTCAATAGCAGGAGAATCTAAGCAATGAAAAATTGTGGATAACAAATTCAGTCAACCTACATGTACATGTACTTTTATCTACAAATTTCATGTTAATAAAATATGGTGTAAGAGTTAGGATAGTGAGGAGATGAAAGGTTTGTAAGGGAGATAAGGGGGAAAAGCAGAAGAACAAATAATAATAAATACAATGACCAAAAGACCTTCAGTGTATTAAGCTACATATTTTGGTAAAATCCTACTTATAGCGGTGCAATTTTGGCAAAGTGGATTTCTTGTAATATAACTTTATTCCGTTCTAAACTGGAAAGTTTATGATTTTCTGATGATTTTATCAATTTTAAAATTTTATTTAACTTCGAATAACTGCAGCCTAAACTATAATTTTTTCATTTCATTTCAAGATCATTTATGAAAAAAGAAGTTCAAAATTTATTTTATAACTCTCCCCAAAACTTACATGTAGATTAAATTACAACAAATACAACAATAGAATAAAGTCTTGTAAATATAACAGTGGTTTGATTTGTTACTAATTGTACTAATGATATGATGATGGAACTAAACACATGAATATATAACCAGAAGGTATATGTCAATTTTGTGTGTCTCTATATACGTCCATAATTTCACATTTATAATTGTTTTTAAAGATCCTTTCACTACTACATTGTTTCAGTTTATCCTTCAGTGAGTTCTATAGCTTAACTTCATAGATAGAAATACACATTGTTTGTAAGGAAGTACGTGTAAAAACATGTTTAAAATTGTCATTTTGTCTGATAAAATAATAATTATTCCCTTCACGATTAATTCAATGAACTTTGCAGATTTGGTGGCAAAGACATTCTCTATGATCTAAACATTATTATAGCAGTTTTACAATCAATCAAATCTGTAAGTTTTAATGAATGCAAATTAATAAATAACTTATTAGTATGTTCATTATACCTGGTATTGTAAACTGTTCTAATTGCTTTCTTTTGTAACTAAAACATCAATTAGATGAACATTTGATTCAAACGTATTACCCCAAACTTCAGCGCAGTAATTATTATAAGGAAATACAAGTGAACTATATTAGTAATTTCATAGATTCTGTTTCTAATACATGTATGACTTTGATCTTATACATTATTGTAATACTTTTGACCATTTTAGATTTTACTCTCTGAATATGATCCTTCCAATGTAAACTACTATCAATTATTATGCCCAAAATTGTTGTTGAATATACTCTCTCAATAACGTGGTGTCTATACTTATTCACCATAAACCATACTTTTACAAGTAATCACAAACACTCTTACACAAACTGTCAATATCACTGTCTGAACTAAACAGTACAAATTTAGCAAGGTTTGAGACATTACATACATCATTAATGTATAACATAAATAATTTTGGTCGTAAAATGGACCCTTGGGGAACACCACTTTTAATATTTAACAATATAATATTTTTGTATTAAAAATGAAAATTTAGTCAGAGTGAAAAAAGGTATTTGTTAGTTACCCCGCACTCAAATAGAACTTGATTTTACTTACGGCAATACAATCACCCATCATGTTGCCACTTGTCATGTTAAAGAAAAACAGTGTTTGTGCAAACAGTGCTAACGTTCGGCTAAGTACACTCTTGTGAAAATTCAGGAATTCAGGAAAATAGTCGGCGATGATTGAATCTGAATCTTGACTTATCAATCATCAACATTGAAATGTTATTTTTGTTAGCATTCAACTTTTGATTACAAGCTACTTTCGTAGGCCTGACGAAGTAGGCCTATGCTATTGTTACATCTCTTCACATAAGCAAGATTTCTTGATATACCAGTTGCTACAAAGTACAGTTGATTGTAAGCCGAACGCCATTATCATATCTCATTTAAAATAGTTTTATTTTAAGTTGCAGCAGAAGTTCTGAGCCAGCCTACACAACTTGCAAGTCAACAAACAACGTACAACTTTGTAGGCCTAGGCCTAACGTTTACAACCTGACAACAGTACAGTAACAGGTAAAGGCACAATTGGCCTAGCCTAACATAGGCTATAGCGATAGACTGAGTAGGTTCTACGTTGACGAAAAGTGAACTCGCTGTCAAAATGCTTTCGCATCCGACGAAATGACAAAATATGGAAACAAATTCTTCTTCAAACATAAATAAATGTTGTGTTGAATTTAAAGATAGCCCGATGAATTTCAGAGATAATCCACAACTTAACGTCTTGCTAACTGACGCTGATGAATTTGTTTTGAACGAAGCGCTTCGATGTTGGCGCTCTTTCATTATGTCAAACTTAACTCAATCTGAAAAAAAGAACATTTCCAACAAACATTTCATGTTGGCCCAATTGCAACATTGTCATTTATGTGCAGGAAACGGGAGATGTCAATTAAGATATCCCTCTCTAAATTCTGGCGAAAAATCCATCATTACTTCAATGTAAATTATCTAAACTACAAGGAGAAACTAGTCCGAGTGTAGCTAGGTGTGTGCGGGAAGTACTTCTTACTAACCCGTCAGGCTCCATTTCCTCTGGCAATATTACAAATTGAAAACAAAATGTTATCTATGGCACCTATATGCAGGGCTGATTTTTAGGGGATAGGGGGTACTCAGGGGGATGATCCCCCTTGTTAAAAAATTGACCTGACTTTGGAGGCTCAGCCCATCCCCCTCCACTCTCCCCTCCTCTCTCCGAAAATCTTTAAAACCTCTTTAAAATCAATTGATTGGATAAGTTAGGGCATCCAAAAGTAACATTTGCTTTGACCTTCTATTTTTTAGCCCCCACCCTCTTGTTATTACTTTTTTTTTTAAATAGAAATCAGCCCTGCCTATATGCCTATGAGAAGGAGTGGAGGTGGCATGGGGAAGAAAACCCTCATAATTTTGGACAGATTTGGGCAAGATGTTTGTCAATATTTAGGAAAACACTGCACAATGCATTAACAGTATTTTATTCAGACAGGCTGAGACAGCAAATTAAATTTGCTGAAAGTTTTCAGTATTTGATACTAGGAGTGAAGTTAATTTACCTTAATTTTTTCAGAATGAAATGGGAACAGGTTAGTTTGCCTGAACCTTGGATTAAAAAAAATATAATCATGTCAGGTAAAATTCGGGCAAGACATCAAGCTTGCTCAAATATCAAATATGTGTGCAAATATGTGTGCCCCCTACCCCCTACCCCCAATGAAATTTCCCGTACATCTATGATGGTACAATCCATTAACTTTTCGAACTGTTTATTTCTAACTTCACTAGAGTTTATGACTTGGGGCCGGAGGGGAGGGGGAAATAGCCTTCGGAAAAAGCCTTCATTTTGGGGCAATTTAAAAGCATAAAACATAGAGCCATAGGCTTCGACTTCTGAGCTTCACTAGATCTTCCAGACTTCTCAATCATTTAATGTAGGCTACATTTTACTTGATTTTTAAATTTTGTTGGCTAAATAACGCTTTAGTTTCCCTCAAAATCTACTTTAATCAAAGAGTCTCTGACTTATGCTCTCTTAGAAATCCGATAGTCCCCACTCTTCCCCCACTCCCACAGATATCTGTGCCCACGCACCGTCAAAAACACAGGATTGAAACACACCCAATAATTTCAGGACCAGCTTGCCGAAATCAATAGATTAGGATGAAAGCCCCCTATTTTTCATGAAAACGTTTCATGAAAACAAAATAAACAATTCCTTGGACCGTCTTTTTGGTCCTGACATTTTGAAATGTCCTGTGTTTTTTAACGAATATCCCGTATAAGCTGGTCCTCAAATATAGGTAAGTTGCATACACGTACACATAAACACACAATGGCCTATATGCTCAACAAACGAGACAACGGGGCAACATGACCGTATATGGGACCATCTTACTGAGGGAGAGCAGGACTTTTTGCCCCTACTGAAAACCTGTTACGAAGGAAAAATCACAATGAGTCTGTAAATAAACAATTATTTTTGAGTAATGGTTTTACTAAAGTTTTGGCTTTGAGAGAAGGTGAGGGGAAAAGGAGGGTGGGGGGGGGAGAGGTATAGTCTTCGGAAAAAGCCTTCATTTCTAGACAATTTCTTTCATTTCCAGGCAGGTCCTTTTCCATTTCCGTAATTTTTGACCAATTTTTGGGAGCCCTACTTACTGCTTTAATTTCAGAGCAATTTTCGGGAAATTTCATTCATTTTACGGGCAGGTTGTTGTTGTTTATTTGGTGGGGATGGAAAGGGGGGAGGGGAGTTCCGCGAATTGATTTTTAATACATTTCTCTGTTTTTAGGACTTTTTTGAACATTTTCTTCCATTTTTTTGTGAGGTTTTTCGATCCTCTGGAAATTTTCTTTAACTAATTTTCTTTACTCTAGCCGATTCGGGCATGATTCTGATAATTTATTGATATAAAAAGTACATTTTACATCTCTGCCTAGCTATCGGTGCCCAAGTAAACGTGGCTCAGTGACGTACACATCGCAGATGTCAAGCTGGTTTCCTAATCGATGATGTACCGAGTTGGTTGTTATACACACACAAAAAACATAAATCACAAGAGGCTTCAATCGGCCGAATTCTCCTCCTTTTAATGCATAGAATGGCAATATAAATAATATATATATATATATATATATATATATATATATATATATATATATATATATATATATATATATATATATATATATATATATATATATATATATATATATATATATATATATATATATATATATATATATATATATATATATATATATATATATATATATATATATATATATATATATATATATATATATATATATATATATATATATATATATATATATATATATATATATATATATATATATATATATATATATATATATATATATATATATATATATATATATATATATATATATATATATATATATATATATATATATATATATATATATATATATATATATATATATATATATATATATATATATATATATATATATATATATATATATATATATATATATATATATATATATATATATATATATATATATAGAAACGAAAATGGATGCTAGCAATGTCAAATTCCAACGAAAAATATATGATAAAAACAACAAATTGTTGGACTCCTTGGTCAGGTGCAAAACAGCCACTGAGAAATAGATAACTTAAAACTACTTAAAGAAATTGAAACTTGAGAGAAAAGCTGTCCTTATTTAAACCGTGTATGTGGGAGCCAATTTTGAGGATAAGTTGGATTTCTGTTAGGATTCTTTTGTTATCTTCTTTAAGATTACCCCGGATTATGGCAAACCAGAAGCAATCAATAGCATGGGAAGGGTGATTAAAATGTTCGCTTACAACAACAACAACAACAATTGAATACACAACATTAACGGACAGACACGGTAGTTACCTGCATTTTCCCATCAGTCACCAGAGGTGACTGCCGGGTTCTGCTAAACACTACCGAGGATGATAAAATATATACGGACAAACAAACATAAAGATGAGAGAAAACAACTCAAGAGAAGAACCAAACAATGACATCAGGACGCGGCGACCAGGCAAAGAGCAGGCAGCGGAGGAAAGATGGGCAAGGTGAGAGGCTAACCCGGCGTCAGGAACGGTAAGTTGGCGCGTGATGGACTTGAGCTAGTCTTGAGTGATGGTCTTGAGCTGTACTGCCGGAAGCCAGTAAACAGGCTTTTTACCGGAGTAGATTACGTCTTTGACATGAGCATGGTCTTGGCACTGTGAAGGAAGTTGTATAACCGGAAGCCAGTAAACAGGCCTTTTACCGGTATACAACTTGATAAGAGGTAAATCTGGGGAAGACAAAAAAATAAAAAATGTTCGCTTACTGGACAGCCAGCTCTTTTGAGGCGAATACTGCTTTTGTGATTGTCTACTAACTGTGGTGTAGCGGTTATCATACCTGTTTACAGACCACGAGGCATTGGGTTTAAGCCTGGGTTGGGTATACACGCCTGTGCACCACAACTGGTTATCAAAAGCCGACTTGGCCTGTCGATGTTATGTCTGTCCGTACGTCGTACCTGTGTTCTCGTCCGGGTCGTATTAAGCGTTTCGTGATATCATTGTTAATATCATAACCGAATACGCAGGTAACGACCCCGTCATTGTAATTGTGTGTTCACTCGTCGTCGTGTTGTGATTATTAAAGAGGTTTCATCTATATATTGGGTATTAGGTCAAAGAGAGCAGGTTAAAAGTAAATGATTTGGGAACTATCACAAGTGAAGGGGCCAGGTCTGAAAGAGTGTCCCGATGGGCTGAGGAACACGATGTCGTTGGTGTTCATGTGAACGCATATTTTACACAGGGGTTTACCACACCTAATATTACACTAGGGCTAGGGGTTGGGAACATTGAGTTTACTTCTTACCAAAAGTTTATGTAAGTTTGGGGGTTGTCTCCTGGTAATAAGAGGTGGGTGGGTATATATATATATATATATATATATATATATATATATATATATATATATATATATATATATATATATATATATATATATATATATATATATATATATATATATATATATATATATATATATATATATATATATATATATATATATATATATATATATATATATATATATATATATATACATGTATATATATATATATATATATATATATATATATATATATATATATATATAATATATATATATATATATATATATATATATATATATATATATATATATATATATATATATATATATATATATATATATATATATATATATATATATATATATATATATATATATATCATCATAATCATAATCATGACCCAGATATCTAGCCGAGTCGGGTATGATTCCTTGCCCGACCAAGATGGGTATCCGGCCGACAGGGGCTACTGCCCTTATCCTCACCTCCCCATTTCGTACGGCCATGGTTTTCCCAGGGCCTCGTTTAACGAATTTTCATTGTTCTCCAAACGTTGAGAAATCCGTAGCCCCCTAGTTCATTAGTTTGTCTTGATTAATTCCCAGAGAATATTCCGGCTGTCCGGATCTATTACTGCAATAACAAACCAGACTGGAAAAACAAACCTTAGCTAACATGATCTGACGAACAGGGGTTATAAGCTGTTAGCTGGGTTAAGTGCAACTATCTAAAAATCCTAATTGTAGTTGAGACAAATAAACTGATTTTGCCATCACTGGTCTGCTGGTCTTTAGAATTTCCTGGGAGACCAGTCAGCAAGTTTAACGAGGACCCGATTCCTCAAGTTTTGGAGAAAGGCGAGGGGTAGAATGAGTGGGGGTGCAGTGTGCTCGTCATGTTTTTTTTGGGTTTTTTTTCGTTTTGTTTTCAGACCATTGAAACTAATGAACGTGATTATTTTACAAGCCCGTTGATATGGAAACGTGGGTGTTGCACTCCGAAAGCATTTTGAGGCAAATATTTACAACTTTTGTCATAAAAGAGCCCGCCATTGCAGTTATGTTCTAAAGTGGTACCTCCATGGTTTGACACTGCGCACATTTGCACCGTGGCATGACTGATCAAGTGACGTCATATGAAGTGCTCTTTTCTTTATTCTGTTAGTTTCTTCCTTGCCCTTTTCAGCGTGCAGATGCTAACGATGATTGGTTCCCCATGTTGAAAATACATTCCGCGAGTTTTCTTCTATATATTTTTAATAATATGTATAGTGGAGCTATGTGCTTTGTCGAAAATTATATAAGAAAGAAGACCGTCGTGCATACGTCAGTAAAAGTACTTCAACATATTTTGAACAGTTGAAATTTACGAAATCACATTGCACATTTGCAATTGGGCAAACATTGTTGCAATCATAGCGACGAGGTATATGGAATTTAAGTTTGGACCTACTCAAGTTGATATTATTCTATGTATAGCAATGATAACAAATCCAAACAAGTCTTGAGATTAAGAGCTGTTCTTTTCGTATCATATCGTTATCGGCGGGTTTGATTGCCGAACAAACAAGATCTCTGAACTTAATCTGCGCACGACATGCATGACGCAAAAATAGTCTTGTCGTTTGGCACTGGGCTAATTACTGTTATAATCAATAATGCATATAGAATTTGTCCAACTTGTACATAGGCATACAGTATAGAGATCAACCTGTCAACCTTGGCATTACTTACTGACGTTCGACAGAGCATTGTTGCACCGCATATTCATCACTCGCTCTCTTGTTTGTTATTATTGTTAATTTGGTTATCAAAATTTGATGCCGAGGATTAACTGACTGTTAAGGGTACAAGATGGTCCTTGATTCCATAATACAAACTATAAAGGTAAGGCTGCATTCATACCATTGTGTGTGTATCATTAAAGTACCAGTGAGTTTACAACTGGTTATCAAAGGATGTGGCCGTCTTGATATAATGTCCAGCACTGGATGCTTCCGGAACGTTAAACCTTGCTATGCTATGCTATATGCTAAAGCATAAGCTCGGTAGCAGGACCGCAATTCTTCTTCGCAAAGCGGTGAGGGCAAGGGGCCATACTTTCGCTTCACAACGTAGGGGGACAGTAGTTTTCAAAACAACATGTATGTTTTTTCATTTTATTCTGCCGGACAGTGGAGTCTTGTCCAACCCCTGTCCCCCATGAATTACGGTCCTGCTCAGTAGTCATGCATATTCATCTTATATTAAAGACGATAAAAAATGAACAAAATGATGAACAAAGAATTTCAAAACCATATTTTTTAGAGCGATTTATAAGTTGAATATTACTTCATATCTCCGTGGAATTGACGACTGAAAGCAGTAAAGTACCATCTCAACTTTCTTTGCGTCCAAGTTACTACAACGACGACGACGAGTGAACACACAATTATAAATCGTCACCTGCGTAATCGGTTATGATAGTAACAATTTCACGAAACGTCGGACGAGAACACAGGTACGACGTACGGACAGACATAACATCGACAACCAAGTCAATCCACCTTTGACTGTTTGATAACAATTAGGCTTATAGGATGTATGATAACAAGGTAGATAACTAAGTTGCAAAAGCTACCCTTACGCAGAAAGTACAAAAGCTGGGTCGAAAGGAACTGCCATTTCCTATTTGATAAAAACAAAAACGTTATTGAATAGGGTAAAACCCTCCGGTATATTTACAAACTTGCAAAAAATAAACGTGTCTATAGCTTTTTGCTTGAAGGATGGAAGGGGCAGGGAGGGGGGGTTAAACTCCAAGTTAAAACGCATATTATGACGTTTAGCTCAGCTCTTTTACTTTATTGAAGATATGTATCGTAAGTTGTAGATTCTGGTCAAAATGTTCCAAGTTTAAAATTTGTGGCCTTTAATAATTTTCGTCTAAAGATTGAGGGTGTTTGGTTCAAAATTTAATATTTTTGACCCAAAAATGTAGATTTGTAACCCAAAATTGGAGATTTTTGACCCAAAACTTAGAATTGAATTTTACCCATTTTGTAGAGTTGTGAGCAAAACTTGGAGGTTTGTGGTTGAAAATTGAAGATTTTTGGTCCAAAATTGAAGATTTGTAACCAAATTTGTATAATTTTGACCCAAATTTTGGGACTTTTCACCAAAATTGAGATTTTTAAGCCAAACTTGGAGATTTGTGGTTCAAAATTGAAGATTTGTGGTTCAAGATTGAAAGTGTTTGGTCTCAAACCGAGGATTTTTGGTGTCAAACTGAAATAAAACATGCCAAAATTCTACTTTTTATGATTGATTTGAAATGTTTCAAAATTTCTGCTTATATATATTTCATTTGATAAATTTATATATATTTTCATTATATATATTTATACATATATATATATATATATATATATATATATATATATATATATATATATATATATATATATATATATATATATATATATATATATATATATATATATATATATATATATATATATATATATATATATATATATATATATATATATAGCAGCACCGAGAGAAATTGATGCCTTAGGGAAAATTCGAGGGGTAATACCACTCTTGGCCGTATAGCTTAGTGGTAGAGCAACTGAACGTTAGTCGGGGTCTTGGGTTCGAATCCTGATGAGGGTATATGATTTTTCTCTCACCATCTCACATTCATTATTCAAAACGTTCCAGTGGAGAACTGCATTCCACACATTTCACACCATCTCTAAATAATACTATGTAGCTGCACTCGAGCAGCACCGAGAGAAATTGATGCCTTAGGGGAAAATTCGAGGGGGTAATACCACTTGGCCGTATAGCTCAGTGGTAGAGCAACGGTGGTAGAGCAACCGAACGTTAGTCGGGGGTCTCGGGTTCGAATCCCGATGAGGGCATATGATTTTTCTCTCACCATCTCACATTCATTATTCAAAACGTTCCAGTGGAGAACTGCATTCCACATTTACACCATCTCTATATAATACTATGTAGCTGCACTCGAGCAGCACCGAGAGAAATTGATGCCTTAGGGAAAAATTCGAGGGGGTAATACCACTTGGCCGTATAGCTCAGTGGTAGAGCAACCGAACGTTAGTCGGGGGTCTCGGGTTCGAATCCCGATGAGGGCATATGATTTTTCTCTCACCATCTCACATTCATTATATATATATAGATATAAATATATATAGTAAAATGTCGGTTTTCATTCATTCATTATTTTCTTTGCATTGGCAAATTTGCCCCATTTTTTCTTAACCAGTTAACTCTTATGGCGTTAGAAGTTCCAACCAAGACGTGTGCGTAGAGGGTGACGGGAGGGGGGGGGGTTGTGGTGGGTGGTAACGTCATTTCCGAAAGGTAAAGGAGTTCGGTTCCTCACTCGCCCTCCTCCTAGCTATGCCACTGCATGTCATCATCCGTCCGGTACACGACCGGGAGATCACTGTAACCTTTTTCTCTTGTCGGCACTGCATCTTAGACAAAAAAATATGTAAATAATAAGAAAATTGAGTTTAAAATGTAACTTGGTTTCTCTATTTTTCATTTCATTATTTAGTGGCAGCGTCGTTTTCAGTTCGCCAAAAGAACTGCGATCCTAATCGGAGGTATTATCATAGTGCTCATAGCACTAAGTAATTCCATAACTTGGCATTTGGAAAAATTCTGGGGCGCAAGCGGAGATTTCTGGGTTGAGAGATGGGTGAGCTTTTACACATTTGCCGGAGAGGATAACTTCCGGATTGCATTTTGGAGTGAGACTCTTGTTCTTTTTATCTACATTTTCACGCATGACAAAATAATTATACTTTATAATTATAATTTACCTTTTACAGTTTTATATTTAGATAAGCAGGATAAACATGGTCGGAATTTACCTACTCATAATCACACTAAGGTACATATACAAATTACCATAAAAAAGACATATATATTCAGGAAAAAATCAGGGTTAGTCCAGCTGCCCCCCTTCTCCTCCCACCCTCTCTCTCTCCGCTTGTAATCCCCAGCAGTGCATCTGTTTGTCAGATCTATAGGTCTTTACTTTATGAGACAAAGCTGCCCCTTTCTTGCTCCGGCATCAAAATCCTGCCGCCACCACTGCACATATCACCAGTTGCGCAAGAAGGGCCACTTTCAGGGGAAAAAACTCTTTCCCCGGTGACAAGTGGAAAAATTGCGTTGTTATATGAACAATTTTTTTTCAAAAGTTGCTGCTATTTGGAAATTCCCCTTCAATCTGTCAATTTTCCTTCATTTTCGGAAATGTTTTTCCATTTTTCGGAAAGTTTTGCCATTTTTCGGAAAGATTTTGTCAGTTTTCGGACATTTTTGGTTAGTTTGTTGGGCAATATTTGGCCAGTTTAAAAAAAATTGGCCAATTTTCGGGATATTTGCTAAAATATCCAATAATTTTACCACATTTTTTAATTTGATCAAGCAAAGTTTATCTTGTTTGAAAGAAGACTTTAAAAGAAACAAGATGGTGAAGAAAGTGTTCAAAAATCTTATTCCGTTAAGAACATATTCAAGCTTAAAGCTCTGTCTTATCTTTCTAGAAATGACTGGTGTAGTAATTCTACTATGGAAGGTTGACACTCATCCTCACATCCGCAACAATTGTTATTATATTTTAAAGAAATTTATTTAACTTTTTCCCTATTTCATTTATTTTCCTCAAACTTTCTTCAGGTGGTAAATTATAATCATTCTTAATAGATTCTGTTTTACTACTTTTCTGAAATATCCAATGGTCTTTAAGCAACAAAATCGCAAAACAAAATATGATAGAATACATAAAGACTCTAAGAAATCTGAGGCAGTGACATCACAACTAGTCTGGTTTCAGTCGTTTCAACACATAATACCAACTTTAAAACTAAAGTATCTCCTTAACGGAATAAGATTTTTTAATGCTTTCTTCACCTGTTCACCATTTTTTTCTTTTGATGTCCTCTTTCATATAAGATGGACTTGCTTGACCACTGAACTAATCCTTTAACAATTTATAACTTTTACCTCCAAATCGGCGGGCAGAAAGCATGCAACCGGGAAGGTGAAATCTGCTCAGGAGGAGGGGCCTATAGATCTGACAAATGTTGGCTTGCCCCCTGCCCCAACTTCCTACGTCTCTGCGTGTCACTGTTAACACCATTTACTTATATTTCTTGAAGGCGTTGCCCTCGGGACGTTCTTGTCATATTGGGTCGTTGGTGGCTTTTTCCTAATGTGTGATGTACTGGAAAACCAAAATGGCTGCTTCAGTACAAGGTGCAAGGTGGTCAAAACAACCCTGTGAGTTTTTCATCTTTCAAAATTATAAAATTTATCTCTCTGTAGTACCAGAATCTGCTTGCATATTTTGATTTACTTCGTTCATATATTTAAGTTAAGCATGTCCAGTGGCGTGTCTAATGGGGTAGGGGATATTGGGGGATTAGTCTCCTAAAATGCCGTAAGCCCCCCCCCCAAAAAAAAAAAATAATAATAATAATAATAATAATAATAATAATAATAATAATAATAATAATAATAATAATAATAATAATAATAATAATAATAATAATAATAATAATAATAATAATAATAATAATAATAATAATAATAATAATAATAATAATAATAATAATAATAATAATAATAATAATAATAATAATAATAATAATAATAATAATAATAATAATAATAATAATAATAATAATAATAATAATAATAATAAAAATGAAAAATTTATTTTAAAAGATAAAATAAAATAATAATAATAATAACAATAATTATAATAATAATAATAATAATAATAACTAATGAATAATAATAATAATGATGATGATGATGATGATGATGATGATGATGATGATGATGATGATGATGATGATGACGATGACGATGATGATGATGATGATGATGGTGATGATGATGATGATGATGGTGATGATGATGATGATGATGATGATGATGATGATGATGATGATGATGATGATGATGATGATGATGATGATGTATAAAAAATGGCAAAGTAAATATAATTAACTAAGATATCAAATGAACCATACAGAAAACAGATATTGGCAATGTTTTACCTCATGGTGGGAAATGAACTCAACTTTTTTTCTGGTTATACAAATTGCACTGGTTAATTGAGTTTCCATATAATGTTACTGGCTGCTAATTGGAAAACTCTCCTAGAATTTTTGGAAAATGACCTTGAATTTTCAGGAAATTTGCCTTAATTTCCAAGTTCATAAATTTTCAGGAAATCTTCGTCGATTTTCGGAAAATTACTAACTTCACTTTTTGTGAAATTTCCTTCATTATCGTAAAATTTTCTTCAATATCAGAAATTTATGCCTCAATTTTCAGGAAATTTTCTTCAATTTCCGGGAAATCACTGTCAATTTCGATAAGTTTTAAGCAAATATTGGCAATTATATGTTAACAGTAATTGATCCTCCCAACTGGGAAACAAGCATGCAACCGGGAAGAAGAAACCATTTGGGAGAGAGGGGTGTTACCAACTTCCTACACCTCTGTCCCGGCTCCCTAATCTTAAACCTGTGTCAGGGGCTCTGAATATGTTAAGAGGGGCTTACGCTTCCCCCCGCCTCCCCCCCCTCCCCGCCTCCCTCTCCCCCCGCCTCCCCCTCCCCCCGCCTCCCCTCCCCCTCCCCGTCCAAATGTAAAGCTAGACATGCTCCTGTACATCTATAACGCGAGTCCAGTGGAGCCACACATAGCCAATATGAAAATGGAGGGGTCAAACTTTTTATTTGGCAGTGTTTTGTCGCCGGGGCTCAAAATTTTGAAGCAGCACAAAATTGAGGAATGCATTTAGTGGGGCACAATTTATACAGCGATCAAATGTACAGGCTTGTACACTGTAAAATTTTCCACTCAGATACGTTTTACACAATATTAGTGTATCGTTGAAGTTTAAATTTTCTCTTAATCTGGTAATGGTAAATGAGATGAGGAAATATGACATAACAATACTTACACAACATAAGTGTATCGTTAAAGTTTAAATTTTCTCTTAATCTGGTAATGGTAAATGAGATGAGGAAATATGACATAGCAATACTCGGAATTAGTGAAATAAGATAGCTGAGTTTTGGTAAAGTTTTAACAGAATCTGGTGAGCTAATTCGTTAATTCTTTACCGGAAGTGAAGATAAACATTAAAAAGGAGTAGCTATCGTAATAGATAAGGAGTTGGAGTACAACCTTATTGATTGAAATCCAATAAATGAATGAATTATTAAAGCAAGATTCCAGACAAAATTTATTCAACTAATCATTATACAGATCTATGCTCCAACAGAACAAGCAGAGGAGGATGTGAAAGATGATTCCTAGGAGCAACTTCAAAGAATTACTGCACGGTCACGATAATTGATTGTCACGGGAGACGCTAATGCTAAAGTTGGTGGAGTAAATAGCGGTAGAGAAAGTGTGATGGGAAAAGAAGGTTTGGGAATCATGAACGATAATGCTGCAATGGCCAACGATTTACAGACTTATGTGAGGTTAATGGAATCATCATTGGAGGTACTGTGCTCAAGCATAGAGACACATACAAGTACACCTGGACTGCCCCCAAATAGCAATACTAGAAACACATGGACTGCCCCCAAATGGCAATACTAGAAACTAAATTGTCCATTTCACAATATCTAGGAAACAGAGGGTTTTTGTTAGATGTAAGAACCAAAAGTGGTGCCAATATGCACAGTCACCACAGTATTTCAATTAATAATATCGGTTAAATTGAGAGGTGAGAATAAAAACAGGCAAACATTAAGACCCGGAGTTGAAAAGACTGTGCAGAAGTTAGACATGACTACAACAAAGAGCTGAAGAAGAATATGAGGAGAGACAGAAGTGATAAACGAAAAGTAGATAAACATTGAAACAGCACATATCAATGCTGCAAAAAAAAAGTATTGGGGAAAAGGAAGGGCATAAGTTAACCATAGATTTCGGCTAACTTATGGAAAGCTATTGAAGACAGGAAAAATCTCAAATTTCAAACAGATGAAGCAAAATCTGAAAGAATATGACAGCTAAAAAGAACAGAATACGAGAAGAGAGACAGAGAATTAAAGAAAAGAGTCCAATCTGATGAAAAGAAAGATGGTACTAGATGATATGGCGAAAGAAGCAGAAGATGCAGCATCATGTGGAGACATGAGTCTGTGAGTGGTCTATACAAAATTACAAAGAAGATATGTTAAAAAGGGAGAAAGAAGAAAGAATGTTGGAGTAAGGAATGGAAGTGGAAAGTTTATCACTGGAGAAGATGAGATGAGAGAAAAATGAAAAGAACACTTTGAATCCACTTTAAACCAACCTATACCAGAGGCAAGCAACCAAGGTATATAGACAAACGAAGATGACATTAATGTCGAGATGGGTGAGATCCAAGACGAACAGACGAAGAAATAAAGAATGCTGTGTCAAAGATGAAAAATGGAAAACCATTAGGAGTGGATGGAATAATCATTGAAATATGGAAAGGTAGTGGGGATTTGACGGAGGAGACCTAAACTACATTATTCAACCAAATTTTAGATACAGAAGAAATGCCAGATGCATGGAGAAAAAGAAAAAGCATTATAATTATCATAACAAAGAAAGGTGACCTGACAATTTGTGACAACTACAGAGGTATATCCTTAATACCAACAGCAAGTAAGATATTTGGAAGGATTTTGATTGACAGGCTACGTAGCGCAAGATACCAAACTTCGTTATGAGCAAGCTGGCTTTTTAGGAGTAGCAAAAAGGAACTACTGAACAAATATTCACCCTTAGAAATATAATAGAACAATGATTGGAATGAAAAGCCACAGGATACCTTAACTTCATTGACTTTCAGAAGTCGTTGGACAGTCTAGACAGAAGTATGATGTGGAAGATTATGGCTCATTCCCATGAAGTACATAAATATTACACAGAACTGGTATCATGGCAGCAAATGGTGAGCCTGAAAATTTTGAGAGAGCATGGCAGTTCGCTCCCCAAGTAGTGTTGAGCAGTCGGAGGAGGTTGAGGAGCTATTGCATTTTAGTTTCAGGTTGGTGATGTGTGGCTTGTAGGTGAGCAGGGTCTAGAGTTAGACCAAGGAACTTTGTGTTTTCAACTTTAGGGATGCGATTCCCGGAGGCACAAAGTTCGGGTTGGGTGGAGTTGTTGGAAATGACAAAAGTGCATGCAGACTGTCTTGTCTTTGGAGAATCTAAAACCGTTATTGTTGCTCAGACTTGCAGCTGATTGAGGCTGGTTTGAAGCCTATTTTTCACAATAGGAAAGCTAGGGAGGAGTAGAAGATGGTGAAGTCATCCACGTAGAGGTACGTTTGATGCTGGGGCCAAGGTCATTCCCGATGTCATTAATGCTCAGGTTGAAGAGAGTGGGGGGAGAGGATGCTGCCTTGAGGACGCCCTCTTCTTGGGGTACGGCTTGGAGAGGTGTGGCCAATACACGAACTTGGAACTGCCTGGGTGAGAGGAGGAAATATGACATAGCAATACTCGGAATTAGTTAAATAAGATAGCTGAGTTTTGGTAAAGTTTCAACAGAATCTGGTGAGCTAATTCTTTACCGGAAGTGAAGATAAACATTAAAAAGGAGTAGCTATCGTTATAGATAAGGAGTTGGAGTACAACCTTATTAATTGGAATCCAATAAATGAATAAATTATTAAAGCAAGATTCTAGACAAAATTTATGAAAGTAACCATTATACAGATCTATGCTCCAACAGAACAAGCAGAGGAGGATGTGAAAGATGATTCCTAGGAGCAACTTCAAAGAATTACTGCACGGTCACGATAATTGATTGTCACGGGAGACGCTAATGCTAAAGTTGGTGGAGTAAATAGCGGTAGAGAAAGTGTGATGGGAAAAGAAGGTTTGGGAATCATGAACGATAATGCTGCAATGGCCAGCGATTTACAGACTTATGTGAGGTTAATGGAATCATCATTGGAGGTACTGTGCTCAAGCATAGAGACATCCACAAGTACACCTGGACTGCCTCAAATGGCAATACTAGAAACACCTGGACTGCCCCAAATGGCAATACTAGAAACCAAATTGACCATTTTACAATATCTAGGAAATATAGAGGGTTTTTGTAAGATGTAAGAACCATAAGAGGTGCCAATATGCACAGTGACCATAGTATTTCAATTGGAAATATCTGTTAAATTGAGAGGTGAGAATAAAAACAGGCAAACATTAAGACCCGGAGTCGAAAAGACTGTGCAGAAGTTAGACATGACTACAACAAAGAGCTGAAGAAGAATATGAGGAGAGACAAAAGTAATAAACGAAAAGTGGATAAACATTGAAACAGCACATATCAATGCTGCAAAAAAAGTATTGGGGAAAAGGAAGGGCATAAGTTAACCATAGATTTCGGCTAACTTATGGAAAGCTATTGAAGACAGGAAAAATCTCAAATTTCAAACAGATGAAGCAAAATCTGAAAGAATATGACAGCTAAAAAGAACAGAATACGAGAAGAGAGACAGAGAATTAAAGAAAAGAGTCCAATCTGATGAAAAGAAAGATGGTACTAGATGATATGGCGAAAGAAGCAGAAGATGCAGCATCATGTGGAGACATGAGTCTGTGAGTGGTCTATACAAAATTACAAAGAAGATATGTTAAAAAGGGAGAAAGAATGTTGGAGTAAGGAATGGAAGTGGAAAGTTTATCACTGGAGAAGATGAGATGAGAGAAAAATGAAAAGAACACTTTGAATCCACTTTAAACCAACCTATACCAGAGGCAAGCAACCAAGGTATATAGACAAACGAAGATGACATTAATGTCGAGATGGGTGAGATCCAAGACGAACAGACGAAGAAATAAAGAATGCTGTGTCAAAGATGAAAAATGGAAAACCATTAGGAGTGGATGGAATAATCATTGAAATATGGAAAGGTAGTGGGGATTTGACGGAGGAGACCTTAACTACATTATTCAACCAAATTTTAGATACAGAAGAAATGCCAGATGCATGGAGAAAAAGAAAAAAGCATTATAATTATCATACCAAAGAAAGGTGACCTGACAATTTGTGACAACTACAGAGGTATATCCTTAATACCAACAGCAAGTAAGATATTTGGAAGGATTTTGATTGACAGGCTACGTAGCGCAAGATACCAAACTTCGTTATGAGCAAGCTGGCTTTAGGAGTAGCAAAAGGAACTACTGAACAAATATTCACCCTTAGAAATATAATAGAACAATGATTGGAATGAAAAGCCACAGGATACCTTAACTTCATTGACTTTCAGAAGTCGTTGGACAGTCTAGACAGAAGTATGATGTGGAAGATTATGGCTCATTCCCATGAAGTACATAAATATTACACAGAACTGGTATCATGGCAGCAAATGTGCTGTGTTAAGCAATGGAAAACTATCTGACTGGTTTTCTGTGAAAACTGTGGTAAAACAAGGATATGTTATGTCTGGTTTCCCCTTTATACTTACTATTGAGTGGGTGATGAGAACCAGTACACACGGCAGAAGGAACGTAATTCGGTGGTGATGACATTGCACTTATTTCTAGCACCAAAGAACAACTCTAAGACAAAACAAGCAAAGTACATGAAACAGGTAAAACGGTAGTCTGAAGATTAATGAAAAAAGACAAAGACCATGCGCATTAACAACAAAATTGATAGAATAATTAAAGTTGCAAATGCAGAGCTTGAAGGTGTTGATAGCTTTGTCTATCTCGGTGCAACACTGTCCAAAGAAGGAGGCACCGATGAAGACATAAAACGCAGAATTGGGCTGGCACAGGCAACTTTTAGACAACTTGACAAGATTTGGAAATCAAACATCTACCGAATAAAAACTGTACTAAAAATATTTCAATCAAATGTAATTTCAGTACTCCTCTATGGATGTGAAACCTGGAATCTGACAAAAGCTGACGAGAAGAAAGTAGATGTGTTCCAAAGGAGATGCCTTAGAATTACTTTAAAAACTAGATGGCAAGTGAAAGTCACCAATGCGCACAAGTGGAGTTAAGCAAGGAGACATCTAAGAGAAGATGGAGCTGGTTGGGTAATGTATTAAGAAAGGACGATGACAACTATGCCAGAATATCCATCACCTAGACACAAGAAGGTAGAAGAAATAAGGGAAGACCTAAGACTACATGGAAAAGAGTGGCAGAACGGGGGATAAACAGTTTTGGATGGTACAGCTGGGAAGAAGCTGCGGTAGTAGCAAGAGACAGAAAGAGATGGAAGAATTTGATTAGAGAAGCCTCAATCTCCATACCCAGCTGCCCAGGAGAAAGGAGCGGTATAGGATTAATTCCAATATCATTTCTAAAGTATACAACTTTAGATTTACAGCATTTGACAAGCAAAAAAAAAATCAATGGCTGAACTTATTAGCAACAATTTAAATTATGGTCACTGCGCATGTATCGATCTCCCAATCGGGAGATCTCTCAACCAGGAGCGTAGAATGGACTGTTGATTTGCTCAGATGTGTCAATTTACGATTTGCACATTTTGATTGCAGAATTTTTGTATTATGTTGTTAACTGCGCATTGTCACTTCATTATATCAAGAAAACCTATTTTTTGAGAGGGAGAGGTGGCGTCTTCACTAAATAAACTAATAACAAGAATATGAATTGAAAAAAATGAGGATTCTAAAACTTTCCTGGTCGCCAGAGGGAAAAAAATCCGTTTTGTGATGAGAAGCGGCTCCTCTGTCTTGGAACAACGTTGGGTAAGACTTTGTTAGATGTTGTCAGTATCAAAACGTGTGTGCGCCATAACCAATTAACGCGCTTTTAGCGGGCTATTACAGTGTTCAAAATGGCAAAATAGATTTTAAACGAAAAGCAAAAAATAAAAAATAATGTAGTAAACTTGTGCATTTTTATCCCTTCATATTGTCAGCCACCTACCAAAAAACTCCTGAAATGCGTCACGGTCGTTCTTTTCAACCAGACTGTGATTGCGTTACCCGCGCTGCTACTCATCGCTGAGGTGCTCCTGTGGAGAGGAAGTAGCTTTGGCCGAGACCTCCCAACATTCAAATGGTTCTTAGTCGAATCCGTGGTGTTCATTTTGATCGAGGAAATGGGATTCTATTACTCACACAGGTACAGTTTCATGTGGGATATACCTTTTGTGTTCTTATTTTATGCGAGGGGTCAGCGACCTTTGCCAGTTTGCAAGGAGCACAAACCTTTGAAAGGAGTCGCATATCTTCTGAAGGGAGCGCTCTGTTCCTCATGCTGACTACGGGCCCACTGTAACCCCCAAGCCATTAACTCGTCTCTCACCTAGTGGTGTAACGGATTTACTTGCGGCCGATACAGAATATAGAGGGTGCACATGGCACCCTGGTGTGGTGGAGCCTTCGTCACCACATTTATTCGTTATTGATTCTCATTTTTCTTGCGTTTTGTACGCTACTTAAAGTAACACCCGATATTGAATAGGATAAAACCCTCCCATTTATTTACAAGCTTGCAAAAATAAACTTTACCACTATCGGGTATTTAAAGAGTGTTCAATCATAGTTCGAACCTAAGCGTAACCGATGTTAGAGTTATTTGGGGCAACGACTGGCCAGGTACTACTCCAGTGACCAGACACTCTCAGTTTTTGAAATTAATTTGAATTGCGATTTGCAAAAAAAAAAATGCCAACAAATTATTAGGAACAAATTATCTTGTCACGGTTATGTTTGATCCCATACGCTTATGGGTTGGGTGACTATTTGTCAGGTTCCAATTATGTCATCAATTTTTCTATTTGAGAGGATGAAAATTATTGCCAACTTACTTGCTTAGCTCCGCTGTAAATGTAAATAAGTGTACTATTTTCATTCATACAGATTGTTTCATCACCCACGAATATACAAACACATTCATAAAATTCACCACGAATGGACGGCTCCAATTGGAATCGTAACAACGTACTGCCACCCTCTCGAACACATCATGGCAAATATTATACCGGCATTCACCGGACCATTTGTAATGAGATCTCACATGGCCGTCATCCTGTTATGGGCAATATCCGCCCAGACAACTGCAGTGGTGCACCATTCTGGGTACCACTTTCCGTTTCTACCATCACCACAGGCACATGACTACCATCATCTCAAGTAAGTCTTCATTTGATTGCAGAGGCATTGGAAGCGGGGGATTGAGTGGGGTGGGAGGCACACACTCCAAATGAATTGCTGAATTGTACCTCTCAATGTTGAAATAAGAGCCGAATTTTCCCCAAATGTATAGACCTTTTCAAACCGAGTTTAGCCGAACGTGATTTCTTTAGTACTTTGACCAATCAAATACTGGGGAAACTTTTCCTTCGTTTCTCAACCAATCAGGTGCAAATTTGAGGAAAAAATGTAAGCAACAATACGCGCGCGTTTTCCTTCATGTATAACGCACGTATGATACGTGCGCTAAAAAAAAAAAAATACGCCTGGTCCCATACCGTGCGTAAATTGTGCAGACGGTCAACATTCATCCAGTATTTTATTGGCCAATAAGATTCCTCCAGATATACGATTGGTCTATTATGGACACGTGAATCTCGGCCATATGACATTATTTAAATTAGTTATCCGGAAATTGCCGATTCAGATTTGAAAAGGTCTATACTATTCTGAATTGGTAAAATTATACTGAAAAAGGGACATGTCCCCCTGTCCCCGGAGAATTACGGCCATGATTCTACAAATGGAAATCTGTTTTAGATACATACTTCATAAAAGACCTGGTTCAATAGGGTGCGCTTTTTATATTGAGGTGGTCAGCGACCAGTGAGTAGGGCTTTCTTGATAAATGCGCAAAAGCGAATGCTTTGAAAACACATTACCTTGCAAATTGTTTAGGGACCATGCCCCGCAGGCTGCAAGTGAACTATTCGCTTCTTTGACCCACCCCTTTTTTTTGTATTGGTGTTCTGGTGGGCCAACCTGTATATTGTACACAAGGACTTGACGAGTAAAATAAAAAGTTGATTCATGATTTTTAGGGAAAATTTTACGTTCAAGGGATACTTTTATCCAATTTCGTGTCTTTATTTCCTTATCAAAATAACAAAGGGGATGATCTCTCTTTCCCATAAACCCCTCTCTCTCAACCCGGTGGCGCCGCTTCTGCCTTGGGGATTGACTGTCATTTTGCCATAAATTGGTTCTGATGACCGGCCCTGATGTCGTGGGCTCAGC
>JAIGNY010001187.1:535000-682500 GCA_020152595.1 Chiridota heheva
AGATATTATATATCTGTGTTGGGACCCTAAAAATACGCCCTCACTTTTCGGTTTAGTGCCCCTTTAAGTGGGTTAATTTTTGTTTCCGGTCATGTGCGACAATTCCGTGTCTTTTTGGAGGGAGACGGGCACAAATGGAAGGATAGAGTTGACACCTGCGCGAATTTTTCACAGCATTCAATCATCTGATCATGATCATGATCAATGATGGTCGGGAAAAATTCACGTGCGCGTATAGACTCAAAGTTTAACGTTATTCAATTTTTATAAAGATTAAAGCGGCTGCCTCAAGATAAAAAGATAAAGATGGCTCTACTAAGAAAATATAAAATTGTAACAACTATTTCCCCTCCCCCAGCAGCGTGGCCAGGGTAAAATAAGTGTGTGTGTGTGTGGGGTGGGGAGGGGGTGGGGGGAGGTAACACACGAAAAAGGTTTAATATAGTAGACAATCACGGCAGATGCATTTAAAGGGATTAGGCCAAATTTAGGCAATACTATAGACTAAACCGTAACATACAAATCTGAGGACCATCATCATACCCCTCCCCACCTCCCGCCATTCCGCCCATGACCACGCCACTGCCCCTTCAACGCCCATTGGAAATTATCACTCTTTCCTAACTCGCCCTGTCACATAGTCATACAAGTTGGCTGGATACCAAGTTCAATATAATAAATTACATAACACAACGGGACAATATATGGTTCTATCATTCAAGTACTTAAGTACAATGTACAGAAATAAGCACAATCGATTTACCTAGATAACAAACAGATGAGAGTGTGTAACTTTGCACTGTTCACGTACAAGTGTTTTCTCAACAAGGAACAGACCGGCAGATAGATACAGGTAGTCGTTTCCATATAGAACACGGAAAAGGATTTGTTGGATTTTGTCGAGCGTTTTCTTTTTAAACATCTGGAACGCATATCTTTAGACATACCTGCTGCCTGGTGCCAGTCCTCCAATAAGAAGGGCAACTTCATCTGTTCATAATGCTGCAGCTGAATTTCGTCGATTGTTTCTGGAATACTATAAAGGTGAATTCCGTAGTGTGTATGTGACTGGTATTTTCTTGTCGATATTCTGGTTCCACTGGTATGTTTTGTCGATGTTGGTTTCATTGTACCCATTCAACATGTATTTATTGTCAGTAGTTTAATCATTGTACCCATTCAACACTTATTTATTGTCAGGTAAGTAAGTTGACTTAGATTGAAGTTAATCATTGGCTTATTTAGCCAGTAGATTTTCAAGTAGGTAGAAATAAATTGATAGTTTGGTTACAGGGAGGGAATGGGGGAGGGGGATTAAATTGAATCGACACGATATTTATTGGCATAGATGAGGTGACACCGAAGCGCTCGACTTGTTGGCGTGGGGTCCAGGGACCGCTTATGGACCTCTGGTACTAATGGGGTCCCGGGGTGAAGGGGTCCAGGGAGTGAAGCCATTGAAAGCTCTCGCAAAATTGACATTTCAAGGGAACAAAGTATGTCACAATGCATAGTTAGAAGGTGTATTATACAAGTCAAAATTCATATCAAAGAGAGCTATATACAAAACACAAAATCAAAGCTCAAAGCGCTCGACTTGTCAGCGTAGAGTCCAGGGGGCGAATTCCTAAGAAGCTCTCGCAAAATTGACATTTCAAGGGCAAAATCTTATGTCACAGCGCATAGTAAGAAGGTGTATTATACAAGTCAAAATTCATGTCAAAGAGAGCTATAATACACACACAAAACACAAAATCATGAAAACGCCTAATGTGGAAATATGTTTTATTGTTTACGTTTATGGTTAGGTTGACCGTTACTCTTTGAAAGATATGGGTTGTCTAAAAGACTGAAAAAAAGGTTTTCAATAATGTATTACAAACTTGTGCAAATGTTGTCAAACGTTTAAAATGAGCCTGTTTTATATCACGTGTACTTCGACACCCACCTCCCCTCTCCCCCTCCCCCTTCCTATCTCTCTCTCCTATCTATCTTGCTCTATCTCTCTCTCTCTCTGTCAGTCTGTGTCTTAGTTCATGTATTTAAGTACAAAATCGCACAAATGTTTAATATATTATTACCGAAGAACCTTTTTCTGAGAAAGTGCCCTTTGAAATCTAAAAACATAATAAGCATCTGGAATGTCAAAGCTTGTTGAACCGAGGGCACCAATCTGGACTGATGGATTAAAATATTTGGGGGGAATCTACCCTTGAAGGAGGAGATCTATATTTAGATACCCCATTATGCCCGGCGATACAGTACCTATTGACGTACTGGCAACATCCTGACTAAGCCGTAAATATCAAGTTGTGTATAACTGGAAATATGGAAAGAACTTTCCAGCGTATCCCATGTCTGCATGTAACACCCAGACAACGAATTGTCGATTGCGTTAGTCGTCATTAATCGTTTTCCTAATATTATTGAGACAAATCATCTCATCTCATCAGCTTTTTAGCCAGGGAGATGGTGAAAAATGGTTTTGACTGGTCAAGTCCATTATCAGATTATACGGGGATTATGACACCCAAGCACAGTAACCGAAGTGGCTGCAGGTGAACGGGGAAACACTAGTTCAGTCCTTAAAGCAAGTGCACTTGCCTTTGGTTATAATTTCAGACCTACGATCTTGGATAAAACTGTTGGAACAATTCAGCGTTATGAGAATTATGTTACATAGTGTTATGTTTCTTTCATATTTTTTTCTTCCGAGAATTGTGACTCCCTACCCTCCCCTATTCAGGGAAGGAGGATGGTTAAAAATAGTGAGATATAAGGGAGGGGTATACTGGCGGCGTATGAAAGTATAGCACAGTCCTTAAAATTCTGAAATTGTTTTTACAGCAGAAAGAATAAGGAATGAAGGAGCAATAGAAAAAAAATCCAACATTTGTGATTTCTGAATGTGGATTTTTTTACAATAAAAAAAAGTAGGTTCATGAAAAACATCACATATTTTCATTAAGTGATTCAACGAGTTTTGTCCAGAATTGTAGGTTGACGGTCCCGGTCATGCATTTTATCGCAATTGTCAAGTTGACCAGTGTTTTGTGCAGGTGTTTTAGGTGGCTTTACTGCTTTGTAGCTTTTGGTGCACTATCTTTGTTTCAGATAAAGTAAAATATTAAAAAGTAATCATTTTCGTTTCTACCATAACCTGATAACATCAACAAATTTTTGAAAACTTAATGATGAGTAGGTTGAATGATGAGGCCTGGCCTCCTGTATGCCCTTAGGGCAGAATAACAATCTGGTTGTGGGGGTCCTATGTAAAGGTGGAAATAGGCCTTGATCCTATTCAACATGCACTTCAGTGGCATATTCAGCAGTAAAGGGCAACGTTTTCCAGCCTCTTGGGGATTTTCTAGAGAAAAAAAAAAAAACTTTAAAAAGGATTATGTCCGTCTCAGACTGAATTGTCTTTGGACCACAATCTTCCATTTTGGATCAATTTGTAGGTTACCAAAGTTATGGGCCCTAATTTAATTATAATTAAAAAAGACTTATTGTTGTTTTCTATACCCTAATCTGGACCGATTTTTAAGCGGCTGGGACCGTCTTATGGCCATTATGTCTAATTTCCCGGTAAGACCCTTGAGTCCCACTCCGTCTTTGCCCTAGTGCCTCTGTGGAAATAAGTGTTTTTGGCCCGTTAGTGCGTTAGTATAGGCCTAGTGCTATTTACATTGATTTACAAAAAATATAGCGGACCACGGTCCGAGAATTTGCTGAGGTCTCAGTAAGAGTCTCCAGTAAGAAAAATAGGCTGAGAAAAAAAAGTACAAATAAATCAAAATGGGAGAATGTAAAAAAGGAAAGGAAAGGTATGAAAGAAAGAAAGTAAGAAAGAAACAAGTCAGAATACAGCATTCGTGTTTGTTTATTACATGTTGTTGAGGTATCCTCGCATAATTGTTTTAAAGACTTTTTATGTACCCAAAAAGTAAAATATTTTCCACCCCTGCCTAAAAATCTAGATGTCACATGTGAGTCAGGGCCGATGGGGTGTACCCAGGGGCGCAAAGTATAATCCTGGGGGCCAGTAGGAAATTTGGCGTTTTCGATTTTTGCTTGGGGCCCATGAGGTTTAGCCATCCCTCTCACCTCATTGTTGCGTCACTTGGTCTACCCTCCGATTCCGCCGCCTTGTTGCGCCCATGCACATCACCTGCTTTAGGTGAGACAGATTAATAGATATGTCACCTACAGGCTCAATTACCCAGCAACCTTTGCTGTTTCATCATCTCTTGAACGTTCGTCTTTCATTCAGCACTGGAAATGGAAACGCGGACTAGCAGTTTTAAAAGAGAGGGCCTATCTGGTCGCTGCCATCGTCACCTTTGCTCTTGCTTTTAAAAACACAATACAGTGGCAACTGGAGTCCTTTTGGAGAGCATCTGCTGACGTTATGACTGATCTTTGGATATCACTTACAAGATGAATAATAATGATGACTATCAAATGGCTGTTTGGGGTAAGATACCAATAGACAGATAGAAATGGCTGTTTGGGGTAAGATACCAATAGACAGATAGAAATAGCTGTTTGGGGTAAGATACCAATAGACAGATAGAAATGGCTATTTGGGGTAAGATACCAATAGACAGATAGAAATGGCTGTTTGGGGTAAGATACCAATAGACAGATAGAAATGGCTGTTTGAGGTAAAATACCAATAGACAGATAGAAATGGCTATTTGGGGTAAGATACCAATAGACAGATAGAAATGGCTGTTTGGGGTAAGATACCAACAGACAGATAGAAATGGCTGTTTGAGGTAAGATACCAATAGACAGATAGAAATGGCTATTTGGGGTAAGATACCAATAGACAGATAGAAATGGCTGTTTGGGATAAGATACCAACAGACAGATATAAATGGCTGTTTGAGGTAAGATACCAATAGACAGATAGAAATGGCTGTTTGAGGTAAGATACCAATAGACAAATAAAAATGGCTGTTTGGGGTAAGATACCAACAGACAGATAGAAATGGCTGTTTGGGGTAAGATACCAACAAACAGATAGAAATGGCTGTTTGAGGTAAGATACCAATAGACAGATAGAAATGGCTGTTTGAGGTAAGATACCAATAGACAGATAGAAATGTCTGTTTGAGGTAAGATACCAATAGACAGATAGAAATGGCTGTTTGGGGTAAGATACCAACAGACAGATAGAAATGGCTGTTTGAGGTAAGATACCAAGAGACAGATAGAAATGGTGGTTTGAGGTGAGATACCAACAGACAGATAGAAATGGCTATTTGGGTAAGATACCAACAACAGAAATGGCTGTTTGAGGTGTAAGATACCAATAGACAGATAGAAATGGCTGTTTGAGGTAAGATACCAAGAAAGATAGAAATGGCTGATACCAATAGACAGATTTAGAAAGGTAAGATACCAACAGACAGATAGAAATGGCAATAGACAGATAGAAATGGCTGTAGAAATGGCTGTTTGGGGTAAGATACCAACAGACAGATAGAAATGGCTGTTTGGGGTAAGATACCAACAGACAGATAGAAATGGCTGTTTGAGGTAAGATACCAAGAGACAGATGCTGTTTGAGGTAAGATACCAACAGACAGATAGAAATGGCTGTTTGGGGTAAGATACCAAGAGACAGATAGAAATGGCTGTTTGAGGTAAGATACCAATAGACAGATAGAAATGGCTGTTTGAGGTAAGATACCAAGAGACAGATAGAAATGGCTGTTTGGGGTAAGATACCAATAGACAGATAGAAATGGCTGTTTGGGGTAAGATATCAACAGACAGATAGAAATGGCTGTTTGGGGTAAGATACCAACAGACAGATAGAAATGGCTGTTTGGGGTAAGATACCAATAGACAGATAGAAATGGCTGTTTGAGGTAAGATACCAATAGACAGATAGAAATGGCTGTTTGGGGTAAGATACCAATAGACAGATAGAAATGGCTGTTTGGGGTAAGATACCAACAGACAGATAGAAATGGCTGTTTGGGGTAAGATACCAACAGACAGATAGAAATGGCTGATTGGGGTAAAATACCAACAGACAGTTAGAAATGGCTATTTGGGGTAAGATACCAATAGACAGATAGAAATGGCTGATTGGGGTGAGATACCAATAGACAGATAAAAATGGCTATTTGGGGTAAGATACCAATAGACAGATAGAAATGGCTGTTTGGGGTAAGATACCAACAGACAGATAGAAATGGCTGTTTGGGGTAAGATACCAACAGACAGATAGAAATGGCTATTTGGGGTAAGATACTAATAGAAAGATAAAAATGGCTGTTTGGGGTAAGATACCAATAGACAGATAGAAATGGCTGTTTGAGGTAAGATACCAATAGACAGATAGAAATGGCTGTTTGGGGTAAGATACCAACAGACAGATAGAAATGGCTGTTTGGGGTAAGATACCAACAGACAGATAGAAATGGCTGTTTGGGGTAAGATACCAATAGACAGATAGAAATGGCTGTTTGGGGTAAGATACCAACAGACAGATAGAAATGGCTGTTTGGGGTAAGAAACCAACAGACAGATAGAAATGGCTGATTGGGGTAAAATACCAACAGACAGATAGAAATGGCTATTTGGGGTAAGATACCAATAGAAAGATAGAAATGGCTATTTGGGGTAAGATACCAATAGACAGATAGAAATGGCTGTTTGAGGTAAGATACCAATAGACAGATAGAAATGGCTATTTGGGGTAAGATACCAATAGACAGATATAAATGGCTGATTGGGGTGAGATACCAATAGACAGATAAAAATGGCTATTTGGGGTAAGATACCAACAGACAGATAGAAATGGCTATTTGGGGTAAGATACCAATAGAAAGATGGGGATATTACTCCCACTTCAAGATTTTTTTGACTGCTATCAATATTATCCTGGCACTTTGACGTTTCTAAACTTTGGCAAGTTCCATTTGGACAGTCCGACTAATATTCAAGGCAGCTTTCATCATACAGACTGCCAGTGGAGGAATGGGGGTGGGGGTGGAGTGAGTGTGTGTAAGCAGGGGGGTAAGTAATTGAATTTTTCTGACATTTTCTTGCCTTATAGGAACCATCACCGGTCTATTGGCAATTTACTGGGCGATTTCCTTGTTTCTTCTTCTCGTGGACGTGACAGGCATGCCGAATTTGATTTACAAGTACAAGATACAGGACGAGAAGAACGAAAAGGTAAAGTTCTTTATGGCTGTGAGCAACAGAATGGGGCGGGTGGAGTAAATGTTCATGTGACCGATGCAGACGACAGCTTAGGTGTGAAACAATCGGCGTGGTATCCAGAGGTCTAGCTTATGGAGTCTAGCGGGAATGTCTTGATGCATAGCCTTTTCTAAAGACATCTGGGAGTGGGTGGGGAAGAAGGGGGGGGGGGGGGGACATGCAGATGGGATATATTCTCTCCACAGTGAAGAGTTATGGGACAACTTGCCCTCCCCCCTTGGCGAAATTGAAAAGTAAAAATAAACTAAAAACTAAAGTAATAATGAATTTATAATTTAAAAAAAATCATAATAAAAAAAAAAAACAAATATTTGGTGATGAATTTGCCCTTTAGGTTAGTGAAAATGTAATCTTCGGGAACTTTTTCCGGCAATTTCCAGGCAATTCTATTCATTTTTTTTTTTTGAGGGAAAATTTCATTGATTTTTGGGACATTTTCTTCATATTCAGGAAATTTTCTGACAATATTATTCAAGTTTTGGGACATTTTCTTCAATTTTTAGGGAATTTTCCTTCAAATTTCGGGAAATTTAATTCAATTTTTGGGACATTCTTCATTTCTCGGGAAATTTGCAATATTTAAAAACATTTGCAATATGTTTTACCAAACTTTGCGATGAATTTAAAAATCCTTCCAGGGCAATTTTCCCCCTTTCATCACCGCCCCTGCCTATGCCTCTGGATACAGCCCTTTTCCTATAATTATCATTTTATTATCATAAAGTATTTCATAGGGATATTTTCCTAGGTGCAAAAAATTAACCACTGGGCGGCAATCAAGAGGAGAGGGGGAATTTTCTCCCCAGTTAGTACGTTAAAAAAAAGGCTGTCTTGATGGTGTCAAAGGGTGGAGTTCTACAGTTTTATATTTTTTATTCAGAAACTTTAACCAGCTAGTCCTAGATTAGAAAACAGCAATAAGCCTACATTCTTAATAATAAGAGAATGTTTTATTTTCATTGAGAATTCCAATTTTATTTTCAATCATTCATGAAAATCGATGTATTTAATCTGCTAATATCCATCCCTGTGAAAGGCTTATTTCAACACTTGTAGAGATTTTGATTCACTGCTGCACGTATATGATAGGCGAATATATTGATTTATCGACTGTTGAAATGTGAGCACAAAACTCGATTGCCCATCTTTTGGCCTTTTTTGATGGGGACGGATTGAGCCCTTAAATACTTATGATCATATTAGGGCCATTGGTGCATGAGTTTCATCTCAAGATTATATATCTGTAAGATTGTTATTCGATGTAAGATCGGTGCAAAGTAAACCCCTTCCCACGCATTATCATTAGTTGCCAGTGGTTCGAAATAGCGTTTGCAACCCCGAGTGAAGTAGCCTATTGTAAGAGATTTGAGTTGGAGGGGCAAATTACACGATTGCAGGGGAGGGGAGGGGGAATACGAATATCGTTTTAAAAATACATTATTTCCTTGCCCATAAATCTTGGGGGCAAGGGCACCCTCTTGACCCTATGGCGAGTCGCTTATTCCTTTTTTAAATTAATATATTAAAGGATTAGTTCAGGGGTCAGGAATTAAAGTTTGGTATCATTTGTGCCGAAACGACTGAAATCAGACTAGCTGTGATGTCATAGCCTCAGATTCCTCAAATTCGTTATGTATTCTATCATATTTTGTCCTGCGAGTTTGTGGCTTGAAAATCATTGGATATGTCATAAAAATGTAGTCAAACTGAATAGGAAGGGTATTCATAATATGAAAGCTGAAGGAAAAATGATTTAGATGGTAAAAAATATCTTTCTTTATTAAAATACATTAACAATTGTTAAGAATGTGAAGATGAAGACGCCAACTTTCCATAGGAAGTTTACTACACCAGTCATTTCTACACAGATAAGACACCAAACTTTAAACTTGAATATCACCTTAAAGAAAACAAAAAAGAACGTTTTCTTCACCAGTTTCTTTCTTTTGAAGTTCTCTTTCATATAAGATGGACATGCTTGACCCCTGAACTAATCCTTTAACACTGAAGTAGAATCATCTTCTAATTTTATTCGCAGCCACCAACCAAGAAAATTGTGAAAGCCATAGCCCTAACAGTATTCAACCAGACCGTGGTGACGTTTCCACTGATGGTCCTTTGGTATCACCTGACCCAATGGCGAGGTATCAGTTATAGTGCAGAGAGGTTACCAACATTCCAAGTATTTATGCGGGATATAGTGGTCTGCGTTATTATGGAAGAAATTGCATTCTACTACGGACACAGGTATTTCAAAAGTTAACAACAAAAGGATGACTAAATCTAAATCATCATATGAATGCGTAATGGGGTTGAGGGTGGGGATGCGTAATGGGGTCGAGGGTGGGGATGCGTAATGGGGTCAAGGTGGGGATGCGTAATGGGGTGAGGATGGGGATGCATAATGGTGTCAAGGGTGGGGATGCATAATGGGGTTAAGGGTGGAGGATGTAATGGGGTCGAGGTGGGGTATGCGTAATGGGGTCGAGGGTGGGGTATGCGTAATGGGGTCGAGGGTGGGGATGCGTAATGGGGTCGAGGGTGGGAATGCATAATGGGGTCGAGGGTGGGGATGCATAACGGGGTTGAGGGTGGGGATGCGCAATGGGTCGAGGGTGGGGATGCATAATGGGGTCGAGGGTGGGGTATGCATAATGGGGTCGAGGGTGGGGATGCGTAACGGGGTTGAGGGTGGGGGATGCGTAATGGGGTCGAGGGTGGAGGATGCGTAATGGGTCGAGGGTGGGGGATGCCCTCAATTAGCATGGGTCACAATGCACAACTTGTTATTATTGCATATACTTGGGAAGATTTTTAGCTTTCTTCCACCCACACTTTTTCCGTATTTCTATAATTGGTTTGGTGATTTTTTGTATTTCAGGGTGATTTTATGATTCCCCCAACTTTCGGTGTGCAAATCTTGCTTATGCCCCACCTGTAAGAAGATTATGGCTATGGGTCTGGCTTTAGGGTGTACATGAACTGATGGTAAAAAAGAAAGACGGAATTTATATTTTGCTTATCATGTCAGCTGAAAAATTAACTGATGTTTCATTTTTTTTCTTCCATTGCTTCCCGAAGTTTCTGAGCAACAGATTAAATATGAATGCACATATGGGAAGAGTTGATTACAGTTTTGATTCTGTACTGTTTAATAGAGTATATAAATCTGAGCAGATCAGTTTTAGAATATTGGAAAACACACTTTTAGTTTTTGAATAAGACTAATCAAATTTTGATCAGTTTTGATTGATTGATTTATGTATGAATGGGCAAACAGCTCAAAATCTTTATGTATTTAATTTTTTTTTATTTCTTTCCTAAATCATAGTCACTAAAACAATGGGAAAGTCTATTTCTGCTAGAATTTTATTGAGGGTATTGAAATTTGTTATGAAAATTTTGGTTTACAAAACTTAGGGGGTTTAGCCCTCTATTTAATACATCACAACATTTTTATGAAATTAGCATATTGATGCCCATGATTTCAAAATGCTGTAAAATGGTTTAACCGATTTTTATGATGGTTTTTAACATATTTTGAATTAAAGAATTCAGCTAAGGTAACTTCTGCACGACCATATACCTATTAACAAAACTGTCATCATGTTCAACTTTTATCTCCCTCCAGATTCTTACACCATCCCAGAATCTACAAATACATCCACAAAATACACCACGAGTGGACAGCACCGATTGGGATCATGACGGCCTATTGCCACCCAGTGGAACACGTCATAGCCAACATCCTACCCATATTCAGCGGACCACTCATAATGGGATCCCATGGGATAACATCCACTCTGTGGGGTCTTTACGTCATGGTTTATTCCATTGGGCATCACTCGGGCTACCATGTGCCAATCATATCTTCTCCACAAGCCCACGATTACCATCATCTGAAGTGAGTTGATATTGATTGATTAATTAGACATCATTTTCAGCATGACATCACAAAGGCGGTAAAATATAGTGCGATTACCATCACCTTAAGTAAATATTAATCAATTAACTGATGGGAGATAATTATAAGCTAGGGGCGGATCTAGGATTTAAAAAAAAAGGAGAGGGGAGGGGGGGGGGGGGTCTAAGCCTTAAAATCAAGCCATGTTATGAGAATGTATATGGCTTTATTATTAGAAATGTATTGCTGAAATCCCCAAAAAAAGAAGGGGGGGGGGGGGATCCGCCCTTGTAAGCACAGCGACTGGAAAGGTCACATCATGCCAGTACCAGAGAGGTGAAGTCATATCAAAACAAATGGTGCCATTTATGAGAATGCAAAATAAAAGGTGTACAAAACAGATTGGAGGAGAAAGAGTGGGTTATAATGGAGAGTGATCAGTTGTAAAGAGAGTTCTATAATCATATTTTTCATCAATGTTGTGACTGCTTTGCCATTTTTGGATACAATATCAAAATGGGTGTCAGACAAACTCCTACGAGTTTGTGGTACGCTGCCACCATCCACATAAACTGCTACTAGTTTCTGGCATCAAAATCTTTGTATAAATCAACAATCGAATGAAAGTTCGCAAGAATTTAGGCTTCAGACAAAGTTTCAATCTGTAAACCAATGCGAAATTATATTTTGTCCTTACCAAGTTATCTCCAAATTCAACTGAAAATACACCTGTTTTATGGGTAGCGAAAATAGTTAAATAATACAAGTTAGACACCGAGTGTTTACTGTAAGGCAGCCTAAATTCCAGTAACTACCCAATACATTCAGACCCTCTCTCTCCAGCCTAAAAATATACAATCAATACAGACCCGCCCCCATGGAGGAGGAGTTACAAGAAGTAACCACCATTGGTTACAAGCACCAATGGGCCAACCTTCTTAGGTGGCATCTAATATCAAAATAAAACAAAGTATTATACCCCACTAAAATGATGAAAAGCAAAACTATTTTAAATACACTTTGAGCCCTACTCTAAGAAACCACTAATTATCAACCCTGAGAATTGTCTCTTCTCAGAGACATCAACATCCCCGTGGGTCTGCAACATGGCGGTGGGTCTGCAACATGGCGGTGGGTCTGCAACATGGCGGTGGGCCTGCAACATGGCGGTGGGCCTGCAACATCCCGGTGGGCCTGCAACATCCCGGTGGGTCTGCAACATCCCGATGGGTCTGCAACATCCCGGTGGGTCTGCAACATCCCGGTGGGTCTGCAACATCCCGGTGGGTCTGCAACATCCCTGTGGGTCTGCAACATCCCGGTGGGTCTGCAACATCCCGGTGGGTCTGCAACATCCCGGTGGGTCTGCAACATCCCGGTGGGTCTGCAACATCCCGGTGGGTCTGCAACTTCCCGGTGGGTCTGCAACATCCCGGTGGGTCTGCAACATCCCGGTGGGTCTGCAACATCCCGGTGGGTCTGCAACATCCCGGTGGGTCTGCAACTTCCCGGTGGGTCTGCAACATCCCGGTGGGTCTGCAACATCCCGGTGGGTCTGCAACATCCCGGTGGGTCTGCAACATCCCGGTGGGTCTGCAACATCCCGGTGGGTCTGCAACATCCCGGTGGGTCTGCAACATCCCGGTGGGTCTGCAACATCCCGGTGGGTCTGCAACATCCCGGTGGGTCTGCAACATCCCGGTGGGTCTGCAACATCCCAATGGGTCTGCAACCAGTGAGTTCAAAACTGGTTATCAAAGGCCGTGGCCGTCTTGATGTATATCCAGCACTGGATGCTTTTGAGACGTTAAACCTTGCTATGCGCTATGCTATGTCAGAACTGTGGTCTGTATTCTTCATGCTTCCTAAGTATGTAGAATAACTTTAAGACAATAGATAATCATATTACACACATTCCTTAAGCTAGAAAATTTGAATGGATATTTTTACTGAATTACTGCTAAGCTAGAGGGACTTGAAATTGACCATTACAATATAATATAGAAATAATATAGAGAGTGAAACTAATACTAAAGAGTGGTCACTTCATGATAGTGGGTTTGGGGCATTGACAGCACTACATTGACAGTGCTACATGTAATGGGGGTTGAGGGGAATTTACTGCATGAGATCGCTTTGTCCCATCAAAAACTTTGTACAGGCGACATATATTATCCGTTCTATATATAATAAATGAATGCACATTTTCCCCCTCCTCCTTGAGACAAAGCCTTCCCTCTCAAGAACCCCCCAAAACCTGGTCACAAACTTAAAATTGGATGATAAATGCTGCTCATAGAGAAATTTGGAATTTTCAGGAAATTTCCTTCAATTTGAGTAACATTTTCTTAAATGTTATTAAAATTTCCTTCAATTTTACATGATTTTTTTCTTTCAATTTTGTTCCTCCAATTTAACTAAAATATCCTTCAGTTTTACCAATTTTGTCCTAATAATATCCCACTTTTAACCTTCCAGCTGGGAAGAAAGCATGCAACCGGGGAGGGTAAATCCTTTCTGGAGGGGCAAATTTCCCACTCTCCCACTTTCTGTGCTTCTAGCTTTAATCAGTAAAACTATTTTTTTGTTTTGTTTTTCAGATTCACAGTGAATTACGGAGTGATTGGAATACTGGATTGGTATCATGGGACAAATGACTCCTTTATAGGTTCAAAACAAGAAGAGCGCCATCAGTTCTTGCTAAGTCTCACACCAATTCATGAACTGTACCCTGATGATCCGGGGACGAAGAAGAAGAAGAAACGGTGAAGAAGTGGAATTCACGTCTTCTTTCAAATGATAGCTACAAATTGCATGCATTGTATTTACTTATGATAAAATTCCATTTTTGTATCTGAAATCCTAAAATTCGGACGGAACACTTCCTTTTCTGTAGAAATGTAAGAAAAGCAAGTAATCATTTTTACGCATTCATTGGTAAATCAAGTTCTCATCGAATGTTCCAGCTTATTGAACGTTCTAGGTTATCAAACGTTCCAGCTTATCGAACGTTCCAAGTTATCGAACGTTCCAGGTTATCGACGTTCCAGCTAATCGAACGTTTCAGGTTATCAAATGTTCCGGGTTATCGAACGTTGCAGGTTATCACACGTTCCAACTTATCGAACGTTCCAGCTTATCAAACGTTCCAGCTTATTGAACGTTCCAGCTTATCGAACGATCCAGGTTATCGAACGTTCCAGCTTATCGAACGTTCCAGATTATCGAACGTTCCGGGTTATCGAACGTTCCGGGTTATCGAACGTTCCAGGTTATCGAACATTTCAGGATATGGAACGTTGGAGGTTATGGAACGTTGCAGGTTATGGAACGTTGCAGGTTATGGAACGTTGCAGGTTATCGAACGTTCCAGCTTATCGGACGTTCCAGGTTATCGAACGTTCCAGCTTATCGAACGTTCCGGGTTATCGAACGTTCCGGGTTATCGAACGTTCCGGCTTATCGAACGTTCCAGGTTATGGAACATTTCAGGATATGGAACGTTGCAGGTTATGGAACGTTGCAGGTTATGGAACGTTGCAGGTTATCGAACGTTGCAGGTTATCGAACGTTGCAGGTTATCGAACGTTGCAGGTTATCGAACGTTGCAGGTTATCGAACGTTCCAGCTTATCGAACGTTCCAGGTTATCGATTGTTCCAGGTTATCGAATGTTCCAGGTTATTGAACGTTCCAGGTTATCGAACGTTCCAGCTTATCGAACGCTCCAGCTTATCGAACGTTCCAGCTTATCGAACTTTCCAGCTTATCGAACGTTCCAGCTTATCGGACGTTCCAGGTTATCGAACGTTCCAGCTTATCGAACGTTCCAGGTTATCGAACGTTCCAGGTTTTCAAACGTTCCAGGTTTTTTAACGTTCCGGGTTATCAAACGTTCCAACTTATCAAACGTTCCAGGTTATCGAACGTTCCAGGTTATCGAACGTCCCAGGTTATTGAACGTTCCAACTTATCGAACGTTTCAGGTTATCAAGCCTTCCAAGTTATCGAACGTTCCAGGTTATCGAACGTTCCAACTTATCGATCGTTCCAGGTTATCGAAAGTTCCACGAACGTTCCAGCTAATTCAGGAAGTTTTCTTCAAGTGTTCCAAATTTTACCAAAATGTCCTTAAATTTTACCCCAAATTCCTTAAACTTCACCAAAATTTCACTACATTTTTTACACATGTATAAGTTTCTTTTATCTTTTTAAATGTTTGTTAATTTTTATTCATTGGGGAGTACGACCAAAGTACATTAATTTTCTTAGGGGGTGATAAAAAAGTAATTTTTCAGTGAATATTATTACCAGTATTAAAATTCAATGTAGTTGGCTTTACGAGCAAATTAGGGCAGAACATTGCTGCTGATCTTTTGCATAACTTCACACGAATTTTGAGGTGAATTATAAGATTTTATTATCGAGGAAATTATTTAAGGGTGCAAACACATATTTGCCCTATCGAAACATATTATTCTATTCTTTTTGGAATATTTCATCCTGGGAAAAACATTCCATGCAATAACATTTTTGAGAAAAGTTACATTAACAATTGGCTCGACTCCTCCTCTCCCTTTATCTTCAATTTGAAGAACTATGAATTTCACTGAATAAGGGACAAGTCTGGCCTCAATAAAACATTACTTTGTTTGAAAATTGCTAGCTTTTTTATTAACTATGCAATAGGAAAACAATTTTAAAGTTTTTTCAAAGTGATTTGTAAATGAATGTTCGATCTAGAAGGAACAATATAAGAAACAAAATTCTGTCAGGACTGGGGCACTTGTCTGCTTTGACTCAAAGCATAAACTTTAAAAGAAAAAAAAGGAAAAAAGCTTTCTTTCAAACTGGTTATTACAGAAAGTTAAAACATCATTAGTGCAGTGGTCAAATCTTGACCAAACTAATCCTAAGGGTTACCATAGGAAACTAAAATTCTAAACACAACTACAAATTTTTGGGTGACATTAATAAAAAACAAATGTTAACTGCAACTTTAAAACCTTTTTGAGAGGATAATGTTTGATATGTGTATCAATAGTATGGGTACCTGTGTATTTCATTTGAATTAATTCATACTTTCCAAGGAATTTAGAAAGTTTGAAATGTTACTTTTTTTCTAAATTGTAATTGCATAATGATGTAAATAATTGTAAACAAATAAAAGATGCAATAAAAGAGATAACAAGAGGAAGCTTAACTTGGAATAAACTTTGTTTATTGTATAACAAAGTAGACTCATACAATCAGACACTTCATATATTAAATTTACAAAAAACAAACGTGTTTTCATAACAATCGTCCTTATACGCATGATCCAATGAAAGTTTGACACATAATCCAGCACCATTTGAAAATAAAGGCAGAAAATATATAATATTCAATAGATATGAAGTATGAATATGAATATTTTAAAGCAAGTTTATTATTAAACTAATTATATAAGTACTACATAGCATCACTCGTTTTCTATTTTACAAAAAGATTTATCACGGGAGTTGTAACATTTATCTGTCATTTACAGCTTGCCCAGAAAGTTGGCAACATTTAAAAGTGTACTTATTAGCCTATCAATAAAATTCATATTTTCACCTACAACCATGCATAATAACAAGAATCGATCTATGCCCATAGAAATGAGACCGAGTTGTAAGGGTTTGTCAGTTGAAGTATTTAATTTTTCTGAAGAAAAAAATTATATCATATATTTTCTTAGACAACAACTAGAACAATACAGGCATTTGAATGCTCCCTTTCAAACATATAGAAGTTTATAAAAACATTGATACAGTCGCGCAGTTTTTCAACTTTTTATACTGTCAACTTACAGATCCATTATTATGAACAATTTTTCATGTTCATGTCCAGCTTTCATGAAAAGGTTCGGCTCAAAATTAACTTGAGCATGCGAGAATTATGACAAAGCAAGATACTCGATGTCAGCAAGTAGGCAGGGAGATGCCGCCAAAATTGTTAAGTTTTTATTTAACTGACACCTTTCTTAAACTTGGGTTTGAAAATGAGACAATTTTATTTTTATTATATTTATACTTCAAGGAGAGAAACAAAAAAGGATTCCAGATATGGTTTGTTGATGTTTAATGGCACTGCGACAGTCAGAGTCAAAAGTGCCAAGAGGGTGTTAATAAATTATGGTGTAAGAGTTAGGATAGTGAGGAGATGGAAGGTTTGTAAGGGAGATAAGGGGGAAAAGCAGGAAGAAAAAAAAAGAAAAAAACATTTTGGTGAAAAGAAAGGGGTATGTAAGGTTAGGTGTAGAAAGGGAGGGGAGGGGGAGTTAAATGTGGTGGAAGAGGTTGTTGTTGCGGAGGAAGTTGATGTTTGAGGAAGAATTGTTTTCGAAAAGGTCCGAGATTGAGGATAGTGAGGAGAGAAGAGATCTGGTATAGGGGACAGTTACAAAGATATGCTTGATGGAGAGAGCGGTGTTACAAGTGGGGCAGAGAGGGGTAGGGGAACCGGATAAGAGATTCCAGATATCCTACAATGATTAATTAGGTTTATGAAGGTACAAAAATGACTCCATAAAATCTGAATCTTTTGGTATTATCTTCCTACAATACATTACACTGAGTACCCCTACAAATTATTTGTTGACCACTGCCCGCCAAATCAATTAAAACTGACCCCTTCTCTGACCAAACCACAATTTTCTTGCATGATTGCTCTTTTATGCGGACGGATAGAAAAATTAATTTCATTATTTACAATTTCAATATGTACAGATAAAAAAGCCAGCAATTTCCACTTTCAAAATTGTTTGCTCAAGCATTAATATATATCATACAGATTTACAAAATTCTTTTGTGCCGAATAGGCAATTATTTACAAAATAAACATTTTATAATGACAAAGGACATATACATATATATCTCATACATAATCATGTCGTTGTGAGAACTGAATAACTACAAAAAGGCCTGTAGCTTGAGGAAACATATCAGGCATGCCACCAGACTCCTTCCCCAGCCCACTCCTCTCTCAATAATACCTATTTGTATTTTCTCAGTTATATCCTAGATAATGATGTCCCTACCTACTCACTCTAGCTACAGGCTATGAATATAGCATTGTCTGCCTACCTCACTGCAGCCAATCAAGGCACACAATACTTGCATTTAAAGGTTTCTCCTTCATTGTCTAGAATAAAATTAATATTCACAGATAACAACTTTTTACACAGAAATATGACAAATTAAATTAACAACACATGTGATTTTGTAGGAGTAACATCGCTTAGTATCGTTCTTTGTAACATTATAAATCCTTTATTCTCTCTATAAATGTATTCTTACGTAACATGTAAACCTAATACGGCAATTTCAATAAGAGATAAGTCAAACATTGTGTCTATGACATCATGAATCTGCAAGTTTCCATGAAAAAAATGACTTCAATATTTTGACTTCTTTTCATATATGATACAGAATATTTATACAAACAAAGTGGTGAAAAAAAATATGTTAATATCTTATTCCATTTAGAAATTATAATTAAAAGAGTAGAAAAATGTTCTTAAAAACACCTCGTACAGTATACATGTATGTCCTTCAGCTTGGTGATGTCATCAAGGCAATTCCAGCCAGTTATGTATTGATCAATTTAATCACACTTTTTTTACATTATCGAACAGCATTTTTGATTCGTTATAGAGATAGGGTGGAATATATAATTTACAAGAAAACATTTTGTTTTTTTCTTAGTGTACATTACATTTACAATGAGAACAAAATCCAAATCATTTTTAAAGAAATACAAAAGACGTTTTGTTGAAATTGTCTCTATAACATCACAGATGTTGCCAATCAGTCACTTTTGTCCAAATTTAAAAAAATACTTTAAAATTTCATAACATCTTAACGGAATATAGTTTTTTCACCACTTTGTTTCTAAAATTTGTCTCTATTATATATGAAAAAATGAAAATCCAAGGGAATATCTAACAGTATGAATTTGTTAGTTGGATACATTTTTGCTGTTTTCAATTTCATCATTTTTAAAGAACTGAGTAAGATGTCCATGCTTGTCCACACAATGATAAGACAGACAAAACTGTTTTTCTGGCTTCCAAAGAATGAGCTAATTGTATCATTTACCATTTCATTTCTATTTCAATGATTGGAAAATGAATTATTTCATAACATAATGTTCACTATGGAATTAACAATACACCAATCAGAACATTGTGATCATCTGTTTCAACTGACTCAAATCTAGATTATAGAAACATCAGAAACAGCTGTCTTCAAAGTTTCTTCATACTTTTAACTATTCTACTATATATATATTTGCTTTAAAGTATAAAACATTTACTACATTCTTTTTTAATAGCAAACTAAATACTCGTCAGTCTCTACAACCTAGAATGTCTTAAATAATCTCTTCAACTTATCTCTCTTCAACATATATATACAATTAACAAATGGTTACTTACAGAGTTACAGAGGCAGTAGTCCAGCTACTTACAAAACGCATGGGAGTTAGTTTTGTATTACATAATAGAAGCTTAAACCATTTAATAGACTTCCCATGATTGTACAAATATTGATACTGTAAACAGGTAAGTTTGAGAAATATTGTATTTTCATACAAAGGTAGTCAAATCATTTAAGGGGTGTTTGGCAGGATTACTTCAACTTATTCAAAAATTGAATTTTGATGATTCGATGCTGGCCCATTTGTCTTCACTTACGTCCAAAGGTTATATGTACACAAATTATTTTGAGAAAATATTTAATCGCTGATTAACACATCACAGTGTGAGCACTGTCGCTGTATTTCTCTCTTAAGTACTGGGACATACATTACACATTACAAATCATGAAAGAATTGGCACATGTTATTTTCACATTATTTCACTCTTAAGATTGTCACAAACTTATTGAAGGTACTATTGCAGCTATCCTTATAACATGAACTGTTTGTAGTACCTTCAGCTTCACATTACAAAATTCCTAGCATTCTGGAGAGAAAAAAATAAAATAAACAAATTTGTCAATAATAACAAATTGTGCATTAATAATGTTTTCTTGTTATGGCATATCCCTTAAAATATCTCATAAAATTTAAAGAAATATTCCCATGTTTTCTTTTAATATTCCCATGGTTTTTTCTATTACTCCCATGGTTTTTTCTATCACTACCATGGTTTTTTCTAATATTCCCATGGGTTTTTCTAATATTCCCATGGTTTTTTGTAAAATTTTATCTGAAAGAGCATATTTTTAGAGCAAATTTGGTACAAAAATCAGGTTGATATCATAATTCCGTTCAGGAGATATGGATTTGTAAAGATTTCCAAATTTGCATTTTAAAGTTTTTGTACAGTATGATGAATTCGTGTTTGATGATGTCATAGAGATAATTCCATTGCAAATGTTTGTGTACTTCTTTTAATGTTAATTGGTTGTTTCTGTATGATTAGAAACAATTTTCTAAAAGTTATTGAAGTAGGGCATATTTGGCAATGTATATAAATACCTAACTTTCATCAATTTTTTTTCTAGCAGGTTTTACTAATAAAAAGGATGACAGATTTTAATAAAATACATAGAATTTTGTGGGAGAATGTGTTGAAAATACATAGAACTTTGTGGGAGAATGTGTTACTGTGATGTCATACTGACCCTTTTCCTATTCGTTTATTGGCATTTTTTTGTGAACCTTAAAAAATTTGAATATCTCCTGGTAGGAATAATATATCAACATGAATTTTGTACTAAATTCTTTAAAAAATTTTTTCTTCTTTTTTCTTATGAAAGGTTACGAAAAAACATGGAGATATTCCTTTAACAGGAAATGGGTTATGACGCATTAAGACTGTTTGTAATTTACAACAAACATTAAAATCGCTGAGGCATGATGAAGTTACTAAGCACAGGAAAGCATAGTAGAATTAACTTAAGTACGTCGGAGTCAATGAAGGTTCATTTACGCTGGTACTCGTCCCACTTCCATTGCGCAAAGGAATGAGAGTATTTAAATTCCACCTAGACAAGACACCAGTCTATCGCAAGTTACAACAAGCTGGTACTTATTTCGCTGCCGAGTTCTTTGGAGCAAATAGAAATTAAGTGTCTTAATCAAGAACATGGTATCTGGTGTGAGAATTGAACCCAGTAATTTTGGAGTATGAGACAGACTCTACCACTGAGCTATCATTTTTCCCCGTCGAGTATAACTTGACTCTAGTAACATATATTTTTTTTTTTAATTTATTTAAAAAAATATATAAAAATAATAATAATATTAAAAAAAAAACAATTATGATTTTTATTTTTTTATTTTATGATAATAGGCAACTATCAGAGCATAACATTTTCTAAAACAAGCACACTAGATAAAATGTTTATCAGCAAAATCTTTAGGACACAATTCCATTTGCTGTATTTCAATTTAGGAACTACTGGCTTTGAAGTTTCAGTACAATTGGAGTAGAGGAAGATTTTCTTAAATACAGTATATGGGAATTAAATAGATGTATAAAATGCTATAACCAGCAATTGGCACAATAATTGACACATGACAAATGATTTTGTTACTACTGGAAGCTTCGGAAACCTTTGAATTGAATGTCACCAAGAAAGGCACTGCCTTTATATGCCCTTAATCTAATCCAATAATATCTGTATCAACATGTTCGAGCTGATGTTCAAGGTAGATTAGATTGTAAAACAACCTCCTTATATGAGAACCTCAAATTAAAATAGCCCTTTTAAGGGTAATTCCCTGAGATTCATTCGTTCGGTCAGCTTCCCTCCATCCCTGGAACAATTCGTTCTAATCTAATGTTATTGCCATCAAACGCTGCCTCGGGGTACAAGGTCAGGTCCAGCGTGTAATTACCAACATAATTTGGTATAAACCCATCCCTTAACAATGTTTGTCTCTCAATTACAGTCCAATGTCTTGAAGCTCTCCTACCGTTAGCGATCAACCATTTTTCTTTTCTCCACGCTTCTTCCACCGCAAGTTGTTTAGCTTTCTTCAAAATAATAGATGTAACTTGTTCGCCGGATAATCCATAAAACAATGTCCAGCTTGAATAAAGATCTGTGATATTTAATTTGATATGGTTTACTGGACCGCTAATTCTTTGCACGGTGATGTTTATGTTGGAAGACAATTTATGCAACATCTCCACATGAGAATCATTCCACGACAAACCTAACAACGCTAAATCCAAATCCGCTTTCCTCAGTTCTGTTTTGAAAAAGTATCGTGCCACCTTTCCCTTTGCTTGACTGCAATGCTGCCATCTTTCTCCGACAAGGGACCCATTAAACACTGTTGCTATTTGCCAGTGCTTTTCCTCTACTAAATTGTTTATGACATGAGAAACAAATCTTCCTTTTGAGAGGGACATTTTAATGTGATTTCCCACAAGACTAGGCAAAGTTTGGAATAAGATTTCCTGTGGAGTTGCTGGGTGGCTTGACAGGTGTTTGTTGGGAAAAACGTGTAGGTTTTCATCGAAGCTGTCAATGTTTTTCTGCACATTTGAAATCACTGACCCCACCGGCTGAAAGAAAAATACAAAGGAATTACTTGATGATTCATTGGAAGAAATACATCAGCCAAACAGGAGGGAAGGGGTTAAGATTTCAAGGTTGTGCCAAACAGGAGGGGAGAGGTTGAGATATCAAGGTAGCGGCAAAACAGAGAAGAGGGGTTGAGATATCAAGGTAGCAGCGAAACAGAGGGAAGATATGAAGAAAATGGAGGGGAGGGGTTAAGATATGAAGATAGCGGCGAAACAAAAAGGGGTTGGAAACAAGAGGGGAGAGGTTGAGATATCAAGGTAGCGGCGAAACAGGAAGGGGAGGGGTTAAGCTGAAGGTAGCGAAACAGGAAGGGAGGTTGGGATATTAGCGGCGAAACGAGGAGGTTGGGATATAGCGGCGAAACAAGAGGGAAGGAGTTGAGATATGGTGGCGAAACATGAAGGAGGAAAACAGGAGGGGAGGGGTTAAGATATAAAGGTAGCCAAACAGGAGGGGAGGGGTTAAGATATGAAGGTAGCGGCGAAACAGGAGGGGAGGGGTTAAGATATCAAGGTAGTGGCGCAACAGGAGGGGAGGGTTAAAATATCAAGGTAGCGGCGAAACAGGAGAGGAGGGGTTGAGATATTAAGGTAGCGGCAAAACAGGGAGGGATTAAGATATGAAGGTAGCGGCGAAAATGGAGGGAGGGGTTAAGATATCAAGGTAGCAGCAAAACAGGACGAAAGGGTTTAAGATATCAAGTAGCTGCGAAACAGGAGGGGAAGTGGTTAAAAAATCAAGGTAGTGAAACAAGAGGGGAGGGGTTAAGATATCAAGGGAGCCATACAGGAGGGGAGGGGTTAAGATATCAAGGTAGCCATACAGGAGGGGAGGGGTTAAAATATCAAGGTAGCCAAACCGAGGGGGGGGTTAAGATATCAAGGTAGCCAAACAGGAGGGGGTAAGATATAAAGGTAGTGTAACAAGAAGGGGGTTAAGATATCAGGTAGTGTAACAGGAGGAGAGGGGTTAAGATATCAAGGTAGCGTAACAGGAGGGGAGGGGTTAAGATATCAAGGTAGCATAACAGGAGGAGAGGGGATAAGATACCAAGGTAGCATAATAGGAGGGGAGGGGTTAAGATACCAAGGTAGCATAACAGGAGGGGAGGGGTTAAGATATCAAGGTAATGTGGGGACAATGGGATTAAAAAAAAAAAAATTTGTTATTTATTAACCACTTATTTATGAGTTGGGCAATAGAGGGTTATGAAGATGGGGGCTAGAGACTGGACAGATATCATACTAAAACCTTACCTTTTGCCACCACGTTATGTCCTCTCTGCTCAAATCTTGATGCTGGTTTAGTAAACGCCCATACTTGTCCAAAGAGGGCAAAAGAGCTTCCATATTGTAACCAAAACTTTTAAGCCAGGTTGGTAGATCTATAAAACAAATGAACAAACCTTGATGAAATTATTATAATTTGTGTGCAAATTTAATGATCCATATGAGATAAAAATGGATTTCAGAAAATGCTTCAATCATTACATGTATGGAGAGTAGTGTCAACACAACAGCAATGATAGGACAAATAAATCATCTATATTAGAATATGACAGCCTCTTGATGGTGAATATCATATAAAATTGAAGAATGATAAATACTGGAAATTTGGGATATGCAGAACCACTTTTTATCTTACATAATGCTATTTTGTTTATTCTTTCACTCAAATCTTTGATTGTAAAGGGTTTACACAGTTGCCTAACAAAGGCAACTGGGGAACTTATTGGGTTGCATGCCATGGCTCCTAAAAAAAACAAAAAAATGTGAATGTCATTCACTCTTTATGTACTGTACTAAAGCATCCACAATGATGCAACACCCATGGGTTTGCCTTCAAATGCTGAGGAGGGAATTAAAAGGTGCTTTTGCCTCAAAACAAATTGCAATAACGTCTGTAAGTACATGTCAAGTACTTTTACAAGAGAAGCGTATATTATTTATACAGTGTGTGCATGGAGATTAGGTACATGCACATGCATGTTGTACATACAGTATGTATGTGTTGCAACAGCATGACACTGCCGAGTTGAACAGAGCTGTACAAATTGTTGTTAGTTTAATCATGGAGCTATTAACTGAAATTAACTCAGTTAATAGCTCCCATGTTTTAATTCAAATGAGAACAAAAGACAAAGAAAAATTCTGCCTTGAAAGATTCAACCACATTTAACATTTGGCACAAAAGGAAGTTGCTCCAAGCCCATTGTCTTATCCATTCGCCCACAACAATAGTGTATCAGAAAATTTTGCTGTATTATTAATATAGTGTAAAATATGATTAAAGGAGGTGCATTTTGCAATAGGGTTGAAAGTTCAACCACTCAGAAAGTTATAACTGAATGTCCTTATGCCGATATCGCACTTTTATTATCCTTGGGAAATATTGCTAAATAAAATAGATATTCCCTTTAAATTAATGATTCTCTAAAAACTGCAGGTTTGAAAAAAAAAAAAAGGAGGCACGTAGCTCAGTTGGCTAAGCGTACGACTGAGATGCTAGAGGTTCCAGGTACAAGTCCAACAGCGATTTACCTAGTGATTTTTCCACAGATATGCAGAACGATATACACTGACATCAAGTTCAGAATTTGTCTTCTGTATCACACCTTCTTTCCCACCCAACCTTTTTTGAAAAGTGGCCAATGGTTGGGTGGCGCTCACCATCCTTTGGAGGGGACATAAGGCCGTCGGTCCCGATGGTAGGAGTTTCACCTCCTGCCTGCTTCTCTGAACACTTCTCGAAAAGAGCAGGGTGTTAACCCGGTGTTTATTCACTTTCCATCCTGGCAAATTCATCGGGTACACACTGAAAACAAGTCATTGTGACTTACATGTGCTTTCCCTGGTATATGCCTAAAAGTGAAGTACAATACAATACAACTTAAAAACTCATCTCATAAGTAAATTTACATTACACAAAGAGAAAATGCAGTAATGAACTCACCCATAAAGTAATCAAATTTCAAATCCCGGGTGATCGGGCTGTTTCCTTGGAATGTGTACAGGTTAAACTGGTGCAACTTGGCTACTTGACCCACTTGGTTGTAAAACTCTGGATCAGGACTCGTCCACCTCATACTCACTGGATCATAATCTCTCCCCTCCAGATGGACTAGTCTGGTAAGAGGATCCTGCAAGCCCCCTCTATACCCCAAATGAACGTTCTGGGTTGGTGCGAGGTCCTCTTTGATGTTACCCCATGGATCATAAATTATTTCTTTCAAAACTGTTCCATCTTGTTTATGAACCTGAAGGATAGATCCAAGATGATCTGTCAGAACGTACCACTGCTGACGGTTTCGTCGGATCCCGATCAGAGACCCCTCTAAATTATAGTCCATTACCCAGAGTTCCCGAAGATGCTTGTCGTAAATATGAGTAATCCTCCATTTGCTAGTAGGATGTGCATAAAAATACTGCACCTGACGATTTGTATGGTCCTTACGCCAGATGCGACGACCTAAGCCATCATATTTGTATCTTCACGTCATACTTGCTGGACTGGTAGGCGTGTACCAGGAGACCACGTGAATTGTAATCAAATCTTTCCTCCCTCGTTGCGACAAAAATCCATCCATGTCAAACTGATAATCCTCCTCACCAACCCTTGTGACACAATCTCGATAGTCGTATGTTAATTTAGAAGTTTTATTCTTGCGAACATCCATAACAGCAATCACATTTCCATTATCTGAATAAGCATATCTATACAAAGCTGCATTACTGGAGTCATTCAAGGATACCTGTATGAGCTGTCCTCTTTCATCATGGTCATATCCAAACGAGAGGTACGAATTGCGACTCCCGATGATCATATAACCTACGCGAAATGTAGCCGTGTAGAAAAACGAGAGAGAGAGAAGGTCCCTGCTTCCCATTTCATACTGAACGCTCTGTAGTAGCATATGATCTCCAAGTCGGTACTGCCTTGAAAAGAACGAATCGCTCATGACGTGCGTTGAAAATTCTGGGTATGTGACACTGAATCCACTTGATCTGGTGATGTGCCCCTTGATTGGATCATACTCAAATTCATGCGATGACAAAATTGTCCAATTAAAAGTCCCCGATATAGATGTGACTTGTAAGTTGTTACCATGCCCATATTCAAATTTAGCATTGAGAAATCCACCAAAACCCTTAGAACTGACAGTCTGTTGTCGTAAAAGTAGACCAGAGTTTTTCATACGAAGCTCATTCGAAAAGTCACCTTCAATTATCTCCACAATTTTAAGATGGCCGACGCTCCTGTAATATTTCAGGTTCACCCTTGTTTTGTCAAATATCATGGTCATCATTCTTCCTATCTTGTCATACTGTTTACTGATCCGTCTGCCGGTGCCAGGGTAAAATGTCATCAGATTTTGCCCCGCAAAGTTAATGTTTTGAATAAGCCATGGATCCTCATCATCCATCGCAAAGCTGTTTCTTGTAAAATCCAACGTGGGCAGGGAGTTGACTTGGTGGTGTGTACCGTTAGGCATCACCACACCTGCGAAGTTTCCATCATCACTAACCAAAAGATTGTAGTGGATATCACCTGGCAGAATCACCCTCTCAAGCTGTAAGGAGCAGATGAAAGAAAGCATTGGATGAGAATAATTTCACAGAAGCATAAATTCAGAAAAAGTTTAATTTGGCATGTCTACTTTGTATGATAAAGATGAATAGAAGAGTAAGTCTGCTTGAGTAGCAGGGGTATTTTTGAAAGTCGAACTCACTTATCTGGCCTCCCCAAGTCAGTAAACCGCTATAAACAACCAAAAGGCTAATAACACAGCCATCCCTTTGGATTCTTCACAATAATTACACAAATGCACCCACCTCTTGTAGCGCGAGTACTTTCTATGCAATACAAATGCAATCTGGTGCCATGGACCTGATTAACCGCTTATACAACCAAAAGTAAAAATTGTAGCTCTTTTGGTGCTACCCAGAGCTCCCTGATTGAATCGATATGACATCACCGAGGACTGAATAAAACGGAAGGGACATATAGAAAGTAAATATACAACAAATATCTTGCAAATGGTGAAAACTGATCAACATCAAAAAGAAACAAATATACACCTAAGAAATTTTACCTTCAAAATATCTAAAATAAACTTTGTAAATATTCTATGCGCACCTTGCTTGCATCCCTGTACTCAAAAGTGTAGTTACTCCTGCCCAACTTGATCAATGTCAGGTATCCAAGCTCGTCATACCCATAAGACTCGGACAGATATCCACGTTGCCAGTGGGTCAACCGTCCTTGACGATCGTAAGAGGTTTCTATGGCTACCCAGTCGCCAACTTCAGGATGCCATTTCTTTGTTTTAGCAGGGCTATGAGACAGAACCAGTAAGGCTTCACCATTGGCATTGTAGAGGGATTCTATTTTGGCAAAGCGATTGTAGTTGAGTCTAAATGCAATTTGTCCATTCACCTAACACGAAAAGGAAAGAAATAACTTTAATGCTAATGTAGTTTCAATTTGGAGCAACTTTATCAATTGCTTTCTAATATATGCCAAATATATATGTGCAAAAGTGATAATGTATGAAAAGAAATAAAGCTTGATTTTGTTATATTTCTCTCCCAACTTTCAAGTATAGAAATTCCTCAAAATGCATTCTATTGTTATATATTATCCAGTTTCCTAGGTAACACAATTTTGTACAATTTTTGCTAATAAGGTTTTAAGTTTTTAAATGCAGTAAAAAAGACAATTTCTATCCGATTTTGATGTGACTTTTTGCTGTTTGCATAATTCTGTATATTTTTCAGGTTGTTGCTGCCTGTCAATATATCTTAACTTTTTGTTTAATGATGATGAAAGGGCAAAACATGTAACCATTTTCTAGGGGGAAGAGTGTTTTGCCTAAAAAAGGCAAGGGAAAAAAACAACCCCAAAACCCGATTAAAATATTTAAATGCTTTATTACAAAAATTTGAAATATATGATGGTTCTTACTTTAAGGTTTCTGTCAACAATCAATATACCGTCTTTGCTTCTTCCCCCAAGCCTCACGGAGTACACCCATTCTGCTGAGTGAGTTGTGCCTCCTGGTACTCTAATCCTTCTTGACGAGTAGACACTTCCCGATACCCTATCCAGTAATGGACTAGCCTTGGATTGAAGCGATACAGTTGTACCATCAGCATAAATCAGCTGGCTGGTTCCATTGTAGTGTAGGGTAGCTCTTTCAGAAAGATCGTCTATCATAAAAGATGACTAAAGCTCTAAGCTTGAAGGAATAACAAACTCTAATTGGCAAAAACAGAGCTCTTTAGCAAAGTATTAATACAAGTATAAAAGCATCATCTGAATTTTTCTGGGTTTAGATTGACAAATAAACACCTATCTAAATGATTCTTTAAATTAAAATTTAATATTAATTTTGAAATTTTAAATAGTGCATTCCAAAACTTTTTAACCATGTCTGTCCTTCCTACAAAAGATACATACCGTATTTTCTCTAATAAACGCCCCCCCTCTAATAAACCCCCCCCCCCCGTCATTTTTCATACTTTCAGGATGTAGCAACGCACGTTTAACTTACCGAATGTGACTTAAAAAGGCTGTAAGTACGTAACCAAGTAGAAAATATGCAGAGTATATTCCATTAATAATCCATGCACGATAATGCTAAAAACACAAAAATCGCTTAAAGAAACTAATATCATAGGCCTAAAAGAAATTGCCCTTCTTTTGTAAGTTACATTTTTTCTTCATACTTTACCCTCGAATAAACGCCCCTGTTTTCTAAATGCAACGCCCCGGGGGCGTTTATTAGAGAAAATACGGTACATATAATCAACAAAAGCAGTCTTTCTATATACTACAATTTTAAATAATAATTCACAACACCATTTAAACATGCCAAGTGTAAGCGTTATTTTGAGGTAAAATTTTCTTTTGTTAGTTTCTCTTTTAACATGAAAATATCAGTATTTTACTACAAGGCTATTTATTCCCATCCATCCCTCAGCATTTTCTAGCCACCCCACATTTCCATTAATTCAGTCTTTATGCTTTTAACGAAAGTCACCACGTTTTTGGCACTTAATACCAAAAATAGATAGTTTGATTGAACAATTCTTACCCTGTGTGAGAGTCTCCTCCATGTGGTCCTCTCTGTCAGCAATGACACAGACGACGTCACTCATCCCAGGTGCCTGGTACATTGTCATGGCAACTGATTTATTCACTTGGGTGCTCAAGTTAGAGACCTCTCCTGTAGACCACTCTCCATGTTCCAAATGACCATTTTTAGAGTACCTGTGACACAAAAAAAACCAAAAAAAAAAACCAGTTGAACAGACATGAACAAATTAAAGTTTAACAATGTTTCCAAAATAACACAAAAATTAAACAACATAAAATGGAAGAGTTTTTGCATAAATTATCAGTCAAAAAGTTAGAATTCTCCCATTTCTGATGAGCGGTATTCTCTGTTGTAAGGAATCATTATACAATATTTTTTCTGATCTACAGTAGCTCTAGGTGAAACAGTAGTTAAAATGTCTTGCATCCCTATGCATTCCTAGAATAACAAATTCAAAAGTTCTGACATAAATCTCAAAACGGACAGAATGTTTGGAATATCTAGTCCAGCTTGACTGATTATTGTAGGTATTGTTAAAAGCACAACATTTTACATATACATACATACAGAATATTTTACTACCTCTCAAAGAATTTTTTAGAAATTTATAACATGGAAGGATTTATCTATGAAACATCGAGTGGTATACTTTACAATACATCAAGTTGCATAAATATCAAAAAACGCAAACAGGTCTGAAAATTCCACATGCTATGAAGTGGCATATCTTAAACCAATTTTGATAAAATGCTTTGCCGTTTTCAGTAGCTGATGGTGTGTGTAAGCAGGCCAGCACTAGGATTTTGATGCTGGGGGCAGCTTTGTCTCACCTGGAAAGGAAAGGAGGGGGGGTGGCCTATAGATCGAGCAATATATGTCACCTGTACAAAAGGTTGTGGGAGTTTCGGGGTAATGCAGTCTGGCAGCTATGTCCTACCTTGAAGGGGATGGCAGAAGGCCTATAGATCGGACAATATATGTTGCCCGTACAAAAATTCATAGGTGAAGAAACTATTTTCTATGAGCATCATTGAGGGTAACAGAAGATCAAGATGACTTACTTGTAAGCTCTTGACAAATGACCACTGTAGGATTTCTCAACCAACCGACCATTGCCATCATATTTCAAACTGACAGTATCGAGGTTGCTGGCATCCTGCAGTTGCCTGAGATACCCATTCCCCATTTGAAGGTCCATGACGGTTCCATTTTTGCCAATCTGAATCATTATCGGCTCCTTAGTGCCATTTCTGGTGATGCTAATCGCAAAACCCCAACTGTCTTGAATGGCTGTCAGTCTGTCGTGAGTGTCTGTGTAATTAAAAACGTACACCGACTCCTCCAGTAATATGTTCTTGGTCTTGAAATGAAACCCAGAAGAATCAAACAAAAGCATTTCTTCGTTGTTCGGAGATGTAATCTCGAAAACCTCTCTTCTACGATGGAGAAGAGGCCACTCTCGGTACAACTGTCGCACCCTCAGGTTCCCCTGGTCCAAGATGAGTAGACTCCCGTCATACTGAACGGCCAATGAAATTGGTGAGTACAATTTCGCTTCATGGGATGGACTCTCTTCCCCAACAAAACATTCACAGTCTTCCAGTCTGCAGTCGCAGCTATTTCCATCTCCAATCACAGGTGTGATGTACCCATCAGGAGTCACCTTCCTGACCCGATGCACCATCAGATCAATGTCAGCCTCTGCGACATACAGCTCTCCCGAAGACGAGAATGCGATGGCAATCGGTGAAACCAACTTTTCCATTTCCGCCTTCTTTGAGTGAGCCTCAAGCTGGTCATTGAGGTTGTTCATTGCAAAAGAGCACCCAGAGGGTACCCCAGCGATGACTGTTGCCATACCTTCCCGGGTGATTTTTATGATGGTGCCCTCCATTTCTTCCAGCACGTACAGGAACCATCCATGGGATTTATTGCAAGTTCTGATGGGTACTGAAGACTCAGCTGTTGGAAGAATAATTAAATACGTAAAAACAAAAATTATTTATTTTTCTTTCAAAAAACCTAAAAACATTCTATATATGTAGATGATCCACACAAGGCATACTTTAGGCTTAACCCAAAGGTTAGACTTAGTCCTCCAAGTGGTACCCAGTCAATCCTCCTCCACTTCCTATAGACCTATAAATCTTTCTTGTTAAAAAGTTCATTAGATTATTGAAGTCACATTTTGGAAGTGTAGAAAAATACAATTTGTTCTATTTTCAAATCAAATGTTTTCCTTTTCCACAGCTTTGAGACTTAAAAGAGTTGGCAGTCTATGTAGATTTATGTTCATTTTAACCATAGAAGTCTCATCACACGATCTCTTTTTATCATTGTTGGATGCATACATGTTTACCCATTGTGCACATGTAAAAAATTCAAAGTCGATGGAAACCCCTCACTTTTTGGCCGCCAACTCTCTGGTGCATTAAAGATAAAAGTTTAGACTAATCTGAAAAATTGTTAAGGGAAAACTCAGTTGAGGCTTAAAAAAAAAATAATTGCACAATTGCATCAAAATTAACTGACCTTGCTCACTGGGACTTTTGCCCCACAGTTAGGTCTCCAAAAGGTTGACACGACTCCAGGGGTTGCCAGAAAACTTCTGATAATACCATCTGGGGTGATATATCGAATACCCATGTGATCGATGAAAAAGATGTTGCCATCTTCATCAATTGCAATGCCTGAAGGGAATATAAAGACTAATTTAGATATGTTAGAAAATTATATATATGACACAAGATTAAAATAATAGCCATATATAGGCATTTGCTTGGGGCAAGGAGGGAGAGGGGGACGAAAGGAAATAAAGCCTCTGCCCAAGTGTCCCTTCCTGTGGCGTCAAAGCGCCCCTTGGAGAAAGTTCCTGGTTATGGGCCTGTTTGTCAACACTTCCTATTGTAACTTATGTACAGTGATTATGAAGAAATTTAATACCACGATAATACTATCATTCTAGAGAGGAGCAAGTTTATAGTTGTAAAGTTCATGGAACAGTTCAATATATGGGAGAGGGGAGAGGAATGATTGAATCCTTTTCTAAGAAAAGCTACAAGTGATACCTCAAATATTTATGGGAAGGCATTTAAAAACAGATTTATAGAATTTGCATAATGATATATCCATGGCAGAGGGAAACTCAACATTATTCATGTAGGACCAATTTCTATTCTACCCTAAAAGATGATGATGGAGGAGAGGGGGTGGAGAATTGAAAACTTGGATTGATTTTGAAAACATGATCCTTTGTACCTGCATTCAATCAGTAGATTATCTATCTCAGGGCCCGACTGCCCACCAGGGTGGGGGGGCAGGACCAATGTTGGCAATTGCCAATCGGGCTAAGAAGTTAAGGCCTATTGGATATTAATTGCTTGGAAAATTATTGAGAGGGGCCATGGTGTTGGGGGCCCTGTATCAAATATCAATAAGGAAACTGAAATCCAATACCCTTTGGAGATCTCAGTTTAGCTTGAATCGCAGGTCCACCATCGCCACAACCATCTTCTTGTACCAATGAACATGACCTCCCATTACCAGCAATTGTTGTGGCATACGAACTTCTGCTGGAATTGTATGCTTCGTTGATTTTCACGATTTTACGCAGCTGTGGTTCTGACAAGTACAGAGTGCCGGTAGATGGATCGACAGCCAGGTAATACTTGTATCCTGGTGTGCTGTGGGGAAAAATGTAATAACAAAAATATGATAATAATTTCTCTCAAGCCAATATTTAATAGAGACTGAAGAATCCATTAATCAGCAATTTTATATCATTGATGAGTTTTGCCAAATTATCGTTTATCTTCCCAACTCAAAGAGCCAGCGAAATTTGAAAAGCTGCTTTAATGCAAATTGAGAGGGTCATAGCTGCATAATTATCTGCTCCTGTTTGCACCGAATAATGAAAATGTAGCAGAACTCATTCTGTTGGGTATCACTTTTACGCAACTTACCTGAGATTGATTATAGACGTCACATTTCCATCTGGTCGGATCTTGATGATCATATCCGCATCACCAATGTAGATGCTCCCATCGAATGAGGTCACGATAGCTGTGGGCGCCAACAGACGTGTGTTTTTGGCTTTTCCGTCTATCCGGTGGTCGCTGCCTGTAACTCGCCGCCTTCCCATGCCCATAATGGTCCTGATGCTGGGCACTTTTGAGGAGTAGTCAACCCTGCTACCATCGCCCATCAAAAGAACACCTGAAAATGATCACATCACATCAACTACGTAAATCAGAAGTTGGTATCAAACTGTTGTGACAAAGATGTACATCTAAACGTGGATTAGAAATGCAGCACTTGGCGAAATGTGAAAGAGATCAACTGAGCAAAAATTAAATGCATTACTGACCTGTCGCGGGGTTATATGTATGATGCATCGGAAAGAACCATCCTCCCATGTCAGTGGTGCTCCAGTCAGCCCCGTTGATCGTTATTGACTTCGTGGACCAAGCAACTTTACTACAGCTGTAGTACTCATATCCCACAGAAACTGTTAAGGTAAAAATCAACAAAGAACATCAATCTGGTTACAGACAAAATCATTTATAAGGGATTATCATCAGTTGTAAAGTACATGGATAGGCAGAGATTTTATAGGCAGCATATAGAATTTTTAACTTATGAACATGTAGTTTCCAAGTTTTGGCTAATCAAAGTTTGCAGAATTTGTATGTACATGTTGTGATGTATGAAAGAGACGACAGCGGAAATGTAATTCTTTCAATTTCCATCCCAAATTTCAGGCACTGAAAATCATCCGACCATTTTTTCTGCGCTGATTGAGGGTAAGATGGAGATTCACAAACTTCTTCTTACCTTTAGCATTGGCTTTCCCATAGACAATCTGTCCGTATGCATTTATTCTATCCCAAGTGAAATCAATGGTTAAAGATGGCTCTGGTTCATGGACCTCAACCCACCTCCTGCCACCAATGTCGTAGGTCACATGGATGAGGTTGATGCGGTGCAATCCAGGATTATTTTCCAAAGAAATTGTAATTACACTCTCTGTAAATCTGTGGCTGTAGTAATTTAGCGATACTGAAGACTCCGGAAGTTGGATTGACTCCTGAATTCCCTGCAATGATAAAAGAAAATTCATCTGAAATAAGAGCATTCAAAGTTTTAAATGATCAACAGAATAATACAAATGATCAACAGAATAATACAAATGATCATCAGAATAATACGAACAATCAACAGAATAATACGAACGATCAACAGAATAATACAAGCGATCAACAGAATAATACAAATGATCAACAGAATAATACAAATGATCAACAGAATAGAATAATACAAACGATCAATAGAATAATACAAATGATCAACAGAATAATACAAATGATCATCAAAATAATACAAACGATCAACAGAATAATACAACAATCAACAGAATAATACAAGCGATCAAGAGAATAATACAAATGTTTAACAGAATAATACAAATGATCAACAGCATAATACAAACAATCAACAGGATAATACAAAAATCAACAGAATAATACAAACAATTAAGAGAATAATACAAACGATCAACAGAATAATACAAACGATCAACAGAATAATACAAATGATCAACAGAATAATACAATTAATTAACAGAATAATACAAACAATTAAGAGAATAATACAAGCGATCAACAGAATAGTACAAATGATCAACAGAATAATACAAACAATCAACAGAATAATACAAATGATCAACAGAATAATACAAACAATTATCAGAATAATACAAATGATTAACAGAATAATACAATTAATTAACAGAATAATACAAGCGATTAACAGAATAATACAAACAATTAAGAGAATAATACAACGATCAACAGAATAGTACAAATGATCAACAGAATAATACAAACAATCAACAGAATAATACAAATGATCAACAGAAAAATACAATTAATTAACAGAATAATACAAACGATCAACATAATAATACAAATGATTAACAGAATAATACAAACGATCAACAGAATAATACAAATGTTTAACAGAATAATACAAACGATCAACAGAATAATACAAATGATTAACAGAATAATACAAATGATTAACAGAATAATACAAACAATCAACAGAATAATACAAATGATTAACAGAATAATACAAATGATTAACAGAATAATACACTTTCTTAAAGCAAGTAAATACAAAACTACTTTTGATTATTGTTTGTAAGCAATTTTGATTCTCTGTGACACAATATGACAAGAACAGAATATTCTTCAGATGATAGGCATAAACAAAAAAGTTATTCCAGTGATTTAAAAAACAAAACAAAACTCAAACGACGACAAACTCGAAGGACATATACTTGATAAAAGGCTGCATTTAAAATTCATTCATGAACATTTCATAACTGAACTGGATAATCTGTAAAAGGCCTATACATAAATTACTAATGGAAATCTTTAAAGAATTACAAACCTGATGAGTCCAGTACAACTCTGCTATAGTTATGTATATCTGTTTTTGGTTTATGATTTTTCACTACAAACACAATCCTGTTGTTTATATTCAAAAACCTACAATCAAATTAGCATAATCAGGCTGTCCACATCTGTTATTTTTCTAATTTATTCAAAATCATTCTTGACTACAAAATAATTCCATGAAATGGTAGAATCTAATATATTTAGATGATGCACATCATATATAACACCTTATTTCATTCAAAAAATTTTCAATAAAGAAAACAAACTTTTAAGACCTACCAACTGGTCCAAGGAAACTCCCGCCTCTGAGAGAGAAGATTGAATATCAAAGAGTTGAGGCAAGAGGTTGAAATCTGGTGTCTGCTTGCTCTCATATAAACACGTTTCTGCATTTCCTGAACTGTCTTGTCCATTGTTTATGACGACATCCTGTGTCACCACAATCTCATTGATGGGTACCATTAGGTGTAATGCTGGGATGACCAGAGGATGTCTGGTGAAACCAAGTTGGATGGCGCCTCCACCAACCACAATGAGATCAAACCTAAAATAAATGATGTAGAACATGTAGAAGTAAATATTGTTACACCCACTTAATCATATTGTAACTAATCATATTAATTGTCAGCTCTGCCTCTCTTCCCTAAAATTTTATGGTTGGTGTGGTTTAACAGTTTATGTGGGAGTGCAGTAGGCCCAGTGGTTGGGGTGTCAGTCTCGTACTTAAAAGGTACCGGCATCAAGTCTCAGCAAGGGCTGTGTCCCTGATCAAGACTTTATATCCCAGTTCACTCAATTGGGGAGTTAACCTGCGATAGACTGGTGTCTCATCCAGGGGAGACAAGTACTCTCATCTGCTTAGCACCATGGAAACCAGGTATAAGCACCGATGCTTGAAGGGATTAACTATGTGGCTTAATGGCAGCTGTCACAAGCACTATGTTGTGTACTTAACCAAGACACTTTGATCTATTTGCTCCATTCCAACCAGCTGTAAATGCATACCAGCACTGCAAGGAAGTAAACCTGTGATGCACGTAAATGCATACCAGCACTGCAAGGAAGTAAACCTGTGATGCACGTAAATGAGTACCAGCACTGCCAGGAAGTAAACTTGTGATGCACATAAATGCGTACCAGCACTGCCAGGAAGTAAACCTGTGATGCACGTAAATGAGTACCAGCACTGCCAGGAAGTGAACCTGTGATGCATGTAAATGTGTACCAGCACTGCCAGGAAGTAAACCTGTGATGCATGTAAATGAGTACCAGGACTGCCAGGAAGTAAACCTGTGATGCATGTAAATGAGTACCAGGACTGCCAGGAAGTAAACCTGTGATGCATGTAAATGAGTACCAGCACTGCCAGAAAGTAAACCTGTGATGCACGTAAATGTGTACCAGCACTGCCAGGAAGTAAACCTGTGATGCATGTAAATGAGTACCAGGACTGCCAGGAAGTAAACCTGTGATGCATGTAAATGAGTACCAGCACTGCCAGAAAGTAAACCTGTGATGCACGTAAATGAGTACCAGCACTGCCAGGAAATGAACCTGTGATGAACCTGTGATGCACGTAAATGTGTACCAGCACTGCCAGGAAGTAAACCTGTGATGCATGAAAATGAGTACCAGGACTGCCAGGAAGTAAACCTGTGATGCATGTAAATGCGTACCAGCACTGCCAGGAAGTAAACCTGTGATGCACGCAAATGCGTACCAGCTCTGCCAGAAAGTAAACCTGTAATGCACGTAAATGAGTACCAGCACTGCCAGGAAGTGAACCTGTGATGCATGTAAATGAGTACCAGGACTGCCAGGAAGTGAACCTGTGATGCATGTAAATGCGTACCAGCACTGCCAGGAAGTAAACCTGTGATGCACGCAAATGCGTACCAGCTCTGCCAGAAAGTAAACCTGTAATGCACGTAAATGAGTACCAGCACTGCCAAGAAGTGAACCTGTGATGCATGTAAATGCGTACCAGCACTGCCAGGAAGTAAACCTGTGATGCACGTAAATGAGTACCAGCACTGCAAGGAAGTAAACCTGTGATGCACGTAAATGAGTACCAGGACTGCCAGGAAGTAAACCTGTGATGCACGTAAATGAGTACCAGGACTGCCAGGAAGTGAACCTGTGATGCATGTAAATGCGTACCAGCACTGCCAGGAAGTAAACCTGTGATGCACGCAAATGCGTACCAGCTCTGCCAGAAAGTAAACCTGTGATGCACGTAAATGAGTACCAGCACTGCAAGGAAGTAAACCTGTGATGCACGTAAATGAGTACCAGGACTGCCAGGAAGTAAACCTGTGATGCATGTAAATGAGTACCAGCACTGCCAGGAAGTAAACCTGTGATGCATGTAAATGAGTGCCAGCACTTCCAGGAAGTAAACCTGTGATGCATGTAAATGAGTACCAGGACTGCCAGGAAGTGAACCTGTGATGCATGTAAATGCGTACCAGCACTGCCAGGAAGTAAACCTGTGATGCACGCAAATGCGTACCAGCTCTGCCAGAAAGTAAACCTGTAATGCACGTAAATGAGTACCAGCACTGCCAGGAAGTGAACCTGTGATGCATGTAAATGCGTACCAGCACTGCCAGAAAGTAAACCTGTGATGCACGTAAATGAGTACCAGCACTGCAAGGAAGTAAACCTGTGATGCACGTAAATGAGTACCAGCACTGCAAGGAAGTAAACCTGTGATGCACGTAAATGTGTACCAGCACTGCCAGGAAGTAAACCTGTGATGCATGTAAATGAGTACCAGGACTGCCAGGAAGTAAACCTGTGATGCATGTAAATGAGTACCAGCACTGCCAGAAAGTAAACCTGTGATGCATGTAAATGAGTACCAGGACTGCCAGGAAGTTAACCTGTGATGCATGTAAATGAGTACCAGCACTGCCAGGAAGTAAACTTGTGATGCACTGGTGTCCTGTCTAGCGGGAGCCATGATCTCTCATCTGCATTAGTCAAATTTGGCCAGAGGGGATAAATTATAACAAAATTAACATGTGTAGAGCTGGCTGAGCAGTGACAGTAGGGAGAAAGGGAGGGAAGGAGAGAAATGGGGAGGGGGTGATGCTAGCAGGAGTTGAGTGGTGTTATTTGTTAAAAAATTCAATCTTTGTCCTCACACCATTCAAAAGCCCAACATATGGGAAACATTGACAATCGATTCCAATAATGCAAAAAGTACCCGCTAATAAAAATAACAAAAAATTATTTAGAATATAAACAGCTCTTACCAGCCATCTTTCTTGCTGTATGTGTACCCAGATGCTGGTTGATTAGTGGCACGAACTTTGACCTGTGGAATTGGTGAACCATCTCTGCTGGATACTCTGCCTCGGATGACAGATGCACGACTACAAAAAAAGAAAGGATACGATTGCTGCAAACATCATACATTTTATATGAAGCAAAGAAGCATTCTTGAATTTACAAGAATGCTTTAACTTCAAAGGTCTATAAACAGGTAAAAATATTTTCTGATATACCACTGCCCACAAAGAGCATCCACGTCTGATTTTAATTTAATAGTCTTTGAATTTTGAACAAAGCATGTTTAGTTTTCAAGCTATGAGTAATCAAAGTTTGATTTTATTTTTCTATATGTTGAAAAAATGTGATACATGAACAAAATGCTCTTCTTCAGAGTTCTTCCCTTAATTGCAGACCTTGAAAATGTTCAAAATGCCTTCTCCAGCTTGAGGTTGCTTGGGTTAATGGTAAAGATAAAATCCTCTTCATTAGATTTATCTTCACTTTTTCAAAGAGAAATGGCAGAGGATTAAAAAACAATAGATTTATAAAATAAAGTAAAGTTCACAAACATTTGCATATTTGAACAAAAATCTTCCAAAAAGATGTAAAATGGGCAAATTTTAACCAAATTTGAAGATTTATTTTTTTCTTCATGTTTAAGTGGACCTTAAATCAATTTAGCTAGTGTTGCCTCTACTTGTCCATATACCTTTAGTTTCCATACTATTCATTTATGATAGGTTACCAGTTTTTAATTGAAGGATATAGTGCAACACCCCCACCTTTCCTGAATGCGAAAAACCTGGAAAATGTTGAAAAGTTGGAAAAAATATTTCTTGTGAAAAAATGAAAACTGTTATTTTTTGTTTGTAACTGAAAATTATTTGTGCTTTCCCCATGACCCCCTCCAAAAGATGTGATTATTTCTCCCCCCTCCAAGATGTTATTATTTCTCCCCCTCCCAGATGTGATTATTTCTATGTCTCTGAATGTTAAGTTGATGATATCAAAACAAATTATTTAAAAATTTGTTACCTTTGTTTAGAAGGGTTGAACGACTGCACATCAATTTGGAGTTGGCGATCGATCCAAGCCCGATAACGTTCAAAGAACGGAGCTGATGGAAGCATGGGTGGAAGAACTGTTTTGGCATCTGGTTGGAACACGCATAAATCAGAGGAAGAGCAGACAGTATGGGAACAACAATCAGGGTCACCGCAGTCAGTCAATGAATCTGATGAACAATTCATTTTCAAAATTAATCAGTAACAAAGATAAACAGTTCAAATAAGAAGAATGATAGGATAGGGAAGAAATACTTTGGTGAAAATGTGAGGTCGCATTATTATTCTGGAGTCTCTAGAATATTCGAAAAACATTGCGTGTGATGGTACTGATAACCTTTGATATGGATGTTCAAATCAACAGCAATCATTTCTACTGAATACTTAATCATTTTACAATGACACGAGTATCACGAAAATATGACTTTTGTTATTTCAAAATCCCACGAATTAGCCAAAAAACAATTCTCACTTTTTGACCGAGAACCCCTTTTAATATGCCAAGAGTACAAACAGTTGATAAATGTAAAGATAGTAGAAGTATACAGTAGCAAGTAATTGCAAGGTATCAAATGGGAGAATTATACTAGGGTTGCAAAAGAAAAGTGATAAATTGCCCAACATACAGGGAGGTTATGAAACCTAACCTGTTAGGGTGAGAATTGTTCTGCTCCAAAACCCTCCCTGTATGGTGGGCGATATATATTTTTCCATTGCAAAATAAGTCAACTCTTTTAAGGTCCTACAAATAGATTTCTTCTTCAAATTGTTAAATATTTCATTGGGTAACTAGAAAGGCCTTATTGTGGATCACATGTAAAAAAGCTAAATCCATCTGAGCCATAAGGTTTATAGGGCCTGTGCTTACCCCTGGGTTTCCATGGCGCAAGCAGATGAGAGTACATGACTCCCCCTGGACGGGACGCCAGTCCATCGCAGATTCACTCCCCAGCAGTGCTGGTACTCATTTTGCAGCTGAGTGGACTGAAACAAGTAGAGTAAAGTGTCTTGCTGAAGGACACAATGCAGCACTCACAATGGGAATCCAACTCAGTACCTCTCGAATACGAGTATGACTCCTTAACCACAACACCTATTATGTGTATCGCATGTATCAGCAAAATATTTCTTTTAAATTGCTACAATTGTAAATTAATTTACTGCTGTGAATGAGCTTGGTCTTAATGAACCATGAGAACTTATCATAATAAAACTTTTTAACTATATCAAAATTAAAAATCTAAGATGTCTATATTTTAGTTGCAAGATGTGTACAAAAGATTTCCACTTAGTTGTATACTTTCCACCCATACAGACCCTTTAAGGTAACAAATATAACTACTTACCCCCATCATTATCACTGCCATCATCACATCTCCTTTCCACTGCTACTTGACAAGCGTCTCCATGGTAACCACTACTGCAAGAGCACTGCCAATTTTGGTTCACGAATTGGCACACACCGTGACCACTGCAGCCCTGAGGGCATCCATCTGAAATTCGAAACACAACGTAACTATAAACATATTCTGTAATATTACTGCAAATCAGTTCCAGTAATTGAATACTTGTTCTCAAGTACACAAGCAACTTGTCACATTTTTGAGTGTCTTAATCAAACAAAATACGATTTGAAGATGATTAAAGGCTAGTGCATCGACCTATTAACATAAATGAATTACACTACAACGAGATGAGTATTTTCATCACAAATTAATCAAAAACAGGCTGAAATATTGAAGAAAAGTTTACCTTTATTCTTAGCATTAATATAAGTAAGTTACTTTTTTGCTACCAATTTTTTTATAATTTTGATTATATCTAGGTTTTAAAATTCTATCAAATGGTTTTATTGGTAAGGGCAAAATTAAGTGTGAAATAAGTTACATCTTGCACACTGTTCAAATCTGAATATATCAAACTAACTCAACTTTGTCCAATTGTGTGTGGAATAAGTTACATCTTGCACACTTTTCAAATCTGAACATATCAAACTAACTCAACTTTGTCCAATTGTGTGTGGAATAAGTTACATCTTGCACACTTTTCAAATCTGAACATATCAAACTAACTCAACTTTGTCCAATTTTGTGTGTAATAAGTTACATCTTGCACACTGTTCAAATCTGAACATATCAAACTAGCTCAAATGAGTCCAATTGTGTGTGAAATAAGTTACATCTTGCACACTGTTCAAATCTGAACATATCAAACTAGCTCAAATTTGTCCAATTGTGTGTGGAATAAGTTACATCTTGCACACTTTTCAAATCTGAACATATCAAACTAGCTCAAATTTGTCCAATTGTGTGTGGAATAAGTTACATCTTGCACACTTTTCAAATCTGAACATATCAAACTAACTCAACTTTGTCCAATTGTGTGTGGAATAAGTTACATCTTGCACACTGTTCAAATCTGAACATATCAAACTAACTCAACTTTGTCCAATTGTGTGTGGAATAAGTTACATCTTGCACACTGTTCAAATCTGAACATATCAAACTAGCTCAAATGAGTCCAATTGTGTGTGAAATAAGTTACATCTTGCACACTGTTCAAATCTGAACATATCAAACTAACTCAACTTTGTCCAATTGTGTGTGAAATAAGTTACATCTTGCACACTGTTCAAATCTGAATATATCAAACTAGCTCAAATTTGGCCAATTTTGTGTGAAATAAGTTACATCTTGCACACTGTTCAAATCTGAACATATCAAACTAACTCAACTTTGTCCAATTGTGTGGAATAAGTTACATCTTGCACACTTTTCAAATCTGAACATATCAAACTAACTCAACTTTGTCCAATTGTGTGTGGAATAAGTTACATCTTGCACACTTTTCAAATCTGAACATATCAAACTAACTCAACTTTGTCCAATTTTGTGTGTAATAAGTTACATCTTGCACACTGTTCAAATCTGAACATATCAAACTAGCTCAAATGAGTCCAATTGTGTGTGAAATAAGTTACATCTTGCACACTGTTCAAATCTGAACATATCAAACTAGCTCAAATTTGTCCAATTGTGTGTGGAATAAGTTACATCTTGCACACTTTTCAAATCTGAACATATCAAACTAGCTCAAATTTGTCCAATTGTGTGTGGAATAAGTTACATCTTGCACACTTTTCAAATCTGAACATATCAAACTAACTCAACTTTGTCCAATTGTGTGTGGAATAAGTTACATCTTGCACACTGTTCAAATCTGAACATATCAAACTAACTCAACTTTGTCCAATTGTGTGTGGAATAAGTTACATCTTGCACACTGTTCAAATCTGAACATATCAAACTAGCTCAAATGAGTCCAATTGTGTGTGAAATAAGTTACATCTTGCACACTGTTCAAATCTGAACATATCAAACTATAGCTCAAATTTGTCCAATTGTGTGTGGAATAAGTTACATCTTGCACACTGTTCAAATCTGAACATATCAAACTAGCTCAACTTTGTCCAATTGTGTGTGGAATAAGTTACATCTTGCACACTGTTCAAATCTGAATATATCAAACTAACTCAACTTGTGTCCAATTGTGTGTGAAATAAGTTACATCTTGCACACTGTTCAAATCTGAACATATCAAACTAGCTCAAATTTGTCCAATTGTGTGTGGAATAAGTTACATCTTGCACACTGTTCAAATCTGAACATATCAAACTAGCTCAAATTTGTCCAATTGTGTGTGGAATAAGTTACATCTTGCACACTTTTCAAATCTGAACATATCAAACTAGCTCAAATGAGTCCAATTGTGTGTGGAATAAGTTACATCTTGCACACTTTTCAAATCTGAATATATCAAACTAGCTCAAATTTGTCCAATTGTGTGTGGAATAAGTTACATCTTGCACACTGCTCAAATCTGAACATATCAAACTATAGCTCAAATTTGTCCAATTGTGTGTGGAATAAGTTACATCTTGCACACTTTTCAAATCTGAATATATCAAACTAGCTCAAATTTGTCCAATTGTGTGTGAAATAAGTTACATCTTGCACACTGTTCAAATCTGAATATATCAAACTAGCTCAAATTTGGCCAATTGTGTGTGAAATAAGTTACATCTTGCACACTGTTCAAATCTATACATATCAAACTAGCTCAAATTTGTCCAATTGTGTGTGAAATAAGTTACATCTTGCACACTGTTCAAATCTGAACATATCAAACTAGCTCAAATTTGTCCAATTTTGTGTGGAATAAGTTACATCTTGCACACTTTTCAAATCTGAATATATCAAACTAGCTCAAATTTGTCCAATTTTGTGTGGAATAAGTTACATCTTGCACACTTTTCAAATCTGAATATATCAAACTAGCTCAAATTTGTCCAATTGTGTGTGGAATAAGTTACATCTTGCACACTGTTCAAATCTGAACATATCAAACTAGCTCAAATTTGTCCAATTGTGTGTGGAATAAGTTACATCTTGCACACTGTTCAAATCTGAACATATCAAACTAACTCAACTTTGTCCAATTGTGTGTGGAATAAGTTACATCTTGCACACTGTTCAAATATGAACATATCAAACTAGCTCAAATTTGTCCAATTGTGTGTGGAATAAGTTACATCTTGCACACTTTTCAAATCTGAACATATCAAACTAACTCAACTTTGTCCAATTGTGTGTGGAATAAGTTACATCTTGCACACTGTTCAAATCTGAACATATCAAACTAACTCAACTTTGTCCAATTGTGTGTGGAATAAGTTACATCTTGCACACTTTTCAAATCTGAACATATCAAACTAACTCAACTTTGTCCAATTGTGTGTGGAATAAGTTACATCTTGCACACTGTTCAAATCTGAACATATCAAACTAGCTCAAATTTGTCCAATTGTGTGTGGAATAAGTTACATCTGCACACTTTTCAAATCTGAACATATCAAACTAGCTCAACTTTGTCCAATTGTGTGTGGAATAAGTTACATCTTGCACACTGTTCAAATCTGAACATATCAAACTAACTCAACTTTGTCCAATTGTGTGTGGAATAAGTTACATCTTGCACACTGTTCAAATCTGAACATATCAAACTAGCTCAAATTTGTCCAATTGTGTGTGGAATAAGTTACATCTTGCACACTGTTCAAATCTGAACATATCAAACTAGCTCAAATTTGTCCAATTGTGTGTGGAATAAGTTACATCTTGCACACTTTTCAAATCTGAACATATCAAACTAGCTCAACTTTGTCCAATTGTGTGTGGAATAAGTTACATCTTGCACACTGTACAAATCTATACATATCAAACTAACTCAACTTTGTCCAATTGTGTGTGGAATAAGTTACATCTTGCACACTGTTCAAATCTGAATATATCAAACTAGCTCAAATTTGTGCAATTGTGTGTGGAATAAGTTACATCTTGCACACTTTTCAAATCTGTACATATCAAACTAGCTCAAATGAGTCCAATTGTGTGTGGAATAACTTACATCTTGCACACTTTTCAAATCTGAATATATCAAACTAGCTCAAATTTGTCCAATTGTGTGTGGAATAAGTTACATCTTGCACACTGCTCAAATCTGAACATATCAAACTATAGCTCAAATTTGTCCAATTGTGTGTGGAATAAGTTACATCTTGCACATTTTTCAAATCTGAATATATCAAACTAGCTCAAATTTGTCCAATTGTGTGTGAAATAAGTTACATCTTGCACACTGTTCAAATCTGAATATATCAAAACTATCTTGCACACTGTACAAATTTGTCCAATTGTGTGTGAAATAAGTTACATCTTGCACACTGTTCAAATCTGAATATATCAAACTAGCTCAAATTTGTCCAATTGTGTGTAGAATAAGTTACATCTTGCACACTTTTCAAATCTGAATATATCAAACTAGCTCAAATTTGTCCAATTGTGTGTGGAATAAGTTACATCTTGCACACTGTTCAAATCTGAATATATCAAACTAGCTCAAATTTGTCCAATTGTGTGTGGAATAAGTTACATCTTGCACACTGTTCAAATCTGAATATATCAAACTAGCTCAAATTTGTCCAATTGTGTGTGAAATAAGTTACATCTTGCACACTTTTCAAATCTGAACATATCCAACTAGCTCAAATTTGTCCAATTGTGTGTGGAATAAGTTACATCTTGCACACTGTTCAAATCTGAATATATCAAACTAGCTCAAATTTGTCCAATTGTGTGTGGAATAAGTTACATCTTGCACACTGTTCAAATCTGAACATATCCAACTAGCTCAAATTTGTCCAATTGTGTGTGGAATAAGTTACATCTTGCACACTTTTCAAATCTGAATATATCAAACTAGCTCAAATTTGTCCAATTGTGTGTGGAATAAGTTACATCTTGCACACTTTTCAAATCTGAATATATCAAACTAGCTCAAATTTGGCCAATTGTGTGTGAAATAAGTTACATCTTGCACACTGTTCAAATCTGAACATCCAACTAGCTCAAATTTGTCCAATTGTGTGTGGAATAAGTTACATCTTGCACACTTTTCGAATCTGAATATATCAAACTAGCTCAAATTTGTCCAATTGTGTGTGGAATAAGTTACATCTTGCACACTTTTCGAATCTGAATATATCAAACTAGCTCAAATTTGGCCAATTGTGTGTGGAATAAGTTACATCTTGCACACTGTTCAAATCTGAACATATCTAACTAGCTCAAATTTGTCCAATTGTGTGTGGAATAAGTTACATCTTGCACACTTTTCAAATCTGAATATATCAAACTAGCTCAAATTTGTCCAATTGTGTGTGGAATAAGTTACATCTTGCACACTTTTCGAATCTGAATATATCAAACTAGCTCAAATTTGTCCAATTGTGACAGACCTTCTGATCCCCAAACACCTTAAACAACTCTTCCTTCAATTTCCACTGCTTTTCTTATATTGATCAAATCAATAAGTACAAACTTGGTACAAAAAAAGGGACATTTAGATGTCCCGAAGAAAACCTCATTTTCACAACACCTGCTCTTCAAATTATTCCATTAAATATCTCTGTAGAAATGATTTGTTTCCTGGTCAAAATAATTTACTTAAAGCAACAAAAATAGACAAGTTGAGCTGATTGAAAATAAAGTAGGCCTTTTGCTATATTTTGTTTATTTGTATTTGGTGAAAAAGGAGCAAAAAGTGTCGCACATATCAAGTGGTGACAAAAAGGGAGTTCCATATTTACCATTTTATATACTTGGCTCAATATTCAACAATTAATTATGTCAATATGCTTCCTACACAGCTGCAAGTGATTTCTCAAGACATAGAGAAAGTAATTGTGACTGACACAGTATTCTTCTTATTCCTTCATCTACTAAATCTGCCATTTTATTTAACTTTCAACCCATCCCTCACCATTTGTCACATATTTTCTCCCTAACCCATCCTCTTTACTCCTTGTTCCTTTTATACCTAAATCATTTTTTTTGTCTTCTTTACAAGATTATTGGCACCTCATTGTCTCTATACCATGTACGTAATTTCAAGGACAGGGGAAAGGAGGGGAGTCTGTCATCTTTCAGGCAGGAGTTTTGATACATAATCAACAGTTTTTGGACAAATATGCATCTTGCTTAGAATGTTCGGGGGGTGGGGAGGGGTAGAGGGGTGAAGTGCTCCACCATCCCCCTTCATTTTTTGGAGTAGAATCATGACTTCTATTCCCCTATCCCGGATCCCCCACGCTAGATCCATATCTGCTAAATCAGAGCCCCCCATTGTTTATTTCTTTATTTCCATTCCATTAACCACTGGTTATTTGTGATTCACATGTGCTGTGCTATGCCCATACTATTTCAAAAGATAAACAAGTCGCAAGATATAACAATAAATGCTCACCTAGCCTACAGTACTTTCCATTCCAGCCCTCATCGCAGACACATTTGCTGTCTATACATTCACCATGGGGAGAACACGAAGAGAGGCAGGTCTGCTCCGAGCAGCTTGGGCCCGTCCACCCTTGAAGGCAATGACATACACCCACCAAGCACTGTGCATGTTCACCGCAGTCACTGTGGTTAGAGCAGTGAGTTGTCTCAATCACGATTTCTATTATAAAAAAATTAAAAGAGTTTATCACGTTTTCCTCTTCCCTGTAAATATATTTAATATATCTAAGCTCTATCTGTACAAATTTACATGGAATAAGCTTGGATAATTTCTCTATATAATCAAATCAGTTTATAAGTAACTCCATAGATAATCAGATGAACGAACAAATGGACAAACGGAAAAGAGACTAAATCCTTCTTTACCACCTTCCTTGGCAGCAGGACAAAAATGAACCAACCTTCATCACATGCTTCGCCTTGGTAACCAGAGTCACACAGGCATTCTCCTTGAGCACACATGCCATGACCGCTACAGTCAGGCACCAAGCATTCATCCCATGCAATGTGACATTCCTGTCCCTTCCATCCTGCAAAACACTCACAGCGTCCATGTAAATAACGCCCTCTATCATTGCACAGAACGGGACATACAGCTGAAAAATAAAAGACAAAATAATTATATTCAATTTCAAGAATCCAGAACAACTTTAATTAATAACCTCTTTCTGAACGAAGAAAACCAAGTCATATACATAATCTAATTTAAAGTAATATTAACTGATTTATTTAATTCTATTTTAGTCTCATTTTCACATAATTTACAATAATAAAAAAAACTGTACATATCTTAAACAGGACAGAACAAAAATATAAATGTATTAATATGATGTACATTTAAAAATATGAACATAATACAAAATTAGACAATTTAATGTAATTGCTTTTATGAGGAACAATGTCTTACTCAATAGCTCCCCCTTCCCCCTCCCCCCAAACCAAATCTAACATGATATCTTAAAAGGCCAACGGGTCAGGTCAATTGTACAAACACCAGAAATCAAGTTTAATACATTACCTCTAGAACAGTCAATTCCTGTGTATTGTTCATTACAGATGCATTGACCTTTGACACAGCCACCATTCCCACTACAATCAGATGGGCAAGACCAACCATCTAGAAATATAAAAAAAATATATAAAAATTGCGAGTAAAAAAGACCACCATTACAGAATAAAATTATTGAGTGGATTCACATTGTCGGAATATTTAAAATCTTTCAACACTTTCATAAGTTTTTATTTTGTTTATTTGTTGAGGAAGGGTTTTTCTGTGTAGTTCTTTAATACAATGAAGGATGATATATTACCAAAGGATAACAGAGTCTGAATGAACCTTGCAGTTGTGGGAAATGTTAGTTTTATCTTTCCCTCTTTATCCCACCAGGTGATGGAAGTCAATAAGCAACCCTCCATACATACTGCCATGTCATCTGCTATTAAGTTGTTAAACATTGATAGTTTTGTTGTTATACAAATTGGTATAAATCACATAATCACAGACAGGGTTAATATAGTTGGCATCCATTTTGAAAAAAAACTTTCAATTTTCATGTTATAAGCAGAATAGTGCACTGGTACATCAAATCAAATGTTGCCGTTGTCAAATTTCAGTAAATTTTTGTCAATTTTCAGGAAATTTTCTTCAATTTTCATAAAATATTGTCAAAAGTTCCAATAATTTTACCAAATTTCTCTTCAATTTTACCAATTTATGTTAATAATTTTCCAATTTTTCCTCCCACGCGGGAAGAAAGCATGCAACTACAGTTTCTCCCTATCCGCCGCAGCTCTGGTCTCCCTCACCTGCGGTACTTGACGATAGCTGAACCAACTCTTCTTGCTCTCCATCATTGTAAATCCCAAGGAACCATTCACCAGCTGAAAACTCTTCTGTCACTGACCAAATTCTGTGCACGTTCGTCGATCTTCGCACTCTCCTTAATTCCTCAGAAACACTTGCAATTCCTTTATCATCTACCTTTACAGCAACTTTATAATCACTTAAATTGGCAACTTTACGAATTTTTAGTTCAGTCCCATCTACTGCTCTCCTATCTCTGTCAGAAGACTTTTTACTGTGCAGCTGAGTGAAATCGTACTGGCTATGGGATGGTAATCCCGCTCGTTTACCGTACATGACAAAACTGGAATGCCTAGGAATGGTTAAATTCAATTCAATTATTGCCGACTGATAAAAATTGAGATGCAGAAACCAAAAACGATGAGGAGGAACAGTTTGGTTGGTGTTACTGCCAATGCCGATGAACGTCGCAAGAATCGGACCTGGCGATGTTGTTGAAAGTTTAGGGGGTCTTCTTGTGGGTCGAAAATCTGCAAAAATAAGTTCAATTTTAGTTTCCTTTTTTTATGTTACTCATCTACAACGCACGAACAACCCCTACCCTCATTCCTGTTACCAATGAACCGCATATCAACTAAATATTGTAATTCTTAAATGAACCATAGTTAAAAAGTCAGATTTACAAATGTGCAGAATTCAATGTCCTAGGATATCAGTTGGACGATGCGTAAAACAAACTATATACTGATACTACAGAAGACACAAAAAAGTCTCCCCAATCATTTGTTCTCTCTGGATGAATATTAGTATTTTTTCAGCCTCTTTTACAACCCAACGTGGACTCATTTACAACTTGAAAACTTGGGGCAAGGAAGGACAGCTGTTGATTTATCAGGGAGACCATTTCAACAGGTGCTGCTTCTTTATGAGTTTTAGTAGCATGTAGTCAATTTGACATTGATAGCACAAACATAGGATAAGTGAAACGGAAAGAAGAAAAAAACCTTTCCTGAGAAGGTTTTGTCATCAGGAGGTGACTGACCCTTTAAACGGCATTCCTAAAGGCATTAATCACAGGTGGAACTGACAAACATAAATGTCTTTATATTCAGTTTGAATGATTGCCAATTGTCTTTTTGTAACATATTACAAAATAACCAAATTCAAGTGGTAAAATGCAATTCAATTTAAAATTTTACTGAGAAAAATAGATGGCGATTAAAACAATGCACAACTTAAAATAGATTATATCATGAATGTAATTTTATCATATTGGCAGAAAATGGCAAGTTTCTGCTTTGTCCAACTAAATTCGTGTTGTGGTTTGCAATTGTGTATTTTTTCTTCAGACCTTTCATCCTATTTCCTCTATACGAAAGAAAAAAAAACTAGTCACGAAGGGTTGGTTGGTGGGTGAGGTTCAACAGCACGACGTCATGATGGTCAGATTTGGTTTACAAGAAAACAAATAAGATTTCCCCATCTACAAAGAAGAAGGCAAGAGGGGAAAAACCACTTTCCTCACCAATACCATCCCACTTACATGTTTTTAATGCTTAAGTTCCAATGCATTTAATTGTCCCATTAATTTTCTTTCATATAACCTCTTTATATGTCATTCACAAACTAATCTTGTTCCTAAGACATATACATACCTGTTGGAAATGACTTGCTCTTTGTAGGAAAGTTGCGGGGACCTGGATTGTCAGTGACTGCGGGCTCTGGAACCACAGGAACTCTTGTCATGATAAGAACTGAAAAACAAAAAAAATTGTGTAAAACAATTGCAATAGAGTTTTAATACATAGGTTTTAAAAGGTTGATCATCATAAAAAAAGTAAGAAAAACACCACAAAATCTATTTATAAGAAGATTCACATTTAAGTGCGAATTCTGAAATTATACCAAAATTTAAAGTAAAATTCAACATTTTTTAATTTTCTTTTATGGTGCCTGGAGAGAGTACAACTAAATTATATTGTTCAATATATACCAGATCTTTAATTTTGGGTTCCTGATAAATTTTCATGTTTAGTCTTAAATGAATTTTACTAGCACTGAAAAAGTCAATACAAATGATTGATTGATTGAAAACTCAAAAAGAGAAACATAGAGGTAAAATTATATCAAAACAACTTTACAGAATAAATGGTGCAATCTCAAAAAAGGTAAACTAAAAGGTGTAAAGCACAGCAGCTTGGAGGAGAAATAGTCGGTTGCATAGGTGTGGGGAAGGGCAGAAGAGGGGAAATTCTGGCACTCATATAACAACATTTGGGTAAATTAATGCTTATTTTCCTAGTGTCTGTAACGTTACATTTTCAGGCACTTTCCGTATGCGCCCCCCCCTACCTCCTTAAACTCCTACACCAATGGTAGATAGTGATGAAGGCGTAATAAGTAATAAGATAAGAAAATCCACTATTCGTAACTTATCATTAAAATATCAATATGATTTACCAACCTGTTAAGAAAGCTATGATAGCAAAGAGCAGGAAAGCGAGTACCACAAAGCCAACAGCCAGACATCGCCACGTGGGACGGTCCTTCAGGTCATCCTTGGAGGTGTGGACGTGGTGGTACATCAACTGGGTGGAGTTCGTGTTGGGACCTTTATCATTGCACAATAACATTGGAACTGCTGTTCCTGATCCAATGAGGTAACCTTCTGGTAACCTGTTGAGGGCAAAAGATGGTATCCAAGAGTATAATTGTTGTTATATATAGGAATATATTACTAATCAACATATCAATATTGGTAATCAGATAGTTATCACAAAGAACTTGTAAAATTTATTTTAAAATCATTCGATCATCAGAGAAACTGTCAACGTTCTTGTTTAGTGCTTTTGAGAGTACACCAACTACCTTAGGAAGCTTTACAAATTTGCTAAACAGAACTGAGTAAAAATGGATACAAGGACCTTTGACCGCCATTTCACGCGTAGAACATCCTTCTAAAATTTAGTACCATTTCTTTAAAATACATTTTTTGCAATCAAGTGATGAATGATATTTTGGAACATTCCATAAACTTGGGATGCATTTAAGAAAATGTACCCATTTGCCAAGCTGACAGAAAGTATCAGTGGGCCTCTATACAGGTCAGGTACAAGAGGCTCTTCCCCATGAGAAAGTAAATAATTTGGCGGAATGTATTTATCAGAAGTAGTAGTATTAGTATTAGTATTATTATTGTTTGTTTTGAATGTTGTAAAGAAACAAATAAATGAAATGAAATATGAACAGTTTGGACTTGTTATTCCACATAACTTTTAAACAAAATTGACAAATAAACTTTCTTTGTATTTCTTACTTTACAAAACACCATTGTAAAAAATATACATAAAAAAATATAAAAAAAATATAAAAAAACCTATAAAAAAATACCTTTACAAAATATGCTCTTTATATTGTGGGCTTGCACCAGGCACAAAAACACTATTCGACCCCCCTATACAAAATATGTTCTTCATATTGCAGGCTTGCACCAGGCACAAAAACACCATTCAACCCCCTATATAAAATATGCTCTTCATATTGCGGGCTTGCACCAGGCACAAAAACACCATTCAACCCCTAAATAAAAATATGCTCTTCATATTGCGGGCTTGCACCAGGCACAAAAACACCATTCAACCCCCTATTAAAAATATGCTCTTTATATTGCGGGCTTGCACCAGACACAAAAACACCATTTAACCCCCTATACAAAATATGCTCTTCATATTGCGGGCTTGCAGCAGGCACAAATACATTTTTGTTGGCAATTCATTGAATTCTGATCAAATATCAAAACAGGAATTACAGATGAAACGATTTCTGTACCTCAATCTTGGGTTGTCCATGGAGCTGAATGTGCTATTTGAGTCGTTGCCTGGAAGCCCATAACTTTCATTTCTTCTGTACTGGACACCACCGTAAGTGGAAGACCCATTCTGGCCTATTCTACGGAGTTGGGCACAACTGGTGCATCCTGTGACGCTGCCTGAAAACAATTAATTATGGAAATGAGCTTTTCAGACTTTTTTTCAAAGCTAAGAAATACGATAAATATCATTTAATACGAAGGAACAACAAATATACAATTCATACCTGAAAGAAGTTGATAGTGGACACAAGGGAGTCTTTGACTGCCAAGTCACGTGTAAAACATCATTTGTATAAAACATCATTCTCAAATTGAGTACCATTTCTTTGAATACCTTTTTGCAATACACTTTTAAACAAATACCTGGAGGTATGTTGATAGTGTTCTGTGTAAGTGTACAGTTGGTGTTCTTACAAATATTCTTAACCTTAGTAACATTTCAATCAAAGTATCATACCTAAGGCCATTAAGCCTTTTATAGAATACCCCTTTTGGCAATACACTAATGTAATAGTTGTAAGAGATTGTTAATATAAAATGAAAAATTTTGACTGCTTATTCCACACAAAAACAATTGTATTCTGCTTAAGTGTAAAGGTTGCTATCCTGAAAGGAATCTTCCCATGGTTTTTTGTACAATTTTATTTTAAAGAGCGCCACTTTTAGAGCCAATTTGGTACAAAAATCAGGTTGATATCAATATTCCGTTCAGGAAATATGGATTTGTAAAGATTTCCCAATTGCATTTGAAAGATTTTGTACGGTATGATGAATACGTGTTTAATGATGTCATAGAGACGATTCCATTGCAAATGTTTATTTATTTCTTTGAACGTTAATTGGTTGTTTCTGTATGATTAGAATCAATTTCCCAAAATTTATTAAAGTAGGATATATTTGGCAATGTATATAAATACATAACTTTCAACAATTTATTTCTCTAGCAGGTTTTACTAATAAAAAAGGATAGATTTTAATGAAATACATTAACTTTGTGGAAGAATGTGTTGCTGTGATGTCATACTGAGCCTTTTCCTATTCGTTTATAGGCATTTTTTGTGAACCATAAAGTTGAATATCTCCTGGTAGGAATAACTTATCAACAGGATTTTTGTACTACATTATTCTTAAACATTTTCTCTTTCTTAGGAAAGGTTACAAATAACATGGGAATATTCCTTTAAGAACATTCTTAACCTTAGTAACAACTAAAGTTTTTTAAAATTTACTTGTTGACAGTGTCTGTTCCTCACATATCAAATATTATCAATGTATCTAATATCCTGCTTCGCTACCAGATCATACGTCCATGGTCAACAACTATAAATGCCCCAGCCTTAATATCTAAATATAAACAAGGATTATCAAAAACTGTATTGTAGACAAGAACTTCTGCCAAGCTAGCTGTTATTTAAGTCAACCTTGTAATTCATACACCAGTTATTGTTGGTGTTTTTCACATTGTCCCATGAAGCATGACTGCTTTCATGAAGAAAGAGCTGACTAATCATTCAGATCTTGCTTGACTTAACCAGAAGGACATTTAATGACAGAACCCAAACCTGGATCCAAAAAAAATGTTTGTACTACAAGATAAATAGACTTTTTGTTTTGTTACTGTCGCCTACCATGTGTTGCCTTATCACATTAGATATGTTTGCCCAATGGAGCATGACTTCCAATCTCATCCATTAAATAATGTGTGCATCATTAGACCAGAGAAAAGATACTGATGGTGAAGTGTTACAGCCGTTACCTCCCAATTTCATGACAATCAGTAAAACTAGAGCCATTAGTTATATCACACAAGAATAGACAATAATAGAGGAAAGTATTATCTATCATATGCCAGGTGATATTTATCATAGCTAAGAGTAACAAATTTCCCATATTTTGACTGCAAATGACACACATTTTTAAGGGAAGAAAGTTTTTGCAAAAAACTTCACTGGATACTGAAAACTGCATATTCTTATTCATAAAGGTTCTAAAAAGATAAATTACTGTTTATTTAGAAATATTGTTTGCTTTATAGGGCAATAAATAAATATGCATGCAATAAATGGAATTAATTGTACAGACTTACACAATAAGAAATATTTCCTCAAGTCTTAAAATTATTTCCCAAAATAAATCAATTTTAACTCCTTAAAATTTTACCCACAGGTCAATTTTTTCCAAAGCACTACTTATATGCTGGTGTCTTTGTTCAAGTCTGGAACACATCTCCATGGTATCTACTTACCACTATTCGAACTGTTGTCATTTGCAGTCCTCATAACACTCCTTGCTATTCCTCTACCAAACATGGTCTCTTGTTCTAAATCTGCTGAAGACACCGTCTCGTAGATGGGGCTCCTACATGAAGTAGTGCTACCATCTGCCCTGAGGTACCCGCTATTGGTACTGAACATGGTATTTGATGGGTACTTTCCACAACTACTGTGAAGCGAATGGGGGTATTGGCCTCTGGGATGACTGGCAAGGAAGGGTAGGATGGGTCCTGTAGTCCGAGAGGCTCTGTGAAATTAAAAGCATGATCAAATTCAAATTGTCCTTATGGCAAAATCAGTCTCTAAACCCAGAGTGACTCCTGTGGATATTAAACAGTTCCAAAGGATTATGCAGATCACCCTGTTTGTTTCCATGCTAGAAGTTTTCTTTAATGTACCTTGCCAATTGCCTACAATATCCCATGATTAAAAGATGTTTGAATACATACATACATACATATATATACATACATACATACATACATACATACATTTACATACATCTTATATATATTATATATATATATATATTTTTTTCTTACTAACAAAACAACCCCTTAGTATGAATTTTTTATCATGCTTTAGCAACAAGCTGTTTACATAATGGAAAACAAACTGATGAAAAACAAGAGTATTTTCTGCATTAGGCATAGTTCTTCATAGAATCAAACATACCATATCAATATTAAACCACTTTTTCTCTGTCACCTGTCATAATTTTAAAGGAATGAAATAAATGAATTAAAAAAAAATGAAAAAAAGAATGCCCAATGAATAAATAATTTGCATAAAATAATCTTAAAAAATAGAAATGAAATGGAAAATGAGGAAGAAAGAAAGATGATAATATACTAGTAACCTACCACCTCTCATGTCAATTTCATCAAGGTCATGCGTGTCTTCCTGTGGTGGTTCACTGTCTGATAGAGACACACTGGATCTGTGATTTGGTTCACTGTCTGAACAAATAGAGACACACTGGATCTAGGTGAGGGACAATAGTAAGTGGCATCTGGTAATGATTTCCAGATTCTGGAGAAAGATTTTCAGTCTGAAGGAAGAACAAATTCAGAAGACAAAAAGTTACTATACAACTGCTCTGCCACTAAAAGGCATCACCTAGGGTGAGGGACAAGTGGGCATATTAGTAAGTGGCACCTGGTAATGTGTTCCACTTTCAATGCCTAAAAATTAATATTTATGTGCTAAGAATGATCAATCAATAAAGATCACTGATCAGGAATGGGCTTTATATCGTATTTCTGTATGCATAAGCATTTATTGCCAATTTTCTTAAACTTGCAGTGTATCTTAGACATAGACATGGTGCACATATGCAAGGTACCACATGAAAACAAGTGTCAAAAAAAGAGCCTGTAAAGGTACAAACAGCCGGGCTTGGGAGCTACTTGTGAGATAATTAAAATTCAATGTGTGCGCTGCCTGACACATTGAGGGTTCAGTTTAGTGAGGAGTAACAATATTTTGATCTTCTCCACAAACATATGAGTGAACAGAGCTACTGAAACAAGGGAGAATGTCAGTGGGAAGGGAAACGACCAAAACTCAAGAAATGTGTACTTTCTATAAGATCACCAATAGTCAAAACATGATAATGGGATACACATACATGTGAAAATAGCGGAAATGACATTACACAGCGACACATATCAAGAAGAAAACATCCATGACTCAACGCATATGAAGCATTTAAAACCAGGGGTGTTAAAAAGGTTTTGAAGAAAAAAATAGACAAAAAGGGTATTTCTTTTCTCCTTTCATCTGTACAATGGAGGCACTTCTTTCCCATCTTAGCCTGTTCGGTAAAAATAGGATGGTTCACATGCCCTTTTTTATCCTCCTCCCTCCCCACCCCACCCTGGTGCAGGCTTCCTTCAACCACAATTACTTTGATTATCTTATAACATTCACCTTGAGGAATGCAACCACTGCCTCAAGAAGCTCCTCTGGGTTGTCCTTCAGACTTGGCTGAAGATGCCCACATACCCCTCCTCCCACCCCACCCTGGTGCAGGCTTCCTTCATTGTAACCACAATTACTTTGATTATTTTATAACACTCACATTGAGGAATGCATCCACTGTCTCAAAAAGCTCATGCCCACATACCCCTCCTCCCCACCCACCCTGGTGCAAGCTTCCTTCATTGTAACCACAATTAATTACTCTGATTATCTTATGCAACATTCACTGGGTTGTCCTTCAGACTTGGCTGAAGATGTACCCCTCCTCCCACCACTGCCTCAAGAATCTCCACTGCCTTGAGAAGGTTGTCCTTCAGACTTGGCTGAAGATGCCCACATAACCCTCCTCCCAACCCCACCCTGGTGTTTTCTTCATTGTAACCACAATTACTTTGATAATTTATAACACTCACATTGAGGAATGCATCCACTGCCCTCAAGAAGCTTCTCTGGTTTGTCAGTCAGACTTGACTAGAGATGCCAACATACCCCTCCTCCCATGGCTGCAGAACCAAAGGAGCAAAGGGGGAACTTTTCCCCACCCCCAACTTTTGTCAAAAGTTTAAAAAGTGCCCTTTTTCAAGGAGGAAAGGTGAGCATTTTTTTATAAAAAGGTGCCATTATAAGAAAAGGAATATGCCCTTTTAAACATCAGATTATATATCTGATCTTTTCATTAAACTGTTGAAGAAAGTATATATCGTCTTGAAATAGACCAAAATTGTAAAAAAATGGTGCTTCGTGTGCATATAATCTATATTTATAATTTTCATACAGACAATGAAAATAACGTTGTCAGGTTGTGGACCCAAGAGCCCTTTATTCCACTTTTTTTCTATATACCTGCCTACCCTAATTTCCCAAATCATAACTTGTAAAAACTCTTTAAAAATTAGTGTGTGAGCCACCCCAAATTTTACATGTGGCATCTTTAAAATTGGGCCCAGGGCAAAATTAACAATGAGGACCCAGGCCCTTGTTGTAGACTGACGTGCACTCCCTCGTCTTCTTTTCAAAAGTTCAACAAGTGCCCCATTACAGAGATAAAACTTTAATTTTCTTTCAAATATTAAGCAGGGGCAGATCCAGAAGGAGGGGGGGGGCCTTTCCTGAGTTTTTTTCTGATGATACTATTTTTTACCATGATGGGATCATTTTTAGTCATGGTTTGTGTAAATTTTCTTCAATTTTTGGGAAATTACATTCAATGTTTGGGAAATTACATTCAATGTTTGGGAAATCTCTTTCAATCTTTCTGAATTTCCATAATTCCATGCAATTTTAGGAAACTTTTCTTTATTTTGGGGCAATTTTTTTCAATCAGTCGATTTTCAATATTTTTTTTTCTCTCAATATTCCTTCAAGGTTTGGAAAAAGCCTTCAATTTTGGGCAATTTTCTTAAATCTCATGCAATATTCTTAATTTAAAAAAATTTCTTTTATCTTGGAGCAATTTTTGTTTAATTTTCTTCAATTTTGGGAAATTTTGTACAATGCTTGGAAAATATCTTTTCAATTTTGGGCAATTTTCTTAATTCTTGTGCAATTTCTTTCATTCTGGGAGCAATTTTCTTAGATTTTGGTAAATTTTGATCAATTACTGGGAAATGTTTCCAAAATTTAGCAAAATGATTTCACCACATTTTCCTTCAATTTTGTTAATAATTTCCCAATCGAAAGGAAAACATCCAATAGGGAAGGTCAACTCCTTTCAGGGAGTATCTTTCTCTCTGCTCCCACTTATAGGACTACACCCTTGTCCCAATATGTTCCATTAATCACAATAAAACGTCTCATACAACACGTTATCGCATCATCCTTGGTTTGGTTTAACTTGCCCCCCCCCCCCTCCCTCACCCCCCATTTTATCCTGGTCCTCCCTGCTGGCAAGTCACTTTATTATAACTGATCTTTTTATTTACAAATTGAAGAAAGTAGCACAAAAATTAAGACATTTGCTACAGTGTATATGCAAGCAACCTAAATTTCAATAGTGGGCACCTTTAATTTGGGGTCCAGGGAAAAATCTACAATTTAAAATTTACAATATTCTGATATACCAAGTTCAATTGATTTTATGCAGCTGAGAAAATGATAAAAATCGCCATGAACTATTCTAAAAAACCTTAGACCTATTTGCTTTGAATATTGTTTGGTACATTCAATATTCCCAATGATGATCAGTGCAATTAACTAAACATGGTCTGTCTGTTTCCGATTTCAAGAATTTTTGCAGATCTTGGTATGAACGTTTCCCTTTTTCCCAAATGTGGTCCTATATATCTTGATATGATCAAGGATGTCCATACATCCTTGATATAATTAAACAATTTCATACTTGCAAATACAAAAAAAAAAAGTTGAGTTGAGTCTCAGACCATTTTAGTTAAAGATTTTCAGATGGTGGGGGGAAGGGGGGGAAGGGGGAGGGGGGAGGGGGGAGGGGAGGTTAAGGGGGTAGCTATAATACTGGCTAACATGCTTTCAAAATACTTCAGTTGGAAAGTGGCCCTCAAGTCCCGTGCCCCCCCCCCTCCACTTTCAAAGATCTTCCGCCGCCTCTGCCTCCCATTCCTTCATGTAACCACAATTATTTTTGATTCTTTTATAACACTCACCTTGAGGAACGCATCCACTGCCTCAAGAAGCTCCTCTGGGTTGTCCATCAGACTTGGCTGGAGATGAGCTGGCATGGTGTGGGTGACCCGGGGGTCATAGTAACTGGGCAAATCATTGTCATATTCAGGCTCTAGGGTGTGGTAGGGATGCACACCTGAATGAGGAGAAAAGAAATAACTTGCACTAATCCTAACACACAGGGGGCAATGGAGTTGTCTAAATTCAACCCAGAATTATCTAACAAGATTAAGAAGGGTTTGTCACCCCATAAGAGCCTAAACTAACACCACCACCACCACCACAAAAGAAAAATCAAAGATGCCCAGATTTAGGAAAAAACTTGAATTGAAATTGTGAACAGATTTGGAGCTAACCACCCACTCAGGAAAAACATTCCACTCATAAACAATTCTTTGCAAAAAGCTAAAATGCGAATATCAACTCCATGATCAACTTCAAACTGTTAATTACCACGTACGTGTCACGTGAGGATTAGCTGAAGTATGCAAGAAATAACAAGAAGATCTTTATCCTTATTGAGCTTTACATAGCAATGCACAGTTGCAATAAATCCCTTTTCAATTTTTGTTTTCCTTGCAAACTTGTGTTTATTGCAAGGAATGTACAAGGTCGCAGTACCACACTATTTTGAAATATTGATCAATTTGACTTGCTGTTTTCCATTACTTCATTATGTTAGGTAAAAATGTGCCACCATGTCATTCTAGAGTCTCTAGAATATTTAAACACTTTCCTTGAACCTCATGATGCGGATGTTCAAATCAACCATAACTATTTCTTATAAGTATTCAGAAATTTTTCAATGACTCGAGTATTAAAAATTTGACCTGTGTTATTTCAAAATTCCTGAGACTTGGCAATATTGACACCCTTATTCTTCCACGACTGAGAACTTAACTACAGTATTTATGCTTTTCTTGTATGCTGATTGAAGAGCTGTAGAGGAGAAAGGCCTGCTATCGATTAGTAGGTGAAAAACCACAATGTTTCAGAAAAATAATGACATTAATTATGATATTCTTTCCTTTGCTCTGGTATACGCTCTTATTCCTCACCTACGAGAGACACATCCCCGGTATTATCATCTGGTAATGCAGACGAAGGCTTCTTGTTATTATCTGTTATTTCCATTATTTTGAGTGTTTCACATGAACTAAATCCTTTATTCTTGAATCCAAAATTGTCCTCCTCTTGCGAGGAACTTCCACGGCTTGAACGAGCTGAGCTGTCTGGTCGACATCGAGTTTCTCTTCCCGAGGGACTTTCTCCACTCGCCATTCAAAGGCAAAGATCCGAATTTTCTCAAACTTTTTGTTTTGTGTCCTCTTTGCTTTGAAGTTGCTGTATCTGGGAGAAAAAGGAATTGATAAAAAGTTATTATATTAATTCCCTTGTGAAAAAGATGATCTGTATCTATGTGTAAAAACAAAACAAAGATGTTGCATGAGTATAGCTTCATATCTACTGTATCCCATCCATATGAGGACTGGGTATGGTAGAAAAATGATTTCTTATAAAAAATGGGAATACTCTTTTGACTCAGACGAAAAAACAAATCCCATATTTTTCCTATTGTAAGTGGAATGCTTTCACACTCCCGATAATTTTAATCCATAAATATACTACACCACTTGTCTGCTTAACAATTACATACAAAGTTTAAGCACATGGAGAAATCCTACATGGTTCCGATGCTAGTAACTTTGGATTAAAAGCAATTAATTTGTTAACATGTAACTTATACATTTTGTTCTTACACGTATAGTTATTTATCATACTGGAACATGTAATTTGTGTATATTTTGTTGCTTGCTTAAGAGTTTAGGTTTTTGCTTTAAGCTATAAGCCACAATCACAACAACCACTGAAAAATTGTATTTGGCTCTGCCTACCATGAATAATGATGAAGTCAACAACTCAACATTCTATGGGATCCTGTATCATCATTGCTTTTATCAACAGCATCATACCAAGTCTGATTTAAATCTGACATGGGTTTGTGGAAAAATGAGCAAAAACAGAATTCGCAGTTCCGTCTTTGGTAATATTTATGACATCAGCACCAAAAACAATAAGGACCATCTGCAGACCACAACATACCCATATACCAAGTATACATAAATCCACCTCACTGTTCTTGAAATACCATGTTTACAAACTTGTTAACATAATTTTACATTTAGCCCCGCATACTAATTAACATTAATTACATCAGCACCCAAATCAATAGGACTCATCTACAAACAACAGCACATCCAAATACCATGTATGACATAAATCCACTGCACTGTTCTTAAAATATTATGTTTACAAGCTTGTAAACATAATTTTACATTTAGCCCCGCCTACTAATTATTATTTATAACATCAGCACCAAAATCAAAAGGGCTCATCTACAAACAACAGCACATCCATATACCACGTATGACATAAATCCACTGCATGGTTCTTCAAAATATCGTGTTTACAAGCTTGTTAACATAATTCTACATTTAGCCCCGCCCACTAATTATTATCTATGACATCAGCACCAGAATTAATAGCTAAAGGCTTATCTACAAAATACAGCACATCCATATACCACATACGTATGACATAAATCCACTGCAGGCTTCTTGAAATATCGTGTTTACAAACTTGTTAACAGAATTTCATATTTAGTCCTGCCAACTAATCAATATTCATGACATCAGCACCACAAATAAAATAGGGATCATTTACAGACCACAGCACATCCATAAACTAAGTATGACATAAATCCACCACACGGTTCTTGAGATATCAAGCTTGTCACAGACACATACACGTACATACATACGTACATACATAAATACAAATATACCATATATAACATACATACATACCCACACACCAGCATGACTGTATAAGTTCCTTATGCTATCGCATTGGAACCAAAAAAACATATTATAAATCATAACTAGATCCTGATAATAAAATCTTAGAAATACCTTTATCTATAAACCATTATTCTAACTTTGATAAAATAAAAAAGTAAGTGATAATGATCAAAACCTTTTATGAATCAAAATATCCAATCCCTTCACTCTTCAATCCCTCCTCTGCATGGGAATTTTCCCAAAGTTAATCATCTGACAATCTTACTAATCGCCTTAATATTAGACATGTACTAAATGCACTTTAAATCATTGCAGTTCAACCGTGGAGTTCCATGGAGTTTCAAGAACCACAAAAATGTAAAGGATATTTTGAAGACAAATTTCCTACTTAAAGTTAACAATATCAATTGCACACTCTCCCCTAAATGGGGGGAGTTGGTTGTTTTTGTTCCTAAGTGAGTTAAATTGGCTTCCAATGGTGCTTTGAGGGAGGTAAACAAATTTGAATGCCTACATAATGTACCATCAAGGTTAGTCTTTATCTCTTCAAAAATTATTTGTCTCAGTTGGTTACATGGAGTTTGGATAAGTAACAGATGGAAAACTAAATTGAATTGAACTTAATCTTTATTTGGATGACATTACACATGAACTTTACTGGTATAATTTACAACAGAGGTGAAACTGAACTCTCTCTTTCATTTCATGAAAGTTGTTTATACTATATTTCACAAAGAATCTTATCAAATTCATGATAAATATTCTCAAATTCATGATAAATTTAATTAAAGAATCATTACTAATCTTACATATAAATAAGTCATAAAGAAGTTCTTCAGTAATCTTCATAGTTATTACCAATTTCATTATTTTGATAAAAATCCAAAGTTATTGCTGTTTATAATCATTTATATTAACATAACTGATAATTTTCATATAAATCAATCAATATCATTATGATTTCAATCAAAATCATTGTTATGAGTGATATTTATAATGATTTTTTTAAACATAACTGATTATATATGATTTTTATCGCCCATCAGTATATTAATCAATATCATTATTTAATCAAAATCACTATTGTCCCTATTTATAATCATTTACTTTAACATGATTGCATCTGAAAGATTTTTATATGATCCCCATACCATGTTTATTAACATCATTATGGTTATAACTATCAGTGACATTTATAGCATTAGTACAATCTAGAACATTTTAGGATCAAAACTTTTATCTTACTTTTAGAAAAAAAAAGAAAAAAAAAGCATTTCTTACCAAATTTTTTCAATTTTTACATGATGTATAAAATTATTCATCGCAAAATAATCATGAGATCCACGTTAAATATACCATGACATCAATATTATATTAGAATCCAGCAAAATGCAATCCTCCATCATACCCTCTAGTGTTTTCAATTACAAGCAAACATCGAACCTGACAAATTAATGGAAAAAAACCCAGGAATTTCCGGAGGCGGGAGAGAGGAGAAATGCAAATCTATCTTCTTTTTCTATTAATTTCAGTTATAATAATCAATTTTACAGAGTTATGTCAGAAGAATTTTCATCAATATTTTTAAAAAGTTGTATTTATATTCATAGATATATTTTTTAGGCTTGGATATTGATATCTTTAGTGACATTAGAAAATAATTCATTGAGTTGAAGATTGTAAAACTGTATTAACTACACCTCCAGTTTCCAAAGTTGAAAAATCCAGGAAAGTTTCTATACTAATATTGATATAGCAAGCATAGGCATAGGAACATATGGGATGGGGGGAGGGGGAGGCACAGAGGGCACATGACCCCAATATAGCAGTGAACTACATGATGCCCCGGGGTACTAAGTAATCTTTTTTAAGCATTGAAGTAGTGTTGGAGCATATCTTTGTGCCCCCCACCCCCCAAATGAAGAACATTGTTCCTACGCCTATGATAACAAGTGAAGGGGAACAGGTAGAAGGGGAAGAGGGCATATGTTTTACAAGGTTTGAATCACCCCCGTCTACAAACCACAGGTAATTTTTATTTATAATTTTGAGTTGGTCCTTTTCTCCCCCTTCATATTCTTTTTATCTTCCAACAAAATGTTATGTAACATATACATCAATCTTTCAAAGACTATATAAGGTATGATCACATGCTGTCATTTATTATCGCTTCATTTTTGACTGGTTTTATCAAGCCAAAATGAAATATATGAATATTTCTGGTTGCACACTGACTGTCAGATAAAAATGCTGACCGTACTTTGAAGGAGAACTAGACCGAAAAGTGAGTGCTTATTTTTAGGGGTCCCCGAAAAATAAAATGCTTATTTAACACGCAATGGTATAGCAATTTTCTGGTTAATATGAATATTCAAGTGACCTTTGCCCTCACGTCTCTGTGGACTATGAAGGCATAAAGTTTATTGATTTGTTGTGGATAATATATCTGTAAAATTCGCAAAAACGAGCGCCCTCACTTTTCGGTCTAGCGCTTCTTAAACAAAATATTACATAGTTACAAGCTTCACAAACAGTAGAGGGAAGAACCAAGGACCTATCATACAGAGCAATACTCAATCTTTAATGTTTTTAGGAACATGGATACCAAAACATCCCTGGTGGGAATTAAGAACTGCAAAATATTTCAACCATGACTATTTGCCACTGTACTGGGTATGTAAATAATGATCTTAAAAAAATCTTGTAATGACAACTGTCAGACAGAATCAAGATATCCCAGTTGAGTATCCGTCAATATATCATCCTTCAGGGAGATGTTATAGAAAATGAATATTGAAATCCACACAACTCCTTTCCACCTTACTTAACTCATGAACAAAAGGGATCTATATATCATAATTCCAATGTTTACCCAGCCAGTTTCAAGAATTCTTCAAGGATTAAATAAGATATGTCAGATCTGCTACCCCTGTCTTAAGCAACCACAATTACAATTATGACAAGCTACACCTGTGAATGCTTTTAACTTCTCAATGAGGAGTCATGGGTTTTGACATTCAGGACTTTGAACTTGCTAACCTTAGGGCATTCAAGGTTTCTGTTTGCAGCCTTGAAATCAAATGTTTTACAAGCTTGTTTGTGGTCAGTGGAATATGCTGTGTCCAGCATGGTCCAGGGAAGCTGTGTCCATCTTTTATTTTGGTTGGAAACTACTTACAGTTGACCAATACAACCAGTTATGTCTGCATAGAAAATATGATCACAGTAACTGCACCATGACATTGCTAGCAGAGGTCACTTTAACCAGGGATCTGTTATTTAAACAAAGTTCTCTGTGGAAAGAAAAGTTAAGGGTCTTTTTCTAAAGTCATGGGAACTGAGATAACATGAATCTAATGCACTTGTCAATTGTACGACTCACCCCTACATCCCCGGACAAGGTGAGTCATTGCACCAAAGTTGGTGGACAAAACACACCTTTATGCCACTTAGGTGATTGACAATTCTTGTGAAATGACTTACCCAAAATCAATCACCTCTGTACAAAATCAATGGGTCTGAAGTATATTGACCCACTACAGTCACTCTGGTGATTGACAATTTGGAACAATGACGCACATGTAAGTCACTATTTTATGTCAATGACTCACCTTTGATTGACATTGCCAGGGGTAGTAGGGGCAAGTCATACTATTGACAAGTGCATAATTTCTGACATGTCATTGAAATTTACTGAACTATTTATTAGAAATAGTTTTGGTTCATTTGAACATTCAAATAAAAAAATTATCGATTCCATATGCACCAAAAGTGTATTCAAATATTCTAGGGAGTCCAGAATAATACGCCCTCAAATATTGGCCAAATGCTGTATATAATCAGCTTCTACAGATTAATTTGAGAGCCAGAATTGACTATCTTGGAACAGAAAAGTGATATCACACAAAGTTTCTTAAATAAGTGTGATTTATCTTATTAAAAATTGACATATTTAATTGAAAATATGATTGACAAATATTTATCACACTAATATGCATTTATTTTCTTTCCCCATAATTTGTTATTCCAACAAAAAAATGCTTAGATTTCTCAGTTAATTAAATTTCATCCAATCTTTTCCTGTTTGAAAATTAAAGTTTAAATTTAATTTTATAAGAAACTGCAAAACAACCTGAATTTCCACACTATCGGACCTGTTGTTCCAACATGGCAACACTCAGCAAGTTGAATTGTACAATACTTACCACAACCTCAAAATTCCACAAAAAAAATAGCTTTTTTTTGTAATTCTGCTTAGATTTCCCTTTCCAAGCAATGGAAAAATTAATATGATATCCTGAAATCCGATACCATAACGACTCTAGTTAGTTTTGATATTAGATACTGCACCAACTGATTGATAATCAATAATTGCTCAACACATTTCTAATCCAATGATTACTGGAGTGAGTAGTGCTGGGAATAAAATGACAAAAACACACTTCAGATCAAAACAGCACCACAACCAATAATTTCGCTTCTTTCAAGGAATGGTTGCAAGGAGACTAATTAACGAAGCCCAATATCTGATCGGAGAAAGTAATGCCTTGTAATCCCAACAATTATCAGAATTTAAAAACAATTTGTCACCAAACAATATCAGCCACAAGTGTTTTTGAGTATAATAATCTAAATTCCTCAATAAAAGGTGGTTTTAAAATGACAATACCAAACATTTGACCTTAAGAAACAGCAACTTTTAAGTGAAACAAAACCTAGATAAAGACATAATGAAGTGCTTTTGTCTGCAACAACTCATAAATTAGCCAATCTGACACACTCTTCATATAGGGATCAGGAGGTAAATCCCTTTGGTATTTTGTGTCAAGGATGACGGCACTCAGACCAGGGTGTTCTAAATAATATATCCCCCTGTTCAGACTTTCTTTCAAAAAGAGCATTTGTGGACTTAAAGAGGTGTGAAAAATACCAGCTTTCTTTTTTCAAAATTTTCCAAAATTTCCTTTGATGTTTTCAGGAAGTAATGGTTTATTTGAGTAATGAGTAACCACTAGATCTTTGAAGCAAAAAGATATGATTTGTGATTATGATTTCATAGAATACTATTTTGCAGATGTGTAAAATTGAAAATAGTTCCAAACTAGAACTTCCAAAAGGAACAAACAATGGGCAAAGTACAAGATTTATGTGAAATTATTTACTTAAAAGTTTTAGGCTTGTAATAATGGTGGTTAACAAAATTATTTGTCATTAAGTGTTAGACACATCATACAGTAAATGTTTACAGGAATATTAAATATTGTGTGAAAAAATATATGTTAATTTAAAGAAAAGAATATATTTCAAATTCACAACCATACATTTTCTGGTCTTATTGATCAACCAATAATTTAAAATACCCCTCCCCCCCTTCCCCCTTCTCTCCCACACACACACACTCTTCATATAAGGATCAGGAGGTAAATCCCTTTGGTATTTTGTATCGAGGATGACAGCACTCAGATTTTCTTTCAAAAAGAGCATTTGTAAAATTAAAGAAAGGTGTGAAAAATACCAACTATATTTTTTTTTTCAAATTAAAAAATTTGTGGAAATTTTCTTTGATGTTTTGAGGAAGCGATGGTTTATTTGGTAATGAGTAACCCACTGGATCTTTGATGCAAATAGATATGATTTGTGTTAACGATTGTGATTTGATAGGACACCAATTTGAAATATTTAAAATTAGTAAAAACAACAGAAAATTTTGAGATTTATATTTGTCCAAACAGCTTTTATTTTCAAAATGGATTTCTATTGTCAAAATGGACTGAATAAAAGCCTTCACATTGCCACTTTACTTCTTTTTTGGTACTTGATATACTCTGTACCAGAACAGCAAACAAAAATTTTGCTACCTATTCTGGTACAAAGTTTATTAAGTACCAAAAAAAGGAGTATAATGGTAATGTGACGGCTTTATTCCAGTCCATTTTGGACACAAGAAATCCATTTTGAAAATAGAAGCTGTTTCTACTTCATTTTCATATTCATGAAGAAGTTTTAAGCTTGTACAGTGGTGGTTAACAAAACTGTCAAAACTGCTTAAAGAGATAGACACAATTACCTATCTAGACGCAATTACTTTAGGCGTCTCACATAATGGGGTGAAGCTCAGGCCATGGCCCAGGACAACAAGATGGCGGAATATTGTTGCAGCCTTATGCTCCAATGGGAGTGAAGAAGATAAGTAAAGTAAGGATGTGTTTACAAGAATACTGTGTGACAAAATGTAAGTAAAAGACAAACAAATATATTTCAAATTCACAACCAAACTTTCTCTGGCCTTATTTAGAAATCAATAATTGACAATATCTCCGCCACCCCCCCCCCCCTTACTTATGCGCAAAAATAATAATAACAAAGTATTCTATTAATCCCATTTCCTAAGCGCTCCACGAATGACACGCTTAATTGTTGCAAACAAGAATCAGAGTAAATATGCACACTAATAAAACATAAGTAGCAGTTTGATTTTGTTGTAAAGACAAAACATCAAACTCTCTTCCATCTTCCATAATTGTTCTAAAACATCCAATCAGCTGAGCTGAATTTATTATAAATACAGACAACAGTAAAAAAAACATAATATGTCAAATTCTTCTCAGACCATCAAAAGAAATGAACTAAAAGTAAAATACCTTCGAACATTTTAATTTCAAAAGTACATAAATGAAATTATTTTTTTTTTTACAAAAGAAAATTTAATGCATTTTTAACCTATCATCTTAAAAAACTATTATCTTCTTTTCTGTCCTTTTCAAATGTTTGTTTTAACAGAAAATTACCTGCACTATGCAACTTGTTAACACTTTCTTACCTCCACAAATGTGACAAACTAGTGCATGCCTTTATTAAATGAAAGCTTTACCTCTGCAATACAAACTGTGGATATTGGTCTGGATTAATGCTGGGTCTCTCTAGCAAATAAGCTATAATATTGATATAATATCCAATATATTAATACAATATCCGTTTTAATTTAATCAAATTTTGATACATTTCATACCTCATGAATATTCAGAAGAAATTATTTTGTAAAAAAACAGTGCAATAATTTTCCAAATTAATATAATTATGGTACACATTTCAAAATCATTGAAAATAATTTAACTTCACTCTTTTGTAAAAAAGCTTCTGGAGTCAAAGAATATTTTTGCATGCATCAAATAAAATAAGCAATATCTTCTTAATCAATTTCTTAACACTTTATTTTCCCTGATTCAATCGATAAAATTTTAGCTTCTAAATTTGTACTTCTTTATCATCAATTCCCCCTTCCCCGAAAAAAAAAAAATAAAAAAAATACTATATATATATATATGTCTACCCCACCAAATTCAAAAAGTTACACCTGTCATTAAGTTTTGGATAGCAAACATGTAGAATTTGTGACAATACAGTATGTAGGTGCAAGGAAGTGTCAGTTTCTAGTGGGTGTTTCATATCATATACAGTATCTATGTACCTTTAAAGATTGAACTTTTTTGACAATGAATACAAGATCCTGAACTTGCTATCTTTCTCTCTGATACATAATATGAGTCACATTTTATGGATCAAAATTCAATTTTTGTTTAAATTTTAAAGGTTAAAGGTCAAGAGGGTCGGTTAATAATACTCACTTTACCAGTAAATGTAATGGTGTAATTACTAACAAAAACATATAAATCTCTGAAAACCAATAAATGACATTTAAGTGTATTCACATATGGCTTTGATTTCCTTGAACATAAAGTATTGTCTAATACACGGACTCAAACAGAGCATGTACAAAGATCTCCAGATCACTTTTTAAACTGTCAAGTTTTTTTTTTTCTTTCTGACAATGTTCAGAAATTTCTCTCAGGAAATCTCTGAAGAAAGATTTCTTTCCATGAAGATCAACTGTATGGCTGTCTAGGGGATACTTATCATATTTAGTGCAAATGAACATGGATGAGAAGTAAGTGGAAATATCAGTAAATTATGAGTGGAAAAGAGATGGTTATTAATTTGAAATGTAACAGGGGAAATTATGGGAAATGCAATGGAAATAATTGTGTAGGGCACACTTAGGGGAAACAGTACAAAATGAAGAGTGTTAATAATGGGTGACTTTTCCATGATATGCTACAAGATTACCCTGGTTAAAACTGTTTGTGGTACAGATAAAGTGGATACAATTTAGTTCAATTTAATTTAATGAATTTAATGATACAAATGAAATGAGGAACAAATGGAGAATTCTGGAGTTGTTTGTTATGGGTATGTTTATTTAGAATTAAAATGGGTGTATTTGTCTTCTTCTTACTCTTTAATACTTGGAAACAACCTCACTAGGTCAACACACTTAGTAACTTCAAGATGTATGTACATACTGAGATGTACTTAAAGAACTACACTCATCCTTTGTATGACCATGGAGGTAGAATATTCCATGGTATGACTTAAGACTTTTAAGTTTATGGTTAACACAGATGTTGGTTTGTTTGATGAGGGCTTAACGGCATCACGACAGCAAGGGTCAAATTGTACCTGAGAGGTTAGATCATTCCAGAAGTAGGAAGAAAAGAAAATAGGAGTCTGAGAGACGCATGGAGCTAAGAGCCAGGAAGCTGGGATCAAAAGAGGAAGTGCAGGGGTGTAAAAAAGGGATAAATGTAGGTGGATGGGGATGAGGGGGGGAGGGGAGGACTACATATGGTTGTAGAGGGAGGCATGATGAATAAGGAAAATTTTATCCGGGGGAAGTGGAAGAGCTTGGCTATGGGGTTGTGAGGGGCGAGGGAAGCTCTGTGGAGGCTGTTGGAGAATGTTTGCTTACTTATTAATTTAAATAATCATTTATACCAAATTGTGAGTATATGTGTAGTGTGGAAGGGGTGGGTTAAGCACAGTCTACTGATCACCATAGTAACAAAATAAATAAAAGTAATAATACCAAAATGAAATGTTCCATCCTTTTTTGACACTTAAGATAAAAAAAAATCAACCCTCAACATGTTATGCTATCATTAATGTCTGTCATCTGGTCTTGCAAAGTGTACTACCATTGACTTCTTGAGATTGTATACATATATAGTGTTCTAGTGACTCACTGTTTGTTACAAATATTCCTTTCTACAAATATCCAAATTGGTCTGTGAGTATATTATCTATCATGCTACCACTGCTCACTATCATAAAAGTCACAAACACAAAACAAGGGACACTTTTATATCATCATTTCATGATTCAGAAAAACAAATTGACTTCGTACGTACTAATATTCTTTACCGAAAAAAGTGAATTAAAACCTTCATGAAATATCCATATCCAGGTCACAACCCAGTTTCTTAATTAGAAGAAGTAATGTAAAACAACCAGAAAACATGATCTGTTTTATGTTTCCTTGCATATCTGACTGAACACTATTAATAAAAGAGTAACTTAGCTTAGTCCACAAGTTCAGAATCATGTCGCAATGAACCACGACTAATGAGTACTATGGTAATAATATAAGCAGTATAAGACAAAAGTCAGTAAATTGGTGAGTTTCAATCAAAAATGCCTCAAATTAATCTGAATAACATCAAAATAAACATGTTTGATGAAAAATATATTTATCTAATAATAAATTTATGTTTTGTATCCCTCCAGATAAAGCTCCTTGCCTATTGGTGGCATCTTCTCTTTGTGTGTGAGTACATCCCCTGGGGGGAGGGTTTCAATTTTTTTTATAAATAATTTATTCTAGCTAGAATCCATATAAACTTCTTCGGTTTTGTTGTTTTAAAGATATACATTCATGCCTAGATTTAAAACTGTTAATTATTTTCATATTCCATTTTATACTTAAAGATTCAGGTTGAGGCAGAGTGTATGTATATATATATATATGAATATAATATATAATATATTATATATATATATATATATATATAAATATATATTATACATACAACATGCACTCTGCCTCAACAATGCATTAATATACATATATATATATCTATATATCTATATCTCTATATATATATATCTATACATATATATATATAATCACTGGGCAAGGAACTTTGGCTCGAGTGGCATGGCCCAATTTTTTAAGAGGGCCATTCACGAAGTCCTCTGAACAAATTTTTCAAAAAACCTTCTTTTCTTTTATTTTCTGTCATTACAAGTTTCTTTTATATGAATGCTAAGATAATGAACTTTACAATAAAAAGTAAAAATGACAAAATTATCGATATAATTATGATAATTTCGCAATTTTTGGCAAAAATACTGCATTTAAAAAACTTTTTATAGCTTGTATTTTTTGCTTGTGAATAATCAAAATGGAGGATTTATTAAGATGTATAAGTAAGTTTTTGACATTCTCTTTCCTTTGATACCTCTTAATTTCTTCCAATGCAAAACATGAAAACAATGAAAATAAAACAAAAAAATTACCTCCGTAATTACACACTAAAAAACAAACCCCTATAACTCACATCATTAAACCTGTGACCTTCCGCACAACACGTGTACGCGCTAATCGCCGAGTTGCTAAGTTTATATTCTTATGATTCAGAGCATGATTGCAACATTGGGCTAAAATGGATAGTAGCGTAATATGTATCATTTGAAAGATCATAGAGCTACCATTCTAAGGTTGTTTTTAGCTAACGACAGTTGTATTCCGTTCAGGAGTTATGATTTTTTTAAATTGGTTAAAAAGGCTGAAAATCTTGGAATTTTTCAAAACTTTCTCAAAAAAATGAGATTGAAGATAGGCACTGTCAAAATTTAACCAGATTTGCACTTGTTGAAGTGTTCACTACTAGTACACATGTCTTGGAGCAAAGGAAGGCCCTGAAGTATAATTAGTAAGTGTTTAAAAAAAAAAAAAAAATTGACAATTGTTTTTCTTAAAATTTTCAGTTTTTAACCATTTTTAAAGTAAGTTTACTCAAAAATTCTCAATAGAACCCTCATCAAAAATGTTAGTTTATTGATAGCACTAAAATAGCTCTTTCAAATTATACCACAATCAGTGCTGTAAGGTCCAGATTTTATTGTTGAAAAAGCACTTCCAATTCGACAATAAATGTTAAACATTTCTGTGTTAGATTGTTTTAAAAACATTTTATTTATTTCACCTTTTTAAAGAAATTCAACTGTTGTAAAAATGAAACCATATGATCAAAGTAGTGCATTATCAGGATTTAATGCACTGGTCATGACAATGCAAATAATCCATACAAATTGTATGAATAGATGTTACAAGCATTAGCCTGTGTGCTGATTATTTACTTGTAATATGTGGATTATTTATTGATCAACTTTTACTGATCTAAATTAGCTCTTGATTCCTGTATTATTCAAGGCAATAACCCAAACTTCCTTTATCTTAACTGCATATTCTTGAAGACAATCAGAGAAAAAAGCATAAGTTTGTGCAATGTTTTGTAGTTTTCCTTAAAACAATGTCAAGTTTTTTTGTTCATTTTCTACAAGCTTCTTATAATTTGCACAAAACCAATTGATAAGCATATGGAACTTTTAATGAATTGTAATAAAATAAATGAATAGAAACAATATCTTCTCCAAAAGCAAATCAAACCACTTTAAAGGAAAGTTTGTCTCGTCTTAAAAAAAGGAGGGATTGTGACATATCGTAAATATAGTCTTTGTGGCATTATTGAACTAGGAAAGGAGTGTCAGTGACACTTCCTTGATTAAACATAGAATCAAAAATGAACCAGCTCCTGGTAGGAAAGCAGACAAAATGATTTAACTTTAAATTTGATCTTCTAAAAAAAAGAAATCAAAATAACAAAATCTACATTAGAAAACTAATTTGAAATTTTCTTCATGATCTAAACAATCTTAGGTGAAAAATCTTCATAATGTTTGCCCTTGACCATTATTGAAAATATACAATCATATACAAACCTAAAATGCAAACTCCTTACCTCGAAAAATAGACAAAAATTCTCCACAAAACAAAAATAAATTATTCCAGGGTTAAAATCCACTAGCCATCCTTAAAAAAGTTATCATTGCGATCCGTTGTTATTTCCCTGACGAATGGTGTACGTCAGAACCAGTCAAATCCCACAGAGCTGTTACTTTGGTTAAACACTCACAACGAGATGGTTTCCATTTAAGAAATGGCTGAAAGCCGTAATTGGCAAAGAGAAAAAAGTTGAAAGTGATCCCCTTCCCTTAGGAAATCAAACTTTTGTCTCAATTGAAAGAAAGATGATTCAAATGGTGATGGTTTCTTCAAAGGTTGAAAGAAGAAGAAAATGAGAAGAGTATTTTTTCTTCTTCTCAGGATGAGCAATGGAACCATCAAATTTATTTCAAGACAGACAAAGTTGTTTGTTTGCTTGTAAGGAAATGTGATTAAAATAAAAGTACAATCATGTCGTACACAAAAAGCAAACAACAAATAATTTGTTACGTATATTCTGATTTATTTGTTGAATGTAAAATTTATTTCTGCAGTGTTTGACATTTTCATATCTCGAAATAAAATCATTACAGATTGATAATATAAGAGATTATGATTCTTTAATGTTTCCATCATGTAAGGGAAACAACACATTAATGTTTCTATATTATGGCACTGATTCTGAAAGTGTTCATAAATATTTGTTCATAAATGTTTATTAACTATTTCTGTTTCTAAAACAGGAAAAATGTGTTAACTTTACACTCTAATTCTCTCACCAGGAGAATAGATCAGTTAGCACTTGCACTTGTTTATTAGTAAATGCACTGATTTGCTAAGTATTAAATAATAACTGATGTTCAAAAAATAATATTTCCAAATGGAACTTCACATGAGGAAAGTGTCACAACCGTGATCACATGCTCTCCACAAATGGTAAAAGTGTCTGGAAAGAGACTGATAAAGTATGTTCTGCTTAAAACCAATCACTTCACAAAAGAATACAGATGGCTTTCATATTCCATGCTGAGAGAGCTAGGGAGGGTAAAGACACTGAAACCCATAATCCTTCAAATTCAAAGAAAATCCTCATATAAATAGATAACAAACCACATTGTTTTCCAAAATAACTTGTACTTTAATGTGATTACTTCTCTCTTGATACAAAATTTCCTACACAGGAAATTAATCCTTGTTATTTCCACCACCTCCCAAGATCTGATGCATTTCCACTCCGTTTCTACATCAAGTGTTCTATATTAAAGACAGCTACAACCAAACCCATGCAAATACAATCAAAGCAAGACTTGAACCCTCAGTACAGAAGAATGCTTAATGGCACCCAAGAGGAATCACAGCTAAATTGCTTTTTGGGAAAGGTTACCCACAAAAGGATGAGTTAGTGAATAACATATGTTTGCCTCTGTATTGATGAAAGCAGGGTATCTTTGGTACAGTACATGCTGGGAGCATTGGTGACTGGACATAAGAAAGTTTAGTTGGGAGGGGCAAAACATAATTGGGGGAGGGGATAAACATCCTTTTAATTATTCAAGTATTTCAAGCATGTTTGTATTCTTTATTGCAAAAACTAAATAATGATTGGCAAATATATTTTGAGGGATGGAAAGGGGCGCACCCCTTTGCCCCTATAGTTTGATTTGATTTGATTGATTAATTTTCCGTTTTCATGCATAAATTACATTTATAATGAAAAGGCAACAATTTATGAGAAAATGGTGGAAGGGCTTAGAAGCCAGAGCTTTTACAAGAAGCCCACTGTGACTTAAATTAATTAATTACAAAGGAATTGTATAGAAAAGTGAAATAGTGAAAATAGAAGGAAAAGAGGAACCCCACCTTCCCTCCCTTTAAACATAAAGAAGCCTAGGGGAAAAGTAATAAAGCAATTGGGTAAAAATAGATAAGACGTCAAATATAATCATAAACTAAGTGGAGAAGAAAATACATGAAGGTAAACTATATATATATATATATATATATATATATATATATATATATATATATATATATATATATATATATATATATATATATATATATATATATATATATATATATATATATATATATGTATAGGGTCCATGCAGCATAGCTGCAAAATATACAGCGTGTTGACAAGCAAATATGCAGAAGAAAATAGAATACAAGGTATGTCGAATTCCGTCAACAAAGATTTATTGAAGTTTAATTAGTTAATTTTCAATAAATCTTTGTTGTGAATTCGACTATACCTTGTATTCTATTTTTTCTGTATATATATATATATATATATATATATATATATATATATATATATATATATATATATATATATATATATATATATATATATATATATATATATATATATAATATACATATATATATATATATATATATATATATACATATATATATATATATATATATATATACATGTCTTTTGTAACTTATCAGAAAATAATTTTATAGTTTTTATATTTTTTTATAGAATCGCATATTTGATTTCAGAACTTAATACCATTAGATACAATGGAGCGTTTGAAAAGGTCAGAATTTATGGGAAAAGAAAACAAATGATGGGAGAACTAAGTATTGTGGGAATGTATATAATGAGTTAAAGAAAAGAAATCCTTGAAATTATCTGGTAATTGTTGATTAACAAATTTTTAAATGAATACAGCGCATTGTTGTCTGTGAATATCAAAAATATTAAGAAAACATTATCTGGTAAAAAGAGGGGATGTATGTGCTCGAAAACTTGATTGGGTGATAATTTGAACAGCCTTTTTCTGAAGTATGAATAATTGATTTAGATGAGAAGCGTGAGCATTACCCCACACTACATTGCAATAGCTTATAAGAGGAAGAATAAGACTATTATGTACATTTTTAAGGATGTAACTAGGTACAAACTCTTTAATTTGCAAGAAAACCCCAATTATTTTAGAAGTAGTGAGCCACACATGGCTGGGAATATAAGTTTAGAGGATTCTCAAGAGAAGTTAAGATGTTACTCCACTATAAACATTCTTCCCAAAAATAATTTCTCCTGCACATAAGAAATCATTTGACTATAATAGGTAAGAAATTGGACATAAACGATAGATTTACAAATATCATTTTAAATATGTAGAAACAACATGGATTCTTTTTCCCAATAGAACTTCACAGAAAACTCATGAAAACTGTTGATTTGAATATTCAAGATATACTGTACAATAAGTCACTCGGTCCTGCTGATATCTAAATTAAACAAATTTAATAAAGGATTAGTTAAGTAGTAATTGTAAGTCCATCACATATATAAGAGAGGACTTCAAAAGAAACAAAATGGTGGAAAAAGCATTCAGAAGTCTTATTCCATTGTTGAAGGTCATATTCAAAATTTAAAGATCTGAGTGTCTCATTTGTGTAGAAATTATACTGGTGTGTAAAATCTACTGTACAAAATTGGTGCCCTCATCCCCACTTTCTTAACAATTGTTGATTGATTAGGAAATTCATTTGTAAACAAATTGACATAAAACTTTGCTTAATTCAACATATATGGCTTATATTAAAAATGCTGTAAAATGGTCAATTTTTAATTTAACTGGTTTGATGAAATTGTTTGCTAATCTGAGGGTTTTGCAATTTTGAGGGTTTTGCACTTTAAGGGTTTTTGCAATTTTGAGGGTTTTGCTATATTGAGGGTTTTGCTATTTTGAGGGTTTTGCAATTTTGAGGGTTTTTGCAATTTTAGGGTTTTGCAATTTTAAAGCGTTTGCAATTTTGAGGGTTTTACTATAAGCGTTTTGCTATTTTGAGGGTTTTGTAATTTTGAGGGTTTTGCAATTATGAGGGTTTTGCTATTTTAAGGGTTCTGCATTTTTGAGTTTTGCAATTTTTGGGGTTTTGCTATTTTTAGGGTTTTGCTATTTTAAGGGTTTTGCTATTTTTAGGATTTTACTATTTTTAGGATTTTACTATTATTAGGGTTTTGCTATTTTTAGGGTTTTGCTACTTTTAGGGTTTTGCTACTTTTAGGGTTTTGCTACTTTTAGGATTTTGCTTTTCTTAGGATTTTGCTACTTTTATGGTTTTGCAATTTGTATGGTTTTGCTACTTTTATGGTTTTGCTACTTTTATGGTTTTGCTACTTTTATGGCTTTGCTACATTTGGGGTTTTGCTATTTTTGGGGTTTTGCTACTTTGAGGGTTTTGCTACTTTGAGGGTTTTGCTATTTTCAGGGTTTTGCTATTTTTAGGGTTTTGGTACTTTTAGGGTTTTGCTACTTTCAGGGTTTTGCTATTTTCAGGGTTTTGCTATTTTTAGGGTTTTGGTACTTTTAGGGTTTTGCTATTTTTAGGGTTTTGCAATTTTTAGGGTTTTGCTATTTTTAGGATTTTAGTATTATTAGGGTTTTGCTACTTTTAGGGTTTTGCTATTTTTAGGGTTTTGCTATTTTCAGGGTTTTGCTATTTTTAGGGTTTTGGTACTTTTAGGGTTTTGCTATTTTTAGGGTTTTGCTATTTTTAGGGTTTTGCTATTTTTAGGGTTTTGCTATTTTTAGGGTTTTGCTATTTTTAGGATTTTACTATTATTAGGGTTTTGCTACTTTGAGGGTTTTGCTACTTTGAGGATTTTGCTATTTTTAGGGTTTTGCTACTTTTAGGGTTTTGCTACTTTTAGGGTTTTGCTACTTTTAGAGTTTTGCTACTTTTAGGATTTTGCTTTTCTTAGGGTTTTGCTACCTTTAAGGGTTTTGCAATTTTTAGGGTTTTGCTACTTTTAGGGTTTTGCTACTTTTAGGGTTTTGCTACATATGGGGTTGTGCTATTTTTGGGGTTTTGCTATTTTTAGGGTTTTGCTAATTTTAGGGTTTTGCTAATTTTAGGGTTTTGGTACTTTTGGGGTTTTGCTATTTTTAGGGTTTTGCAATTTTAAGGGTTTTGCTATTTTTAGGGTTTTGGTACTCTTAGGGTTTTGCTAATTTTAGGGTTTTGCTACTTTTAGGGTTTTGCTACTTTTAGGGTTTTGCTACTTTTAGGATTTTGCTTTTCTTAGGGTTTTGCTACCTTTAGGGTTTTGCAATTTTTAGGGTTTTGCTACTTTTAGGGTTTTGCTACTTTTAGGGTTTTGCTACATATGGGGTTTTGCTATTTTTGGGGTTTTGCTATTTTTAGGGTTTTGCTAATTTTAGGGTTTTGCTAATTTTAGGGTTTTGGTACTTTTGGGGTTTTGCTATTTTTAGGGTTTTGCAATTTTAAGGGTTTTGCTATTTTTAGGGTTTTGATACTCTTAGGGTTTTGCTAATTTTAGGGTTTTGCTACTTTTAGGGTTTTGCTACTTTTAGGATTTTGCTTTTCTTAGGGTTTTGCTACTTTTAGGGTTTTGCAATTTTTAGGGTTTTGCTACTTTTAGGGTTTTGCTATTTTTAGGGTTTTGCTAATTTTAGGGTTTTGGTACTTTTGGGGTTTTGCTATTTTTAGGGTTTTGCAATTTTCAGGGTTTTGCTATTTTTAGGGTTTTGGTACTTTTAGGGTTTTGCTAATTTTAGGGTTTTGGTACTTTTGGGGTTTTGGTACTTTTGGGGTTTTGCTATTTTTAGGGTTTTGCAATTTTCAGGGTTTTGCTATTTTTAGGGTTTTGCTATTTTTAAGGTTTTGCTATTTTTAGAGTTGCTATTTTTAGGGTTTTGCTATTTTTAGGGTTTGCTACTTTTAGGGTTTTGCTATTTTTAGGGTTTTGCTACTTTTAGGGTTTTGCTATTTTTAGGGTTTTGCTATTTTTAGGGTTTTGCTATTTTTAGGGTTTTGCTACTTTTATGGTTTTGCTACTTTTAGGGTTTTGCTACTTTTAGGGTTTTGTTATTTTTATGGTTTGCTATTTTTAGGGTTGGGAACCAATAAATTCTGACTCTAAGGAACAACTAGGTAGTTGGTTTTGTTTGTAGTCATTTCACAAAGGAGAAATTCTGTTAAATTTGCAACATCACAAGGGATGAGTAATCTATGTCGACAATGCCATTCCTACACACACATTGATTGATATGTTGGAAGCATTTACAGCTCATGAAGCCGATTTCTGAGTGATTTATAGGGTCCTGCTGAACTCAGCAATGTCCTATCAATATCAAATATAAGCCTTCAGGCTCCAAATTACATGTAAGATGAGAGCAATGCGAAAATGATTCAGAATCGAAAGAAAAACACAATACATGTTCAAAATGAGGATGGACTTGTCTGACCTAGACCGACCAGGGACTAGTAAATGCCAAATGGAAACTACCTTAAGCCTTTAGGGAAATGGGAAAGTATGTAAGTGACCGCTTCAAAATTACATGACTGTAAATTGGTCAAGCATTTTTATCATACATTCAGGGAGATACCAATTTGAAACTAGCTGATGTATTTAGACAACAATAGAAAAACTCAAACATCCATAAGAAAACCATCAAGTTTAAAGTAGCTATCTGTCAAAAAATTGTGGCGTCATTTTTAATAAGCATGTTTTTGAAAATGAATTTCCATTTTCATTAGAAATAATAAGTTTACTTAAACATTCACATCAAACATTTTCAGTCATCTCATGTGCAAGAAAAGTGGATTTTAATATTCAAGAGATTGAAGATAATACACCCAGAATCAAATAATTGAAAATTTATCACACAATTTTGTCTGTTGTTTTTTCATAGCTTTAAGGCACATGCCAGGGAAAGCACATGCAAGTCACATTTGACTTGTTTTCAGTGAGGGGAATTTCCCAAAATCTTTGTGATTATATTCCAATATTGTCGGTGCCACAGCATGAACTGAACTAAAATTTTGAATACTGAAAAATATCTACATCACAATCCTTTCCTTTCATAGACTTAAAATAATTGTTTAATTCACCAAAATTCATACCAAATTCACAAAAAGGCCATTTTACTGAAAAGTCACTGAATGAGAGAGAGGTAGCTGACCACCAATTAATTACTCACAATTCCACAAATAACCATCCACCCATATCTGTCCAATCAAAATTCTTTCTATCCTTCAACGAAACCTATCAAAAAAAGTTTTCTACGAAACATGCACATTCCATTATCATTACGCCAAATCCTCCCAGCTTTTGACCGAAATTCAACTTATCTAGTTTAACCAATTCCTACATTTTCCCTTTCATTTTCGTGACATTTATCTTCATGAAAATGTCAAGGAAAGTGCCGTCAGGTGTCCTCTGAGGAAGGAGGTTCCATCAATGTTGGCCTTGATGGTCAGCGCAGAGGAGCCATTTATTTGATGGATGGGTCCAACCAAGCCCTATTTCTGTCATTACTGTTTATTTACCACAAAAAAAAAAAAAACTGGTATAGATGAGGTTATATGCGGGTACAGTTTGTGCTGAACCCATTTGCGGTAAGGACACTGGTAAAGGCAAATGTGACAGTCTATAATTTGTTGTGGCTTTTAAGAAGTTAATGATTCATATGTCAGATTTTGGCATTGTAAAAATATGCAGTCCTGATAGAACTTTGAAATCCCCCAAAAAAGTTTCAAACTTGTTTCCAAAAGATAAATATAAATATAAAACAAAACAAAAATAAATTTCTTCTTACCAATATTCTTCCACAGACTGTCAAATACATGTACAGGTTCTTGAACATTCTGAGGTAAGGGAATTATAGTACCAAACATTTATCCCTCTAAAAAGACCCTACTCGCATCACCACAATTATGAACATGGAAATGAGAATGAGGAAAGGGGGAATAATACCTAGATATATTCAATCTCTTAATTGAAGAAGTGTTAACATTTAAGTTCCCTAATACTCCTTTTGTTTACCTTTATTGCATCTTGTTAGCTATACTACAATATGCAACTCCTGATAGACTTAGGCTCTACGTATAAAGGTTAAGCAATATTCATTTCAGTAGATTAAGCTATGTTCTCTTCTTGTTTAAAGAATCACCCTGAAAAGTGCCAAGTATGTCCCACAATCCATCACAATGTTTTCTTAAATGTTAACCTACATTGAAGATGACAAAATGTGAAAAGGTCATGGTTTATATACATGCCATGCTTTGCACTCTAGATTAAACCCCCCATTACAAACACTGCCGGCACAGACATGATAGAAGTTGTCCTTACCAAAACATAGTCACTAACTGCCAGTCTAGCACCAAGCATAAATGCTATATCATTATGAAATATACCCCCTTAAGCCATAAATAACACTTAAAGAATGAAACAATGTAGGATTTTATTTGAGGGGAGAGTAAATCAGAAGCCACACATCTGTCAAAACATTTATGTCACTAGGACAAGCGGCTCATCCCGACAACAGTTTTTGAGACACACAACTCAATCTGACATACATAATGGAGTCACCGCGAGAACAGATGGAGAAGTACACACCAGCATCATGAATATCCATATCGGGAAGCAGGTAAAATTCAATTTTTTGCATATTTACGAATAACTACTTCTAATTTTGATGATACTTTGAAATTCACCCAATTACCACAAGTAGATCAAATTTATTTGAATAAACAATTCTTATAAGTATTTTTTGCACAAATATAAAAAGCAAAAATTATACTAATTAAATTATCTTTACCAATAAGAATCATTGTTGAATTAATCAAAATTTCTGATACTTTTTTAAGTTATCCTCAAAAAAGCACAGTGAAGCGTTCATTAATTTCTTTTCTAGACAAGTACCATTTTCCAATCTTAAGGTTTTACTTAGTCAGCAAGAGTGGTGGATTTATACTGAACATCTAGAGCTCCTCCTTCCTTATCATTTTATATATATATATACATATATATATATATATATATATATATATATATATATATATATATATATATATATATATATATATATATATATATATATATATATAGCTATATAAATATATATATATATATATATATATATATATATATATATATATATATATATATATATATATATATATATATATATATTATATATATATATATATATTTATATTTATATATATATATATAGCTAGATATATCATATATATAAAATATATATATATATATATATATATATATATATATAGCTATATATCCATTATATATATAGCTATATATATATATATATATATATATATATATATATATATATATAGATATATATATATATATATATATAGATAAATAGATATATATATATATATATATATATATATATATAGCTATATATATATATATATATATATATATATAGCTATATATATATCTATATATATATATATCCATATATATATATATATATACATATATATATATATATACATATTTATATATAGATATAATAGATATGATATATATATATATATATATATATATATATATATATATATATATATATATATATATATATATAGCTATGGATATATATTTATATAGCTATGGATATATATAGCTATGGATATATATATATATAGCTATATATATATATATATATATATATATATATTTATATATATATATATATATATATATATATATATATATATATATATATATATATATATATATATATATATATTTATATATATATATACACCCCTTCCCCAGTGACCCATAATGAAAATTATTAGAAAAAGAACAAGACAAAATTACCTGAAACTGTCAAATGCCCTGGTGAATGTTTTCAAAATGTCCCTTACCCCCAGAGAAATATTTACCCCCATCAAACAGATACTGTTGCCAAGCAATGTCACGATCACAAATATTACCTGCAACCTAGGCTGTTGTGATACACAAATCAAAGTAGCTCTCTCTCCAGTAGTTGTCACTCAAAGCATCTCAAACTATCCCTCAATCATTTCATACCTTGTCCTTCTAATTCAGTGACAGATTTAATTGCTTAAAACTACCTTATAATTCAACAATCATAAGTCACAATTTCACTTTCTAAAGAAATAAAAACTTCATTATTCTTTATTTCACCCCTTTACCAAACCTCCCCAAAACCTTTATCTCTCAAATAACTTTATTTGCCCACAAAATTTACAGTTCATCCTATGTATATTTACATCAAGCGAGCCTTTCTCAATTTTGGTGCCTATTTTGTTGAGGGGAATAACAATTCATTATTAAAGTGAAGTTTTGAAACAACACTAAAACTGTGTCCTGAACAATGAAGGGTTTTTTGGAAAAGGGTTAAGTCAATTTACTTTATGACAGCATTTGTGCTCTTAATGAATGCAATAGAGAGAGAAGCACAAGTTCTTTAATGCAAAAACTACCACTTATGCTCCAGTTTTTGAATTTTAATCTATTTGATAAACAGAAAAGCAAAAAAACTTTGCAAACAATAGGCAGGCAACTAACCATGGTTCACTTTCACTTCATCAACTAAAGCAACACACAAAGGCTTAAAAAGTACTCAGAGAGTCTAGTAAGGCCAGTCTAGAATTTTATTTTGTTTGCTTTCTTTGTTTAAGAGCATCAAATGTTGGTTAGCACAGCCATCTTTGTTAGAAATGGGCATATTTTGTTTCCGGGCTTTTGCCAAGCAAAGTTCCATGACGTTTTGATGTATGTAAAGTACATGACTTTATCGGTAAAAGACAACTCAAGAATTTCTATATGTAAATGTTAGAAATTTGTTCTTAAAATTTAGCCAGTGATGACTTTTAGCTCCATCAGATTGAGGGAGAAATTTGCTCTTGGCTATAACATTTTCTAAAAGAAAATACCCGTCTATTACCAAGCTTGCTATCAAAATGTTCAGGGTTAAATTTATCTGAAGAGCCCCAAAAGGAAGTCATCACTTCAATTTGAATTTCTTCAGGGACATTTTTTGGACCTTTTAACGTTACTTTTTTACTAAAAGTTGACTGCTTTTAATAAAAGTATGACTTCTTTTACTACAAGTTTGACTGCATTATGATCAAGTTTTAAAAAAGATATCTAACAAAAATTCAAAAGCACAAAATAGCACTGGATACTTTATTAATCCCAGAAAGAACAGTCCTCTTTTATTCTTTTAAATGATAACCAAAAACAAACTTCAAAATAAAAGATAATTGAATACTTCTAATTACTATTTAAATACCTTTGAATCACTTACATGTATCAAATTATTTTGCCTCCCTACAAAACATATCACTTTAAACAGAAGGAAAATGAGCGGTACTTCTCTGAATCTAATCTTATATCCTGATTCCATAGTTTGAAGCTGACATACAATATGTAAGATCAGGGAGTTGGATCAATTTCTTTACAAGTTGAACAGAAAATATTCTCAGCTCAAATGACCTTAAAAGAGCAAAAGTTAAATCATCTTGCAGAATTGGACATAAAAACAATATCATATTAACACATGATCATAGAAAACAATTAGCCACTCAAAGCATAGATCCTGAAGCTACAGTAAGCTAGGGTAATTGCTACCAACTGAAAGATTTGTGGGCTGTTGGTTGAATCAGGGAGTTGAAATGATAGAAAGAGATCAGGGCGATGAAAAATGGCTCTAAAAAAGGATTTGAAGAATTTAATAAAAGGTATTGTATTGTCAGCACTTGCCATATTCTAATTGCTTCTCTCTCTTTAAAACACTTCAAAGGGAATAAGAAATGGAAAACAGGTTTTTCTAATTTAAAGTCCAGTTATCATGTTAAGGTAGGCCACTGTAGAAAAGACTTACTAGTATAGAGCAGATTAATTTGTCATGTGGAAATTAATTTTCTTGGACTAGATTCCCTCTTTAAAGAAATAAATAAAACATGGCGATATAATTTCAATAATTAAGTTTACCCTGAGAGTTACCATTTTAGAGATTTGAAATAAAGGAAATGTTTCTGGCAGATTTCTTTATGAAGGTGCCACTATGTTTAAATTTTAAATCTTTTAACTTGACAAGGTAAGTCACATCCAAAAATTCCCTAAAGAGAGCTAAGGGAGAGGGGGAAATGCTGGTCCGAAAGTACCCACCCCTTTACACCCACCACAGATTTCCACCCTTTTGGGAAATGTCATAAAAAGGATCAATATATTTCAATTTTCAGGCATGTTGTCTCATCCTGCTCATGATGCGAATCACTCCGTCACTGCGGACCAATCCGCCACTTTCTTTCACCAGTCTGGTAAATCAAATTCCAAGAAAGTTGCTAAAGCACTCTTGATGATATCAACAAAAGCACACATCAGCATACAAATCATTTGTGTGTGCTTTGCAAGTGTCCTGTCTATAGTGTTAGGCTTAACTAGCAGCAATGTAATTGCAGCGAAGCATTTACTTGCAGTGATGCATGTTCCTTCTTTTTAACTTTCAGGCCACTACAACAGAAGATTCTTAAATGGGTCTAGGGTAGAAACTTACAAAACCTATCTTAATACTTGTCTTACTGACAAGGGATAAGAAATGCTTAACAAAAAAAGTATTTAAGAATCATTTCAGTGTTAATTCACTGTTTGTTTAACAAAAAAAGTATTTAAGAATTATTTCAGTGTCAATTCACTGTTGTCATCTTTGTAGATGCAGTAATTTAATTCAAGGGAGTTATGGTGCACCCTAAAAACTCTTCATATCTGCATGAAAAGAGCAAATTGTACAGTTAATTTCAAATCAGAAAGCCTTCCAATTAAAAGTGACATTAATTAAAAAGTAAATTACCTGTACTAATCAAATATGTAACAATTCTTTATGTAAATACTGACTTAAACTAAGTTATTTATATCCTGAAATAGATATCAAGCTGTAGAAAAACCAGAACAAAAGGTTTTATGGTTCCAAGGATTTAAAAATTTTTAATGCTGATTGATTTTTATTTCAAAAAACTGTAATGTCATTGCATGTCTTGATATGACACTGACATGAATCGTTCTTGCTGTACCATGCTTACAAGCTCTTTTCAACAAAATCATTTTAAGCCCCTGCCCACTACGCATATTAATAAAATTACCATTTTTGTTCCATGAACATGCACATATGAGCTAACAACATAATTATACCAAATGTGAAACAAAGCAGACATACGGTTATTAAAATATGAGCATTTCAAAATATTTACATGAAGTCCCGCCTACTAATTAATATGCATGACATCACCACCAAAAACAATAGGGCACATCTAGACCATAGGTTACATGTGTACCACATATAACATGAATCCAGTGTATTGATCTTGAGATATAGTGCTTACGAACTTGCTGTCACAGACACACACACCCATATCTACACACGCCAGCATGACTGCATAGGTTTCTTATGATATTAGCATCGGAACCAAAAATGAGTATTTTTATTGTGTCATTGAAAATATCAATACAATTAGAAAATAGAAGACTTAACATACATGAAAGAAATTTAATTTCAAAACAAAAGGCATCCCTACAAATTCATGCAAGGAAAGTTGAAAAACCTCCTGCAAGGCATTAACATGAAAAGTGGAGCAGCGATCATCTTGAAACATTTTCAACCTCTTCTCAAACCTGCTTCCTCTATTTTTAGAAATTATTTACCTTCTTGAGGTTGTCATTAGCTACAAGGTTAACTAATCTGAATATTTCTTTGTATTGAAGCATATATATCAGGTTTAAACCAAGGAACTTGCTGGAAAATTCAAAAGTGGGTTAAGAAATTTTTGTCATTTTGGTGTAGATACAACAACAAATACAATGTGCAATGTGTAATACTTGCAATACATGTCACTTCACATAAATGATCTGGACTGCAAAAAAAAAAAAGAGCTCAATTTGTGGATAAAGAAACTGCCACATTTCTGGACCCGATGTTCGTCCACAGCACAGCGATGATGACCACAACTTCACTTTGACCATCTCTGTATGTGTGTGTAGTGGCTGAGAAGTCCAATTTGGGCATGGAAATTTTTTGACACATGTGGCACACGTGAGCTGAATTGGAGGAGGTGACATTTACAGCTCTGGCTTTGCGGGTTGCACGTTTCTCTTGGGCTCTTGAGAATCGCCTTTCCTCTGGGGAACTGGGCCCTTTTTGTATCATGCTGCACCAGGATGTGCGGTTAGCAGCAAGGTCCCATGACTCAGTAGTGATATTAAGTTCTTTCAAAAGGTTTTTAGGTTGTACTTAAAGTGTTCCTTTTGACCTCCAAGAGTGTGTTTTCCTCGTAGAATTCCCCATTCTTATTACTGGGCCTACAAGAATGTGGTTTTCAGTTTGGAACTCTATTGACGAAACATTAAGTTTCTCAAAACAAAAAGAAAAATTGATGTACCAAACATTTTCAGTTTGGTACATAGTAGCATATTTCTAAAGAGCGATCATATTTAAAATCATTGAAGCAATATTCACTGAATAATTCCCTGGAAAAAGCATATTTTAGTGAAAAAAATCCTTATATAATACACTTAACTTACATTGATCTGGACTAAAAAAAAGCTCAATTTGTGGATAAAGAAATTGCACCTACAGTAATAATAAGAATTTCATTCTCAGTTCTGCACATAGCATATTTCAGGGAGCTATCATATTAAGATGATTAACATTACTGAAAAAAGCATACTTTTGTTAAACAAAACCCTTATCTACCCTCAATAAGTTTAAAACTGGGAAAAATTCTGGGAGGGCAAAATTCGAGAGAATTTGACAATCTTGTGATGCCCCTCTGCATCACAAATTGCACATATACATGTAAAAAATTTATCTGCATTTACACAATTTTGAGATTGGTGGTACACCAATTTGACACATTTTTTCTTTGATATTAGGACACACGTGTGATAAAGAACTCCATGGGATCAGTCCCCTGGACCCAAAGGTAGCCGAAGTCTGGTGTCAAGTTATCAACTCATTATGCACTTCACCCTAAACAATCCAACTTTGTTAGGTCTCCTTGTTCAGATTATACAAACCCACACTGAACACCCTCTCACCCTAAACACATATAACTGCTTTATTAAATTTTTCTTTTTGTTTTGAGAAACTTAATGCTTTGTCAATGGAGTTCCATATCCTTTCTTAAATTTGTTTCATGCCAATGCAGGAACTTTACTCCAACCCCATAGCACTGCTATATCTTACTCACTCTGGTGTCAACTCATTATACACTTCAGCATAGCGAACCTCCGACTACCTTTGTTTAAGTCCCCTGAAGCATAGCTGAGAGAGACAGAACAATTATGCCAGAACAATAAATCACTTCCTACTCTGTGCCTCTCAAACAACTACTGTCTATGGTTTCCAGTTCAAGATTGTGAACCGAGTCAAATACATGATGATAGAAAAAGACCTAAATATTTTCACCAAAATCTTAACAAAACTTGAGTTTCTTTCAAGAACTTCAGAATTCCCACAGTTATCCATGAATGCAAGGTTGATTTTGCCACTGCTAAATCAAAGACCTACTTCCAACACAAATTCCGCAAAACGTGTTTCATAGTTGCCAACATGAAACCAACTCATCACGTAAAAGTATTAAATGTTGCGAGATACAATTCCTCCAGGGAAATTATCTTGGAATCGGCAATTTGCTCACTTGCAGCATGCCACCTGCATTAATTTTTCCACTTTCAATCCATATCTTTAAGTTGTTTTAATTTTTTCTATTAGGATAAAATTTCGAAACAGTGTGCATATGCAAATAATGGAAATCAAGCTCCATGTAGTTTTCACTTTAGACTGCAGTTCTCCTATGGAGGAGGCCTTCGGAATCTTTAAATTGCTTTTATATCAAATATCATTGTATTTCAAGGAAAAGAACATGAATCTTTCATTAGGTTTCTTTTGTTCATATTCTAGAAAAATATGTTATTAGGTTTTAGCCACTGGCCTTTCCTCACTTAAACTAGGCTTTCTTTTCTTCAAAAACAAATGTTTGTGGCAAGAAAGTACATAGAATCAATAAACTTAAATCCACAAAATAATACAGAAGAAAATACTTCTACCGGAATATTTCAGTAAGATGTTGGAAAAACAAAATTGATTGAGACAGTGGAACAACTAGGGTATCTGGAAACTGGGGCATTTGTTGGTTGGAGATGGGGCACATAATAAACCCATCACACTGTTACTGCTTGAGGGGTACTCCCAAAAGCAAGAGTGTTTAGGTCCATCAGGCTTATCAACCATATTGTTGCTCCCCTCCCATAAGGCTAGGTAAAGTAACAAACCCATAAAGCTAAACCCACCCATTGTAAATAGGACTAAAATGCTTGCACGGTCTACCGGTTGTGTAACTAAAACCACGGTCTGATTCATATTTTATGAAAAAACAAAAGTACTGAAAATAACCAAATCACTCAAACAAAACAAATTGCCAAAAGATGGTAAAAATCTATTTCAATGAAAATAAAGTTCATGCTTTGAGTGAACATGTTTTTTGTAGCATCTTTTGATATACTTATGAAAATATGTGATATTTATACAGATTCAATCAATAAATATGAATGAGATTGTTTGGAAATAAATTGTCCTGTGTACCTGTAATAACAGGTTCGATGATGCTGTATTTGCGTCTTCTTTCTGGGCTAGTATTTCCCTGACCACAACAAATGTACCTTCAATAAATATAATCCCTTTATTTGAAGTCATGTCCATTCTCCCCTGAGTCCTTTGTCTTTTAAAATACTTGGGAATCCATTATAAATTGTGACAAATATATAGCAAATCACAAGCCAAGTATTACGAGACCATTTACGAATTTACACCCAACCACGCCCTACTGTACTGACTAATCCTATGCATGTACATATGGCTAGTACAAGTTACAACACATTATTCAATGTATCGGCTCCGATTAACGGCCCCTGGATACAAATGAAACTTTGCGTGCATGACCCTAGATTCAAGTGTTGTCATAGTAACATGATTAATCAATGGGTTTGCAAGGGTTGTCGTATCATATTTTTGAAAGTTTTTTTGAGTTTGTGCTGGGAAAAACCGTCACTATAAATAGCTGTAACATGGTTTAGAGGAGGTGAATTAATTTTGTGATCATTACGTAATAACAACTGTACTGTAAAACGAAGATGATAAAATTATCCCCGTGCTATCACCAGCTTGGTTTGTGAATCAAACCAAGCTGGTATGATTCACATTTTACAATGAGATCGCAAGGTGAAAACAACCATTCATTCCCCAAAAGGTTGTATTTCTTCCCCTCATCCCATTTTCATTTGTATAATAAACTTTTGAACAACTGTCAGGTCAAAATTGTTTAGATTGAAAAAGAACGAAAGATTTCATGCATTTTGTTTTGAAAACTTTCTTCCGTTCTCTTGTAATCATGTTTACTTATGATAGCACTAGCGATGGAATCTTCTGTTTCCAATCACATGTTGTATGTAATTGACCCATACTACGTGTTATTCACTTGGGGGTACAAGCTCAATTGATTTCATTGGTTCGAAGTGGAGCGAGGTTATATATATTTTTTTGTGCAGACTCTGTAGATGATAGCCTGTTTGTTGTGTTGGCATGCATAAATTAATAATATTATTCTGCCTTCCCCTCTGCATATTGTTAGAAAGTACAAACAGAATGTTCAAATACAGATGTGTTTTGCCGTTTTTATGATTCTGAGTGACCAAAAATATTGTTTTTATTGTTAATGTTTCAAATCAATGTTGAACTAAATTTATCTTCAAGTGCCAACAAATTGCTTTTGCTTGGGTGCGTGGCCAATGTTATAAAAAGAAAATGTTTTCATAGCTCCTTGCTGAATGAAACAAGGTCCGCTTTAAGTATGGAATACAATGTAATTCATTCAGTTTAATTTCAATCCAGATCTATTCAAATCACGTATCGTATTATCCGTATAGAGATTGCAGGTAATACACTTTTTTTCCCTTCATTTTGAAGAAGAAAATGCAAATTTGGTGGGGAGTGGGAAACTACTTTCATAGCGAGCATTTTCTTTTCTGCCTTATTACACTCCCGTTCACACAGTTTTAGTGAAAACCATATAAGGCTATTATATGGCGGGAACCTATGGTGGCTTAAGTATAAGAGAAAATGCCACAGAGATGCACAAACAAGGCATATTTAAAGTAAAAGTATAGCAAGAATGATTACTGAACTTGAAAAATAACAGGTTCCATGATTTATGAGGATTTTTTTGGTTGAATTATTTTTCAGTTTTTTTCTTTAAATAGGAGCCACGGCCTGGCCATGGTTAATGTTAGTGCCTGGCCATGGTTAATGTTAGTGCCTGGCCATGGTTAAAAGAAAATGTTGAATATCAAGTGGGTGGGATCTGAACTGTAAGATTTTCCTGCCATAGGCTAAATGACAAACCAATATAGAAAAAGTTGTAGATGTCCAAATGTTTGAACTACAATCAAAGTTTAGGCCATGGCTGCATTAGCTTTTAACCCAAAATAGCAACAATGAAGAACACCTTCAGCAAATCTGTTTTTAAAACTTGAAAGTGAAGAAAAAAGTATATACTGTACCTGCATACAGTGACATCAATGGTCATTGGCCACACCCAATGAAAATTAATTTTATATGCAAGTCTCGACACCTCTCCCTCTACTCTATATACAAGATGTAAGTATTACAAACTTCATACTAGGATTTAGGTGCTGATATATATGAGAAAGGTATGACTTAATTTTTACATTTTTTCTCAATATATGTCAGAAGAATTTGTTGAAAATACAGAAAAGACTCTAATATTTATTATCACTACATGATGAAATATTACATTCTGTAATCTGTCAGGATATGCAATCGGATATGCATTAAGCATTACGTGCTCTTATGGGAATCTAATTTCTGGAACTTTCAATTTACTTTACTGAAAATAAAAAATTGTAAGAAAGCATCAGATTCTTGGGAGTATACATGCATCAATTTTTGTCGGCAGAAATTAATTTGGTAATGTTCATATCAGACCAAATTCATTATGTTCAAGGAGATATTTTTGTGATCTATTTATTCCTGTATGGAATCAAGTAGAAGACGTAAAGTTCAGGTAAAAGGAACAACAACAGATTATAAGCAGTTGTTGCACAATGTCAATTAAGTTTTATTCATCAGATCCCTTCAAGAAGACATTTCAACACTTGGCATTTATGATTTTAGGCTTTAAATTCTTAACAAGTGTGTTGATTGTTATATTCAATTTCAATTTATTCATAAAATAATTGCTTTTACCCTTTTTTTTTCTCCATAGGTATGATGCTATGCATCAGAAGAATCTTGAAGCACATTTATTCTGGCCTTGCTGTTGTCAATGATCTTGTAATGATGTAAATGAAGAACAATGTTTCCAGGATTGGCACCCAATTGTTCCTTGGAGAGAGAGAGGGGGGAGGGGATGCTTATAACAATCCAGGACAAACTGGCTGGGGGGGGGGAACTTCTAATAAAACTGTACAAATACAATGGATATCATTCTGACTCACCGTCCCAGAGGAGTGGTCAGAGTAAGTGGGAATACCAACAATTATCAAAAAAATAAGATGCCGTTGAACATCAAAATCAACTCTTAAAGGCAATTACACAATGTCCAAACCACTTACACTTTGTGAATTATTTACCATCTTTATCTAACTGCCACAGATTTAAAACGGCAAAATATTGAGAATTAATTTTGCACTTACAACCCATAGCCAAACTATAAAATGAAAATTAAATAAAATACGTACAATTTTATTGAAGAAATAATACAACACTTATTTCACATAGTACAAAATACAAGATACAGTAAACAGCCAAGCCTAATCAACTTAAACACACTTTCAATCATACTTGTACAAAACTCTTGAAATAGCATCAACTATTGAAAATATTACCATCTACCAAAAGGAAGTTCTGAATCAGAGTTTAATTGGAAGGAATAATTTCCAAATACATATTTCTTTGGAAGAACTGAGCTTTAAATGCCGACACCTTTTGTGATTCACTCAATATTTCAGCCACGGAACAGGTGGATCAGGATAATATCTAACGAGACTAACAGGGATTCACTCATCTCATCATGCCCACAAGAGAATTCATTCTTGACAGGAAAACCTGTCTTTCTAAATCTTACTCAGCCAATTTTTCAAAAACAAATTATTTCTTAAAGAAGTTCTCCTTCTTGTAGAGGCCTTTCTTTTTAAAAGTTAAAATCCGAGCGCATCATGAATATTTTCGGAAGCTTATGTTTCATCATAAATTGAAAGATTAATTAAAATCATATATGGGTGGATAATTATGCTACCATGAAAAAATGTAGTGTATAAAGTGGGTTAAAATCATAGTATGGGGATGGGGATGATGGGAGATATGCTACCATGAAAATAAGGTGGGTAAAATCATAATATGCAGGATATGCTACCATGAAAAAAGTATGTATAAGGTGGGTTAAAATCATAATACAGGGGATATGCTACCATGAAAAAATGTATGTATATGGTGGGTTAAAATCATAATACAGGGGATATGCTACCATACAAAATTGTATGTATAAGGTGCATTAAAATCATAATACAGGGGTTATGCTACCATGAAAAATTGTATGTATCTTGTTAAAATCATAATATAAGATATGCTACCATGAAAAAATGTATTAAAAGGTGCATTAAAATCATAATACAGGGGATATGCTACCATGAAAAAATGTATGTATCAGGTGGGTTAAAATCATAATTTGAGGGATATGCTAACATGAAAAAATGTATGTAAATGGTGGGCTAAAATCATAATATGGGGGATATGCTACCATAAAAAAATGTCTTGTATATAATGTATAAGGTGGGTTAAATTAATAAGGTGTGGGAGGATAGCTAACATGAAATATGTATGTATAAGGTATGTTAAATTCATGAGGGAAATATGCTACCATATTTTTTTTTATTGCATAAGTTGGGTCAAATAACAATATGGGGGATATGCTACCATGAAAAAATGTATGTATAATAATATGGGGATATGGGGATTAAATAATAATATGGGGATATGCTACCATGAAAAAACTGTATTACTATAAAGTGGGTTAAAATCATAATATGGGGGATATGCTACCATGCAATTAAAACATTGCATTGTATAAGGTGGGTTGTAGGGCAAGTTTAAAGTGGAGCATTCATGAAAATGTAGATGATTGATAAACACAAATTTGCAGATGGACCGGGAAAAAACCAGTAATTTGGGGCAACTACCTGATCTCTATTTTCATAATCAGTTTTTCATTTTTATCATCAAATTTTGTAGCCAGCAAAATGGTGGGGGTGGGGACTTGTCTCTGCCGTACCTGGGGTATCTAAATATTTCCTTCACAATTTCTGCAGGTTATGACATTTGCAGATGCAACCTCATTTTCCTCCCACCAAACTTCTTTAACTTCAAGGATTTATTTGGAGTTATTCTCCCAGTTCTGCACAATCCCCATTATTAACGATACATCACATATCAATATCATATAGAATGATAAAATTAGTTTGAACTGATTCTAAAGGTGTTTTATGGTTTACAATCTACTGTTTTTAGTCAAACTCCTAATCATGCCACTGAAACTTGGCATAACACTTCAAGAAATCAGTTCAACTCTTCTCAGAATAGAACCAAAGTAAATAATCTTGACATTTAGACTGCAGGCTGTTCAGTAATATTCCTGTTTTCTTCCAATACTTCTTGCAAAATATCATGGATGACATTTGAAGATAATTTTCATTTATTTTTAACTTCTTTTGTATTTTGAAAATTAAGTTACTAACCCTTCACAACAGTGTCACAGTTGTCTTGTAATATTGTATAGAATTTATTTTAAGATTCAAATTTGACAATGTTTAATGTACCTCTGCATGGAAAACATATGAACAATCTTACTGCCAAAGATCCAGTACTGAATCATTACAACAATCTTACTGCCAAAAAGTATGTTAAAAAAACAAAGAAAAATTAAGCCCCAGATCTACACACCCACTAAAAGATGTATATATATATATATATATATATATATATATATATATATATATATATATATATATATATATATATATATATATATATATATATATATATATATATATATATATATATATATATATATATATATATATATATATATATATATATATATATATATACATATACATATATATATATATATATATATATATATATATACATAAATAAAAGTAAAAGAAATAAAAGTTACCACTAGCAGACTGTTATGGAAGTTATTTTACCTTGATATTCCTTCAAGTGAGAATATAATCCTTTCACGATCACATCTCCTATTTTCATTCACAACAGAAAACTTATATCCATCCAGATGCAGTTTCTACACATTTTCAAGAAACTTTTTATCGTCCAAAATGTTTCCTTACACTCTCTTCTACTTCCATGGTAAAAAGTAAAGCTGAGAGAAAATGTGTGAGTGTACTGTCTACAGCACATCTCAAAAACTACCACCAGATGAAGCGTTAACCTCGCCCTGCAGACTATTACATCAACTGAGCATGAACAATAGTATCATTTACAAATCAAACCATTCATGCAAGTCAACAGGCAAAGACACAACAATTAATTCACCTGTAACTGTTAAAATAAAACTCCTCCAGTGAAAAGAGACCCAAATGACAAAACTTTATCAGCTGTAATTGATACAGTGATAATCAATAAGAAATGATATGAATAATAAGTAGAATCCAACTCCTTGGGCTATAATGTGTATCAAATGAGCATCTGTTTAAGTGTTATTTTGGTTAGGGGAACTGTTTCCTGACAAATGTAACATGGGAACTGCTTCCTGATGCATGAAGTCACTTGATCACGTTATTTGTAGCTGTATAGTTTTAAAAGCTTTTGTTCTTGACAAAAGTAACATAGTGCAATGAACTCGATTACAAAAGGAGTAAATATTACATTTAATTACTGAAGATTAAATAATGAGAACATGGATTCATGCTTTTACTTGGACACACCATTTAATGGTAAGTGTGATGTGCTCTAGATCACTTACTTCCAGAACCAACGTGCCTATATTCTGATTAAACTTTGTTTGATGAGAGTTTAACGGCACCGCAACAGCAAGGGTCAAATTGTGCCTGAGAGGTTAGATCATTCAAGAGGTAGGAAGGAGAGTAAACAGGGGAGATTATTGAGGAAACACGAGGACTAAAAGCCAGAAGGCTGGGATCGAGAGAGGGGGTGTATGGGTGGAAAAATCAAAGTTGAATTTGGAAATGGCAAGAATACGAATAATTATTGAAATTAAAGGCATATGGATGCCTACATAAGTATTATTCAAATTCAACATGGTGAAAAATATTCCTTAATGTGATATCAGCCATGGGCAAACTGAGGTCTGAGATGCATATATTATGAGGATGATGATTGTAATAGACTATTTGGGTAGTGAAAAATGTTTTGACCAAATGCATGATTTTAATAAGATAAATTCTGTTCAAAGTTTTTTCTTTGATGACAGTTTACAGCATCATTTAAGTCTGAAACCATGGGATGGCTATAACCTTATCATAACATATAGTATATATGGCAATAAGGTATTGTACTCAACTTTTGTGTGTGGGTGTGTGTGTGTGGGTGTGTGTGTGTGGGAGGGTGAGTGGGTGTGTGTACACAATTTTGTGTCATGTGTACAGAAAAAAACATACAAGAAATCATGTTGAAACTTGATGGGAGGGTGTAGGGTGAAGCGAACTTGTGTCCCACACAAGTTGGGTCATGTACCTTACAGGTCAGAGGTCAAATAATGGATTGAAAATGGTCAATTTTGTGTTGTGCTTCCTGGCATAACTTTACGTGATATTGGGTTGGTATTTGGTGGAAGGTGATGCAAGTATCCTGCACAAAATGGAACATGTCACTTAAAGGTCAGAGGTCAAATAGCTAATCTAAAATGGTAAATTTTGGTTGATCGCGCGTGTTATGGAAAAACTGTAAGTGCAATTGGGTGTCTACTTGGTGGGTTGATGGAGGATGATGTAAAGTTGTGTGTTTGAAAAGTTGTGACATGTCACTCAAATATTCAAGGTAAATTCTATGATGCATCTCATTGGAAAAGCGTAATTGCTATTTTATTGATCTTTGATGGGTTGGTGTCTAGAGTTTGTTAATTGGTTGGTTGTTGGAGGATGAGGCAAGGTTATGTCCCACACATAATAGTAAATGTCATTAGAAGTTTAAAGGTCAGAGGTCAAATAATTGATTTAAAAATGGTAACTTTTGTGTTGTGCTTCCTGGGATAACTGTAAGTGTTATTGGGTTTGTACTTGGTGGGTTGATGGAAGGTGATGTAGGGTTATCTTCCTTACAGATTAAATGGGACAGATTATATAAAGGTCAAAGGTCAAATAGTGATATTAAAATGGTAAATTTTGGGTGCAATTGGGTTGTTACTTTGTAGGTTGATGCAAAGTTCTCAGAAAAGATGTGACATGTTACTTCAAGGTCAAAGGTCAGGTCAAATAAGAATGGTAAATTTTGTGTTGAATTTTTTTGGAAAAATGGATATTGATATTTTATTGATCCTTGATGGGATGTCCAGTTTGTTACTTAGTGGAGGGAGATGCAAGATTGTATCACACATAATGGGAAAGGTCATTTAAAGGTCAAAGGTCAAATAAATTATTTAGAAATAGTAAATGTTGTGTTGCACCTCCTGGGATAACCATAAGTAATATTGGGTTGGTACTTGGTAGGTGATACAGGGTATGTACCACACAGATTGTGACAGGTCATTTAAAGGTTAAAGGTCAGAGGTCAAATAATTGATTTAAAATGGTACATTTTGGTTGGTTGCCTGTAATGCAAATATTGCAAGTGCAATTGGGTTATTACTTGGTGGGTTGATGACGGATGATGAAAGGTTGTTTCTCAGGAAAGATGTAACCCATCCCTTAAATGTCAAAGCAATGTTACTAGCTGGGTTTGTGGAAGGGATGTAGTGTTCTGTCTCGCACATGTCATTTAAAGGTCAAATGTCAGAGGTCAAGTAAGTGATATGAAACGATCCACATTATGTCATGTTTTCTGGAAAAACATTTGATCATTTTACAAATTATATGTGGCAGAGGTGATAAGGTCAGCAACTCTGTGGATTGTCATCTTGTTTAACTTGCATTCATTCATCCACCCAACTTTACCAACATCCACCAATTTTTATAACCTGTAGTTATCAAAGATTTATAAACAATAACATTTTAGGAGGCAAAACAGGTTAACGAATATTTGAAAAAAATACTTATTGGTCTGGAGCTGCTTTAATTTCCCTTACTTTATTTTTAAATTCTGACATAAAACATTTTGCCAAAACATGGAACACACTCTTAAAGTGCAATAAAATAATATAAAAACAAGAAAGAAAGAAACTTAAAAAAACCTGAGAAATAATTCTTGATGGACGTCTTAATCGGCAACACCTGCATGGAATTAACATAGAACGGATCAAATGAGAAAAACAATTAGACTCAAGTCAGCCACTTTCACACCTTCACGTAACCACAAATCTGTTCTCAGACCAAGAATCCTTGATTTACAGTGTGATACAGCTTAGCCGGACAAAAGAAGCCTTATTTCAAAAGAAGTCTTATTTCAATCAAAACACAATATTTCATAATCGACAATTAATATCCTAGGTATTATTTGGAACAAAAGTATTCTGTTACGGGTTGGAACTTGTCCAAATCCGTTCCATTCAACTTAATGCAGTGTCGTTACCGCCAGTTTATTCCCCATTCATCCTCCATCAAGCAGAAAATTTAATTAGTTTGTGACAAGCTCAGTTTCAATGACTTTACCAACTGTGGAAATAAAATAAAATTTTATTTTCAGTCGGAAGATGAAAACTAGTTACAAGGGAGTTCTAAAACGATAAATATGCCCAATGAAAATAAGAGGCTTGTGTGCAGTACCATATCTATATTGCAAAATGATATATTTCGCCAGTAAAATTTTGAGATATAAGATAAATATATTGCATAAGTTACAAAGTTTCCATGGGATAGGACTTAAGGATATGAGATATAAAACACTGAGGTAAGAAAAAACAACTCATATTCATATTTGATTTATAAATACACAAATAAAGAATCAAATAAATGAAATATGAGAGATTTTCTATCCAAGCATTTTAGGAAGTTTTAGAGGGAATCCTATTTTGAGAAAATTGCTTGGCACGTACCCTATCGGTAATTGTGCTACATACTAAGTAACGTCACTTTCGCAGCAGTTATTGATGGGCTCTCATCAGTCAATGTGCAAGTAGTAAGACCAATCAATATGCTCAATTGCATTGCATTGCAATATCTCCGTTAACACAATAACTGGCCTTTCATTAAAGGTGACCTGACATTTTTTGACCTGGGAGAATGACATTCTTTCTTGGACTTCACTCGATCAGGTGAAACAATGGCACTAGATATGGGGAGCGGTAGGACAATTAAAGAGGGAGGCTCGTCTCAGTAAAATACGGTAAAAATGGGGGGATACTATATTTTGACGTCACTTCCGGTTGTGGAGGCAAGATCCGATCCTCTGTCTGTTTGTACAGCCAGACACTAGCATGTACGTTGTGTGTGCAGAATTACATACACAGCGCATTACGTTACTGTGACGAGAAACTTATTTGTTTTTTTCAATGCTTTTTTTGTCAGAAAGCGAAAGTGAAATTTTAGTAATATAATACTACAATGATAGTCACCAAATGAAAATTACTGAGAGAAAAAAAAAGAAGAAGATGAAAGTAAAAAGTCAAAATAAACGATTCTACCGGGGCTCAAACTCACGACATAATTTGAAGAAAAAAACGTTACTTGCGATCGCCGCAACCATCTGGGCTATCTCGTGTGGTGACCTTTAGGGCGTTTTAAATAACTATAAACCTTGCAATACGAGACAACGAATCGCGCAGCAAAATTTCAACCAATCAAACAATTTGAAAGGACTTCTAAATATTGTGCACATATGACGATACTGCCTCTTTGAGGGACTATAGTTCCCACTATTTGGGATGTCTTGGTTTGGTCCCTCACTTTCAGGCAAACCCAATTTACATTCAAGCAGTACGATATCAGCAAAGTGATTAAGATGAAAAAAACTGTGAATTTACGTATATGTAGAAAACCAAAAGAAAATGAAAAAGGATTGATTTTGTTATTGCAAAGTTGCATACTTTATCCAAAAAAACAAAACATGAAACAGTCGGTTATTGACCAATTTTGATGTTCCAATATGATTTTCAAACATTTGTAAGTTACACTAAAAGAAAACATGTCTCGGGAACACACCCATAAACACGGGAAACAAACTCAAGACACAAGACAGAAAAAAATACCATCCTTTTCTATAATTCTAGAAAAAATATTTCCAAAAAATTGTCATGAATGATTAGGTCACTTAAAAGAAGACATATATGTACTAAGTATTAAGGGAAAAAGTGTCTTCACAGAAGATTTGCAACCCTCATTAGTGTTGACAGTACATTGTCATAATTCAGTTATATATGATTTCCACTTAAGGACTTTCACCCAAAAGAGTTGCAATTTTGTCAAAATATTAAAGTGGTTTGGAGAAAAATATCACGTTTTTAACTTAAAGTGGATAAAAGATCAAGTTTTTAACATAAATGTACTTTCTTCCCCTATGTTGGTTTTCTACAAAGGGATTGAGTTGAAAATACATTTACTATAAAAATGATTAAACTAACTTGAACAATTCACTTGCCAATGTTGCAGACATACATACTACAGCTAGTGTATACAACTCTTCTTCACTTTTGCTGAAGCCTTTTGGAATTTGCCACTAGTAATTCACTGATCACATGCATAAAAGTTCAGGACCAAACATGCATAAAAGTTCAGGACCAAAGTTTTCTGGGGGTGACCAAGCTATTTTGCCGGAATCAGAATTTCCCATAAATTCGTGATATTTTAACTGAGTTTCATTTAATATTGTTTTGTTTTTATAGTTTTTGTGGTGCACCAATTCATTGATTTTTGTGTCATTTGTATCCTATTCACTTTCTGTTATGCTAAGAAATATCCATTGATTTTGTCTGAATTTCCTAGTTTCATAAATTGAGGAAGGGCCAAAGTGCATCCTCCCCTTTCCAAACCTGCATGCCTATGACAATGTATAATAACATTATTCTTGCTGACACAAGGGTGAATATGTAAGCTGCTTGACACACAAACTACACCATATTTCTTTAAATGAAGAAAACCAGCACAGGCACAGTCCTTAAACCTACCCTTTCAGCAACTGTCATAATTATGAACTTTCTTCCATAACTTTCATCCACATCCCTTTACACAGGATGACTAAAGCGCGCTTCTTCTCTAATGTATTCATTACGGCACAATAAATATTTGTTAATCCCTGACATAACGGTCCTCCTGAGACTTACCTCTCATTCATCAGCAAATTCAAAATAAATTCACAAAATTAGTTGCTTCTTTATTTCATTTCTCAGCTTTTTTTTTTTCTTCAATATGTTTGAAATATTAAAGGCATCCATTAAGGATGAGTATGGATTTGACGCTCCAACAGTAAGGGACGGGATGATATACAGCAGATTTCACAAGCTTGGAAGTTGAACATCTTAAAAATAGATTACGTCCATCCTACACCAACTAAAAGAAAAGAAGTAACAATGCCGTTTGCGAGCAACATATGACTAACTGTAAGCTAACAGCTTGCATGTGTTTCAAACTATATGAAGATTGCTTCGGTCATGGTTGAAGAATCATTTTAATTAAAATGAATTGTTCATGTTTTTGTTTTCTTTCTGTTTCTCATGTTCCAATTAATGAACCGTTCATTGACAGAGAGGGGGCTACATCTGGGACACTTATGGTGATGGAATTTCTGAGATTCTTCCATATGAAGTTTATGTTAAACAGCAACTCTTAAAATGGTTACATTAATTGATGAGAAGCATTTTAATGACTAGGTGGATCTATAATTCAGAAGCAGTGCCATAATGTTGTGATTAGTTATAAATCTAGGATTCAAGGGTTACCTTCAACATACCCAGAATACCTTTATATCCAGTGAACAGAATGGCAATAAATTATATGTTCAGAACATGAGTCACTTTTATTATAACCAAATCAATCTGCATAATACTACCAAGACAGTAGATGGTGTCACACCTAATCTAAGTGTCTTATGTCTTGAATAATTTCCATACTCACTGTTAGAATGATTCAAAACTATTAAAATGATTTTTTTACACCACGTAAACATAAACAACTTGCCCACACACCTAATACCCCATCACACACACACTCCCTCACCAGTCCTTGCCACACATCCCTTTCCACAAACCCCCTCTACACACACATCTTGCCCATACACCCAATACCCCAACACACACACACTCCCTGATCACAGTCCTTGCCCACACACCCATTTCCACAAACCCTCTCCACACACACACCTTGCCCATACACCCAAACCCCTTAACACACACACTCCCTCATCACAGTCCTTGCCCACACACCCCTTTCCACAAACCCCCTCTACACACACACCTTGCTCACACACCCATCAACACACCTCTTGCCCACAGGTCTCTACACAGGGGGATGCAACAACAGTTGCCCAGCTATACTAGAAAGTCCCAGTGGAGACTTACATGAACAATAATAATTTGCACAAGCCTGTTTCAAACTTTCATGAAACCAGCATAATCATACCAGACCTTAGATGAACTCAAGAAGTTATGATTTTGAGAGGTGCATGTCTCACCTGTACAGGATGCTCTAGGCAGGCCTGCACCTATATGCATGCATTCTGAATGAATCTATATGCATGCATTCTGAATGAATCTATATGCATGCATTCTGATAAATCTATATGCATGCATTCTGAATGAATCTATATGCATGCATTCTGAATGAATCTATATGCATGCATTCTGAATTAATCTAAATGCTACATTCTGAATGAATCTATATACATGCATTCTGATGAATCTATATGCATGCATTCTGAATGAATCTATATGCATGCATTCTGAATGAATCTATATGCATGCATTCTGAATTAATCTTTTTACGGATCTCACTATCATACCAGAATCGCAGTGCTGATCTGTACAAGAACATTCTCAGTACATAACTGAAATTCAGGAACTCTGTTAACTTTATTTAGTGTATAAGAAAAATCTTACTTTCTATAGGACACTCAGCCGCAAAAAAAAAAGCATGCCTGAATCTTCCTTGGGAATACGGTCTCAATTCTACGAAACAGCAATGAATGACTGCATACGTCGTCTGCGGTAAATTCATCACCATAGGTAATGTTCAACTGAAAAGACCTCAAAGGTAACAAATGAAGGGTAACTTATTGTGCAATGAAGCCTTGGGAATTTTATCTGGTGGCCCCAATGAGCTTTTCAATTTTGTGGGTGCTGACAGATATATGGTTGAGTCATGGGACGTTTAGTGTATTTGACCTCCGCAAAAAGTTGCCAACAATCACACTAAAAGAAAAACAATGACCTTCCGTAGATGGAAAAACAACACCAAAGGAAGGCCAAAAAATGAAATCACACAAAAAGTACGACAAACAAAACCGCAAACACAAGAAAAAGCTGGCCGCTTAAAAAAAAAAAAAAGTGAGAAGGATTTGTTGTTACATTTAGATAAGATAGGGTCTGAGTCATTATTATCGCGATGACAGAGTTAAAAGCGCTTTCTTGCCGCTATCTTAATAGTTTCTTTGGGATGCAAAAGTTATGTGACAAAGGTGATAAATAAGTGCAAAAACAATGGATATCCATAATTATTGCTGTGTGGCTCACCTACACTGGGAGACCAACACTCCCCAAGGCATTGAAACAAATGTATTGTATAGATGAAAATATAAATAAAATAAATTTGTAATACCATGATCTAAATCTAATGTGTATGCCACAAAAATAATGCCATATGTATAGAAAATCACATTTTTAAAGCCATATATTTTTTTACAGAGAAGTTCTTTGCTTTATTTTGCACTCTTTTGGAATCAATAAAAAAATTGAAAAAAAAAATTAAAAAAGGGATAAAGATTCATCATTTTGCTAAAATAAACAAAAATGAATAATTTCATGGCCCATGTAGATTCTCGACTGTTTAAAGTTCTCATGTGAAAGTTAGAATTTCTCAAGCATTCAAACTTATTAAGGAAAGGGGCACCCAAATTTTCAATTAATCTGAAAGTAAGTAAAAGCCACTGCACTATAATTGAAAGACTTGGAAGGACAGCTTAGTTTAATATTAACTAAAAAAAAAGACCCCACAAAAGGTAAACATACAGTTGGTTAATTAGCAACTCTCACCAAATTGTTAAAAAGAAAATTGGATTTTCTCATATTACCATGAGAACCAGCCTATATGCTCTGATTCCGTTCAATATTGTGTTTAATGCATCCTACTTTCATGGATTTACCACGTGCGTGACATTTTCAGAGCAGAAAAGGATTAGCATAAATTCCTCCAAATAATGTTGAGTGAGATCTACTGCGATTGTTAGGAAGCAGATACTGAAGGTAACGCTTTGCTTAGAGAATAAAACAAGTTCTCTCATCTTTTTGAGTAATAGAGGCAGGCACATAGCAAAGGAGGAGGGGAGGGGAAATTTTTGTAAAATAAAAATTAAAAAACAAGTTTCCATCAAACACTGCTGCTGATTTTTTGGAGAAATCTGCTTCAATTTTTGGGACATCTGCTTTTATTTTCAGAAATGTTTCAATGTTTTCCGAAAAATTCTTCAAATTTTTGGCAAATTCCTTCAGGCAATTAAAAAATTAAAAAATTGGACAATTTTCTTCGATTTTTGGAAAATAGTTTTTATTTCTGAGAACAGTCACCAAATTTTTCTTTAGTTTTACCTAATTTTTCGATAACTATACCCATTTGTTTCTATATTTTACCTAACTGTTCTATAATTCTACCTAATTTTTCCTGTAATTTTACCTAATTTTTCAATTTTATGTTAATAATTCCCAATTTTACCTCCCAACCGAGAAGAAAGCATTCAATCTGGAAGGTGAAATCTTCTCAGGGGCTAACTGTCCCCCATATTTCCGACGATATTTCATCAGTTGTCTTCCAAATGTGCCCTCCCCCCCAAATCGCCATGTCTGGCTATGTGCCTGAATAGAAGGGCTTTATAATTAACAACTTAAAGGAAAGGTACCGTCCCATAGATATATTCAGAAGTGAATGTCGCCGTTCTGGTAATGTTACTTCCGGTTTTCAATTTCCCCTATTGATCAAGAAAAATCTGCGATGTTATCAATCACTCATCTGCAAAACCAAACATTAGTTATCACTAACATCACAGATTTCTCTCAATCATTAAGGATAATTGATAACCGAAAGTGATGTTACTAGCACGGCGGTGTTCACCTCCTAATTTATTGATGCGACGATACCTTTTCTTTCAAATGTGAACTAAACCCATTAGTGAGGACATCTTTTTGGTGAATTTTAAAATATTCATTGTGTAGGGAGGGATCCACCCTAAATAACGACAACTTTACTTCACATCTACCTACTGTGGTGTAGCGGTTATCATACCTGTCTACAGACCACGAGGCCCCGGGTTCAATCCTGGGGTGGGTAGACACGCCAGTGCACCACAACTGGTTATCAAAGGCCGTGGACATTGACTTGGTTGTCGATGTTATGTCTGTCCGTACGTCGTACCTGTGATCTCGTCCGGGTCGTATCAAGCGTTTCGTGATAGCATTTGTACTATCATAACCGAATACGCAGGCGACGACCCTGTCATTGTAATTGTGTGTTCAACTCTCTCTCTCTCAAGGACTAGTAACTGACTACCTGTGTTAATGCTATTCTGCTTACCTGACACTGCAGTGCCCAATACAACACAACATACGGAATTCCTCCACATCCGGAACACAATAGAAATACCTAACAGGCTTACTTCCAGTTTTATCTCCTTCAGTGAAGAAATGTTATTGTTTATGAACCTTAGATAACTGCAGTACTTACTATAAATATTGATGTTAGAGTAGTCAAGTAGCTCTCCACAAGGGTAAAAAGCTTTGCTGAATATTCATGAGTCTCTACAAAATTTCACACTCAACTTTTCCGGTCTAGTGCCCCTTTATACTACAACAGATCCAAAAGCATATCTAAAATTACTAACAAATTGCAACAGATTTGCCAACAATGCAAAATACAAAAGAATTAAAGAAATATTCCCATGGATTTTCATTTTTTCATATATGATAGAGAAAGATTTTAGAAACAAAGTGGTGAAAAAACTATGTCAACATCTTATTCCATTTATGAAATTTTTAAGTATTTTTGAACTTGGACAGAAGTGACTGATTGGCAACATCTGTGATGTCATAGAGACAACTTCAACAAAATATCCTTTTGTATTTCTTTAAAAAAGATTTGAATTTTTTTTATCATTGTATTTTACACCAAGAAAAAACAAAATGTTTTCTTGTAAATTATATATTCCACTCATATCTCTATAATGACCATAAGAAATGCTGTTCAATAATGTCAAAAAAGTGTGATTAAATTTATAATACATAAGAACTGTGCTGGAATTGCCTTGATGACATCACCAAGCTGAAGGACATATACGAGGTGTTTTTAAGGACATTTTTCCACTCTTTAAATTGTTATAACTTCTAAATGGAATATTATATTAACATAGTTTTTTCACCATTTTGTTTCTACAAATTTTGTCTATCAAATATGAAAAAAATGAAAATCCATGGGAATATTCCTTTATATATATTCCATATAAGAACATTTCCCACACATTTTAACCCTGGAAATGTATGAAATATTTTTGTTACATGGCAAGTGTAGTTTTATCAAAGGGCTGTCATAACTTTTAAGAAATAAACACCAAAACTTAAATCCTTTTAAAGAAACTATGTTGACAGCCAAAAACAACTTGCAAATGTCAACAACAACAAATCAACAACACAACACAAGAATTTACCCCAATAAATTCAGGTTATCAAACATAAGAATTCTGAAAGTAAAAAAAAAGGTAAAGTTTAAACAGAGGGTAAACTACTGTATATCAGATCAATTAAGTCAGAACCAGACAAGCACAAGATTATTTGAATTGACACCAAAGTGAATATATTTGTATATCTTAATATTGAGTATTAACCCTTTTTATCTTGGCATTACCTTTATAAAGATTACACTGCCAATATGAGGTGTTGACAGATGCACAACTGCTTGCAACACTATCAAAACTAAAAGGTGAGAGATACAGTGATTCCACTCACACTCATGGAATGTCAGTCACCCAGACTCTTGAGAGATAGGCTCTTAGGTGATTTTGAAACACAACTGAAAGGACTAGTAACACCTTTATCAACAAGTTTAAAAGAGCTTTCAATTCTAGGTAAAACACTTATTGAAGTTTTGTAAAATAACTTTTCACTTTCCGAGTTAAATTTGGCTGATCGTAAGTTCTTAGACTTTCCTAATGTGTATTGAAGCAAGGAGTTGAGTTGCCAATCAAAAAGCCCTGATTGATGTATGTCCTAAGATTCTTATGAGCGTCTTAATTTAATTTTTATATTTAAACCATTGATGACTTCATAGAACATCTGTCAAGATAATTTAAAGGAAAGGTATCATCCAATAAATCAATTCAGAAGTGAACGCTGCTGTGCTGTGGTAATATCACTTCCAGTTTTCAATTTTCCCTACTGATCACTGGAAAACTGCAATATTTTACCAATGACACATCCGCCAGACCGGACACAGGGGCCTACATGTGTTATCAAAAACATACTTGCAATCAATGAGGACAATTGAAAACCGGAACTGACGTTACCAGCATTCATTTCTGAATTTATTTATGGAACGATACCTTTCCTTTAAATGCTGAATGAAGGTACAGCGAAGTTAAAAAACAAGTTTTGTCAAATACATGTCAGCCGGGCTTCCTTCAAACCATTGTGATAGTGTTTTAAAAACAATGAATTTACATATTCTCTCATGAAAATGCAGAGTTATTGAACTAACGTATCAACATTTTGCAACTTTATAACCCTGAAAAAGGCTGTCAAATGCTTTTTTAACTAATTTTAGAGGGCTGAGGAAGGAGAATCCCACGCAATAACAAATTGATCTAAGCCAAATTGTGCTGGTAATACGCTTATGATACTTGATGTACATTTTTTGCACTGCACCCATCTTTAGTCAAATATATCATGATGGTAGCATCACCATCAAACAAATTTGATATGCATCATGTAGTAATACGTCCTCACTACCTTTGTCAAACTGAAATTGAATCAAACCAGGTCCCTTTTCCAGTCTTAATCAGATAAGGGTTAAGCTTATTCCTGTCAAAACACGCAAATGTAAACATAGCAGTCTGAGAGGATGTGAAAGCAACATATCATTTCTTGAGAAAAATCCAACTTCAAAAGACGTTGTGCCAAAGAATTAATTATAATACCCTGCATTATACAGCCTTAAGATAGAACTGTAATAAGAATTCTCATCATAATACTATCCTTCGTGAAAATAACTACTGTTGAAGCTGTTCGTTATTTTCAGAGTGACAAGGTTAACTGCATCAACGTTGAGCCAACTTGCCCGCGTTATTCCCCATAGATATCGCTTACTGGATTTTCCATTTCCAAACAGGAACATCCGCTTTGCAATTCAAGATCAAATTGCAAATCTGCTCTTAGGAGAAAGACTTCTTGTCGCTATCTCAACTTTGTACACGAACACTTCCTCTAATGCTTGAAGATCAATATTTTCAAAAAAAGAAAAATCAATAAATAGCAGTTGATTTTAAGCATTTAAAGCATCATTTTCTTATATTTTTGTGTACAAATTAGAAACACAAGCCAAATACATGAAATGACATGTATTCAGCAAAGGGTTTGCTGTGAAATTTTGCACAATAATTTTTTATGTTAAACCATATTTACCAAAAAACTTAACATTAAATGGCTCACTGTTAAGTGTTAATTTGTTCTGTTATTTTGATTCTGTGATTGTCGCCCTCAGTTACAAATATAAAATTGGTGATTTCTGGGTAACCCTCATCCACACAGAATAATATTTTAGTTTAACTTTTTAAATGATTTTCTATTGAAATCAGATGTATTTTCCAACTACTGTATCTACTATACCTTCATTACAATGCATTTATCTGAGAGCTATCCAATTCAAGATTCTTAAAATGTCTTTGCATGGAGAGTTGAGAAATAATAAACATATTCAAGAGGATGTGACATCACAGATTAGCATCTTTTTTACTTCCAGGAAAGCTACAGTATGATATCATTTCCTGCTTAAAAATTTACCAGCACCAGTCCAATACAATAAACTCTTGAAACAGAGGATTTTTCGGTCTCACAGTATATACATACTGTTTTTATCTGTATAGTGTACATTTCGTCAAACTTGATGCCCCTTTCAAAATAAAGGGCCCCTTCACTACTGACCCAATAAATAGTAGGAAAGTGGGCATGTTTCCTGACTTTTCTTTAAAGGATTAGTTCAGAGGTTGAGCAAGTCTATCCTGTATGAAAAAGGACTTCAAATGCAAAAAAATAGTGAAGAAGCATTCAAAAATGTTATTCCGTTAAGGAGCTATTTAAGTTTAAAGTTTAGTATCATTTGTGCAGAAACAACTAAAATCAGATTAGTTTTGATGTCATAGCCTCAGATTCCTCAAAGTATTGATGTATTTTATCATATTTTTTCCCTGTGATCTTGTGGCTTAAAAACCATGGGATATGTCAAAATGGTAGTAAAACTGAATCCAGAAAGGGTATTTATAATATACCACCTGAAGAAAGTTTGAGGACAAATAATTTAAATAGTGAAAGAATTAAATAAACTTTTGTTAAAATACATCAACAATTGTTAAGAATATGAGGATGAAGATGCTAATTTTCCATAGTAGAATTACTACACCAGTCATTTCTACACATATAAGACCAACCTTTAAACTTGGATATCTCCTTGACGGAATAAGATTTTCAACGCTTTCTTCACCATTTGGTTTCTTTTTACGTCTCTTTCATATAAGACGGACATGCTTGACCACTGAACTAATCCTTTAAAGGTAACAAACATTTCCTTTTGAAAGTGCCCCTCAATTGCCCCAAGATTTCTCTTTTTATAAAAATGCAAGGACAACATGCCTTTATTGTGTGCTGTTGATCATTAATTCTATCTACAGAATTTTGTCAGTTCCATATCAATGGGGAAAAATTGTGTCCCCCATTTAAAAATGAAGTGTTTGTAATTTTAAGCTTACTAATCCTATCTACAGACTGAGGAGGGGGAGGGGCACATGTATATGACTTAGGAAGTGCCCTAATAGGTTGTGCCCTTACTTTTCTAAAGCTTCCTACAGCCATGAGCACACTATAAAGTCTTTTACAAGCTAACACACCAAAAATGTTTCCAAACTCACAAACCCAGACAGACATTATTGGAATGTAATAAATTCACATACATACATGTAGTCATTCATATGTAACATTTCAACTTTCCAGTTGCTTCAAAAAAATTGCTCATTAATCAGCCAACAAACTCACTGCCAAATTATAAAGTAATGTAATTGATGTTATAGGACTCTACTTACTTAGTAAACACAACAATATAAAAACAGCGCTTAGACCGAAAGGAAAAACAAACTGCGAGGCAATTTTGCAGGCGTTTACCAGCTTAGAATAAAGAAGAAATTCACTGAAAAGAAGACATAATTAAAAGAACTAATCAATCTGTTTTAAATTACACTGTCCGCTGCCTTGGTGATGAAACACTGTTCAAACAAAACTTAAATAACCCATTCAGGACAACTGATGCCACTTTTTGAATTTCAAAACCGTAGACCTTGATGTTTGCAAAGAGGCAAGAGACAAAGATATCTTCAATTACTCCTCGATAATGAAGACTTTCTTTCAATAGTATATCTCTCGCACTGCGAAATTATGAGAGCTTGGAAACGGTGAATTTCTGAACCAATCTTGGTTAGAAAGAAGGAAGATTATGAGAACTATAATGAAATTGCACATATTAACATGTATTATTGTCATGGCCACATCAGACAAGTTCTTGATTTTCAAGTAAAGAAGCAACTGGCCATAATGTGAGAGTGTGTTACAATATTCAAATACACTTTTTGTGCATGTGATACTGATGGTATTGAAAACCATTTTGTTACAAATGCTCAAATCAACCATAATTATTACGGTTGGTGTTATTTCAAAATTCACATGACATTGCAAAATAAAAAATGCCTCACTTCTTGACTAGGAGCTCCTTTAAAGTCTGGAAACCCTTTACATATGTCAATTTGCAGACCTTCGTACCAATGCGGTAAAGCCTTACATCCTGGGTTCGACTCCCGGTGGGTCTTCAACCAGTGCTCCACAACTGTTTAATAAAACGGCCATGGGCGTCTTGACGTAAATATTCCAATAGAGGTATGTTGGGACATTATACTGTTATAAACCTTGGTAAACCAACCAACCAATCAATTTGTTTAGGTGCATTGGATGTAGAAACTCTACAGAGGTACACATACTGTTAACAGCTCCACAAAATGCCACTCCGGTTTTCTGTCTAAAGGAAACTTCTGTACCATCACAGAGTTGCCATTTCAAAATGGCCAATCCCTCCCTACCCCAACAAACAAAGAAGCATTTGCTAGCTACAAATATAAAGTACTAAACATAGCAATTGCAATCGGTTCATCTCTGTCATAAAAGGGTCTAGGATGCTATTTTGATGTTAGTTACATTACCTTTAATTGGTTGCCACCTACCAAACCAAACGGCATATTCACTGTTCATTAAACCATCCCCCTGATTAAACAAACAAAGGGACTGATTACTGGAACATCAAACATCTGAATTTTCCTGCCTTGGACAATACAAGTGAACTTTACGAAATTGGTCTTTTTATTAAAGGGGCACTAGACCGAAAAGTGAGGGTGCTCGTTTTTGCTAATTTCACAGATATATTATCCACAACAGATTGATAAACTTCATGTTTTCATAGCCCACAGAGGATGTGAGGGCAAAGGTCACTTAAATATTCATATTAAGCAGAAAATTGTTATACCATTGTGTGCTAGATAAGCATTTGATTTTTTGGGGGGACCCCTCAAAATACGCCCTCACTTTTTGGTCTAGTGGCCCTTTAATTAGTAGATGATCATTATGTGGGTAATTTATACTTAGGCACAATATTATTCTTTTGTATATTTCGCGCAATCAAATCAATATCATTATTTTTTTTCAAATTTGATTTTGAGGATTTATATTAGTTTCAACATGGGTACTTGAATAATCATATTTATGAAAGTTTCATAGAGGTGGCACACTATTACATTAGAATATTTTACTCTTTTTGATATTCATTTCTACTTTCGTAAACACCCCGCTACCTCTAAAAGCATGGTACTGATCTGATCACACAAGGTGCCACCTGTCCTTCGATAGCAGTTGTTTGTCTCTGAAGACTGCAGCCATATAAACAGACAAGCGATTATATTGGCCCTGGAGGTCATGTTAACAATAGTTGAGAAGGCAGCAAGGATCATATCTTGTGGGCGGAGACAGGCAGTTTTGATCTTACAAGCTTGGCACATACAAAGTGAATGCATGTGAATTAGCATTTTGCATGTACAATACAAGATATTTAACATCCACAAGTACCTGGATCCCTATATCCACCAACAGTTTATTCTTTATTTTGTATATATTTCTTCCCAAACTTGCAGTTTCAAGTTGGAACAAAGTTTGTAATTTCCTGTTTATATCTTCTGTAACATATTTGTGAAAAGGTGCTCAGTTTTAACGCTATAGACACATGTTACTCACACTTGCTGGAGGCCTTGTAATACACACTTTCTTAGCAGGGTAAGCCTTAGAAGACTAAAACATTACCAAGGACTATGAAGTAATACTATCTTACTAATAATAAGCAAGTAGGAAACATCAAATAATTTTTTTAAATTACTATGGACACCAGCCAGCAAAGTTTCCCATGAATTAATAAGCAGCAGACATATTGAATGACATCAAAACTCCCTGCAACATACTTTATGCACAAAATTAATTAGTAACTGCTGAGATGATCAATAGTCGAAGGTAATGTTGAAATATGCAAATTATAAGACATTATAAAATTACAGGGCTACAAATATTTATTGTATAGTTAGAAGGTATTAGCTAGGCATACTATATGAGGATTAACATTTACTCTTCTATTAGTTTATAAATTTACCATCTGCTTTTAACTCATGGCTAAAATTTTACCCCCTTTCCTCACTGATGTCTTTGGGACATGGAATAGTAATACTTGATTTTTTAACTGAGACCAGGGAGTTGCCATTTGCAACTCCGCCTTGCTGAGACCAGAGAATGAGCTGACCACATGTGTTACTTTAGTTGGAGGGGGAGGGGGGGGGGGGGAGGGACAGAACAACTTGACAAATGAGAAGTCAACTGTTTTCTACTTCAATCAATAAAATTCAGGGCTTTTTAATGGGGTGACTAACCGTTCTTAGCCTGTCATCTTGTTATGTTATGTTATCTTATCTTATCTTATGTTACGTTATGTTATGTTATGCTATGTTATATTATGCTATAAACTATTTTTGAAAATTCAGGCAACATTCAGATAATCAAGTGCAAACATTTATCCCAATCGCACACTTCTTTTTAAGTTTTAAACTGAATGTCCATCTCCAAAATTAAACTCTAAATGAATCTCATCTTCTTCAGGAAGCCAGAACAAGAAACATTTTCTGCTAAAGTGTTGGCCTCACATTTAAAGAACTCAGACCCATTAGAGAGAGATTAATCTGTCTCATAATGAAGCAGCATTATTGGTCATCATTGCATTTACATCCACAAATTGTTATTCATGTTCGAATATCAAGAGCTAGGCACTGCATGGTCACAGCGTAAATCGGGAAATTGAATCTAGAAGATGTTTTAGAGCTGTGAATTAATTCTTTAAAGATTAGTATAGTGGTTAGGTATATATACTTGTATGATAGAGAATGTATAGACAAAGTTATATAGAAACTACAACAATATCTTGATCCAGTTAGTGTTAGAAATAGACTAGTGCATACAGTCAACTACAGAAGAGATTATGCATCATCTCACTTTCCAAACATTTTAAAAATTTTAGTGCAAATATTTTTCAGTTTTTGAATTTTTTATTTTTATTTTGCATAATTTCTTCAGATAGTAATTTACAGATGCTTCAGCATACTGCACAGAATGGGATTTTTTTTAAAGGAGCACCAGACCAAAAGGTCCCCCATAAAATCAAATGTTTAACTAGCATGCAACAGTAAAGCAAAATTCTGGTTAATATGAATATTTAAGTAACCTTTACTCTCACGTCGTCTGTGGGCAATGGAGGCTTATCAATCTTTTGTGGATGATATATCTGTAAAATTCGCAAAAACAAGTGCCCTCACTTTTCGGTCTAGTGCTCCTTTAATATTTTCTTTGTCATTTTTCTTGTCCTCTTTATTATCTGATAAACATGATTTGTCTTAAGGAAAGGTATCATACCATGATTAAATTCAGAAATGTACACCACCATACTGGTAAAGTCACTTACAGTTTTCAATTTTCCATTTTGGTCACTAGAAATCTGTGAAGTTGTCAATAACACATTTAAGCCCATATGTTCGGTCCAGCAGATGCGTGATCGATAACATAGCACATTTCTCGCAATAAATAGCCAAAATTGACAATGGGAAACAACGATACCAGCAAGGTGGTGTCACAATTCGGACCCTCCAGTGAAAAATGACACTAGGATCTAAAATCACAAGTGAATTCGGACCCTAGGGTCAAAATTCACTGGTGATTTTGGACCCTACTCTTTTATCATAGTGATAAATGACCCACCTCACAATTTGAAGCATGTGCATATGGCTTCAGCTTTTGTAGTGGTGCAAAACTGGAACATTTGCGGGTGTTTTCTCTTTGTTTATTGTAGATACACACCACCGAAAGGGGTACTATACCCAATCATGATCTTTATCAAATTCTATCAAAGGAACCTAAAAGGAAGTTACCAGCATGCAAAGTTTCCATAATGTGGAGTTTTTTTGGTTTGTCTTCGACAACTTGAACTCCTCATTTCTTTAAAAAGAGACCTTCCACATCAAGCTTAATAAAATATTTCTTACTGTCTTCTAAAATTTGCTTTGTCCCCTTTTGAGACCGAGGGATAATTCCCCGATCTCAAGAATTCATTAACCTTTGTTAAGTCGTCCATTGCTATCATCGCGATCAGTTAAAGTTAATCAAAAATTTGAAGCTACTATTTTAACTTTGTTGACACTCGCTTTAAAAAGCATGCACATGTACAGGGAAAAAACTATGGGCAAGACTGATTCTCTGCCACTGAAAATCATAAGGCACTCTTATATTTTTGACCTTAAGGTCAAAATTTACCAATTGATTTTAGACCCTAGAGTCATTTTCTAGGAGGGTCCAAATTCACTGTGACAGTCAGTGAATTTGGACCCTCCAGTGAAAAATGACCCTAGAGTCAAAATCACTAGTGAATTTGGACCCTAGGATCAAAATTTACTGTGACAGTGGCATTCACTTCTAAAAGTATTTATGGGACGATACTTTCCTTCAATCCCTTCTCAAAGATTACATGTTGATTGCTGTGATCCATCCAAGGAAAACCAGAAACTCAAATTCATTCACTTACATTCAGAGTCATATGCTCTGTAAGTAGCAATAGCAACTCAACTTTCCACTAACTTTAACAAGAATCTTTTCCAAGGTCTATGTACACTGAGAGACAAAATAAGATACATGAAGGCTGCTTAAAAATATCATAAAAATCATTCAAATAATCTTCATCAACTTTAAGAATAATTAACCTGATATTTCTATATATTAGAAATATTAGGTTTGAAAAAATATGTATTGATCTAACACAATATCCAATTGCATTGATGTAAATCGTAAGAACATGATCAATAGTGATATAAAACAGTAATTTGACGAAACTAATTACAGCTAAAACACTTGCACTCATTTCAACATATCAAAGTACACTATCTAGCTCATAAAAGCAATTTTGGAAATTGCCTTTCTTTCTTTTAAACAAGGTAAATTACTTTAAAGTCTAGAAAAATGGTTTAATTCAGAGGTAATATAAGTATTATCTTTTAGAAACAAGTCTAACCTCCTCTCAGGCTGCTTTTCAACCAAGCGTCACTAAATTCCACTGATCTACACCCTTAAAAGTGCAGTGTAGATTAAAAGGAATCCATCAAGATCGACCTACAAGTCATCCGTGGATTTTTCCAGACCCAATTACGCGTAAAATTAACACTTTATGTGTGTAATTATGATCACAAAGCAAAACATAGAATGACTAGTTGTCTTTTGACTCTCCTGCAATGTGTAAATTCCATTACAAGGGCCAACAACTCAGCAAGAGAGATGACATGATGGTGCTGAGTTCTCCGCAAAAGTTTCCTCAGCTGTGTAAGACCTGAAATTCTAACCTTATTAAGAGAACTTTGTAATACCAGGATGGCACCTCACTGGTAATACATTATCCTGTCATCTCCATGCCGATAGTGTTTATGCAAAGGATTATGACTCAATTACATAAAAAACATATGCCTTTTTGTTGTCATGGTACTCTGCTGTAATACTAGAAGATCTTTGATGCCAATGAAAATACGATCCCAGATAGGAAAGTCATTCACAAAACAGACGTAATATTATTCACGTGGAGACATCCAAAGTCTGGGAAAGCAATTACTTGAAATTATGTTTCAAAATAAACTTTTCCGCACATGGAATACCAATTTATGATTGATTCTAGAGCAAAAGAAAAGTCATTTCATGACCCAAGTTACTGAACAAATTAAACTTATTTGTTGGAAACTTGATGCAACACATTTCCACAGAAGATGGAAACTGATTAAAGCATTTCTGAAGCTTTAATCACAATGACTCACAGATAAAAGTTTTAGATGATCAGTTTTCCTGAAGTTATCAGAAATATGGATATTTTTTTCAGACATTCAGTAGTCAAATTCTTTGGGGATGGTAATAGTTTCACAAACTTACCCACATTAAAGTACAACTATACTCAATATAAAATTTTATACGGTTCTCACTTTACATACTTCTCAGCTCTTAAAAATTCACTCTATTAAATTTAGCATATCTCCAATTGAATCAATTCAACCCACTGTTACTGGTACTTACTGTACGTACAGTTCGTAAAAACGGAGATTTAAAGAGTGGATATGGATGTATCAGTGCCTTATTCTATCCTCTATTTGCTGAGTGCCGGGCAAGGAAGTAACAGGTACCAACCATTTTACAACTTCTCTGACACCCTATGCTGACACTACAAATTTTTAGCAAACTGAAAACAAATAGGTTGAAGTGCCCCAAACTCCCTTTACCACCTGCAGTCCTCCACCCCATCCCTTAATTTGTGGAGGGGAATTAAAGCCCTTATAGCCCTGCATGACAGAAGTATAGCCCTGCATGACAGAAGTATAGCCCAACATGACAGAAGTATAGCTCTGCATGACAGAAGTATAGCCCTGCATGACAGCAGTATAGCCCTGCATGACAGAAGTATAGCCCTGCATGACAGCAGTATAGCCCTGCATGACAGAAGTATAGCCCTGCATGACAGAGGTATAGCCCTGCATGACAGAAGTATAGCCCTGCATGACAGCAATATAGCCATGCATGATAGAAGTATAGCCCTGCATGACAGCAGTATAGCCCTGCATGATAGAAGTATAGCCCTGCATGACAGCAGTATAGCCCTGCATGACAGCAGTATGAAATACGTTTCCTCATATTCAAAGCATTCATCCATCTACTCTATCATTCTCCGTTTTTACGAACACTGTACGCACAGTAAGTACCACTGCCATTTTCCCATACATCTTTCCACGAACATGACTCCACTCAAACTTCTTAAACCTTTCGACAGACACAAAAGTAAAATTGTCTGAACGTAAATGTTGACATATGACACCCTAACCACCAATACATACAGCAATACACGCTATTGAATAAATTCTCATCTATCCGAAACTAGAGGGACCTTTCTTGGTGACTCTAGTGCCTGGTTGCACCCACCAAAGTGACCTCCAGACTGTATTTTCGAGCCAAGACACTAAAATATCTCCACCCAAGCTGTTCCACGTCAGTCATCACTTGATACGAACTTCAGCTCAAATCATCAAAGACTATCACACAATCGATAACCATAAATTTGAGATGAATCCACAAAATGAGAGATATAAAGGTTCCCTAATTTAATCTGTGCCCATCCAAAGAAGATTTTTAAAAGTGTTTATTTATTCTGTAAATGTTCAAATATTTAGATCCGAGGAGCAATTTATAATAAATAAAATGCGATAAGCGGACTGTTATCTTGTCGGACTTTTCCTTGATGAGGACAGAGCGAGAATGATGGGACAATTGATCGCAAGGAGTTATCAATTGTGGTATTACCGGTCTCCATATAAGGATGTCATCTTTCGTTCTTGACGTCTGGTGGCTTGCATGATTTGTTGTCAGATAAAATGTTTTGAATTTACAGCTGCATTTGTTTCCTTGCTATGTGCGATGTTTCTAATCAACAAGAAACGACCAATGAAAACTGTGTATTTGAGTGCATTTTTCGCCCTACATATTTTGTTCATAAATAAATAAAAGCCCATTTCTGGTTTTTTTGCTACTAAAACGAAACTTGTTCCTCAAGGAATTTACTCCAACACATTTTCAATCTCATATAAAAAAGTTTGATTTATTTTTGTAATTTTTGCCTTTACTAATGATTTTTACACAGAATTTCTGTATTTGTTGTTTGTAAAAATAAAAGAAGAAATGAGTACATAAGAGCAAAAGAAATGGAACATCTTTTGTGTCATGTTCTTGAATATTGTAGCACTAAAGTTCATGAATTTTCAACCAGCCATGCAAATGCTGGTTGAAGCTAAGTTTAATGACTTTGTTTATTTTGAAAGTTTCATAACGACATTTGCTGGCAATATTCACATATCAGTTATTAGCAAATCTATATTCACTCAAACATGGAATATATACTTCAGGGTTAAAGGATTAGTTCAGTGGTCAAACATGCCCATCTTATATGAAAAGAGGACTTGAAAAGAAACAAAATAGTGAAGAAAGCATTCAAAAATCTTATTCCGTTAAGTAGATACTTAAGTTTAAAGTTTGGTATCATCTGTATAGGAAGAAACAAACTTTCTTTAAATACATAAAGACTTTAAGGAATCTGAGGCTATGATATCACAACTAGTCTAATTTCAGTCGTTTTGATACAAATTATACCAAACTTTAAACTTGAATATCTCCTTAACGGAATAAGATTTTTGAATGCTTTCTTCACCATTTTGTTTCTTTGGAAGTCCTATAAGATAGACTTGCTTGATCCTGAACTAATCCTTTAAGATTCCATATATATTACAATGAAAGCATTTTCCTAATACACCTTGTTTTTAATTGCATGTTCTAAATCCCTCAATATTCTATGCTATGAATCATATACTGGATTATCAAATCTTCCCGACTATTAATTTAGATCAACCCAGTGAAAAAAATGTTCAAAATTTGGGTTTCATATAGAAAATTTAGCAAAGTAGTTTTGATGAGATATTGCATATATATATATACAACACTCAGAGGAATACGAAGTTGTAAAGATTTTGTTAACTGCCTTGTGAATCATACTCTCCAGTCGTATAATTAGCGCTAGGTTATGGACGAGACTACTCCATAACAAGAAATTCGGTGCCATCATAGCAATATTAGTGAATACTAGAATGTTTAATATGGTCAAAGTACGAATGATCACTTTCAATAAACGATCACAACGGGTTCTACGGGAAATCATTCCAGATAGTGTTCGTGTCTATGACAATCATATAGGTACTAAAAAACATATGTTAGAACAACCAGAAAGTATGTTTCAAGACTAATACACAAGCACTTAAGGAGAATAACGAGGTCATCTTCAGATTGTGCAAAAATGTTACAGTACTCTTCTTTCTCTCTTTTTTTTTTTTTTTAAAGAGGGCACCGTTTGTGATGTGATAAAATGAAACTGCTGAATCAGATCTAATTTTGAAGAAAATTTAAATTTGAGAAACCCAGTTTTCACTCTCCAAAACACACAAATCCCACATTAAGCATAAATCCCTTTATATACGACCAGAAATATCGTAGCTTACCTACAGGAATGTTCTGTTGCTAGCTTTTACGTTATTAATTGTAGCCCATCCTTAAAACCTAAGCCCAAGTTTCACTAAAACTTCATCTCGGGTTAAGTTTCTTTAAAAATTTCACATTTTTAAAAATCCTTGCTTTTGGCCAGAATTTACACTGCATACTCCAAACCCATTAAAATGTTGCGTAGATATGAAGGTTACCTGTTCATATATAAATGGTACAAGCTTCCCACTGACGAGTTTGAAATTTTAAAATACTGAAAACTCTTCAAACATAGAATGAAAAAAGTAGCACTTACTCCAGTCTTAAATGAGTTCAGTCTAATCATCTTTACATACAATAAGCATTAGTGCAAAATAAAATAAGCAAAAACAATTAGTAGAGGATTTAAAAAAAAGATTTCCATCTCAAATGAAAGTAAAAATAAATAAACATAAACAACAGTCGAGCTGGAGGGAAACTCAAAAATATCTGAAGTGAAAAGTCCCAAACAAGACTAAAACAGGAATATGTCTGCCTGCACTTTTATTCCCTGTTAATTACTTCTGATTCATACCTTTATTTCAGAATTGGCATCTCAACCTAAATGTTGCTCATTTTATTGATCTTTAACATTAGTGCCAAATTCATCAAACAATTGTCTACACTATACAATGCATTAACCGATCAAATTAAATTGGTAACAGAAAAATTCAATCCATTTATAATATCAGGGTAAACAATTGTCTGCCTATCTTGCTATGACTCATGACAAGGGAATCATATCATGTTACATTATGATAGGTTAATTTTACTTTGGATACCACCACAACTGATATACAATGCATATGGATTACAGAAATACGGTCTCTGATTCCCTTCAAGATACCTCTTTCACAGTATAAACGTTAAAAAAACTGGAGCATGGAAATAGCTTTTAACTTCTCAAACAGTCCGGTTCATGCTTCCAATCGGGAGATCCCGATTGGGAAGAGACATGCGCAGTGACCATAATTTAAGCTTTTCAAAATTGCAGCCGTTAATTTATATTTTGCTTTATAAATTCTGTTATTCTAAAGTTGTATACTTTGAAAATGATATTGAAATTGACATTTCTGGAGTTTTCTATGTATAATTTGAGTTTTTGCTAATGACTAAAATGTTAAAATCTACTTTTCAGAAACTATTGCGATGAATTTTTAAACATTACTTTTAAAATCCCTGGTTAAAGTCAAATTTGCACTGGTGAAAATGGAGAAAATAATCTTATTCCTCTGTTTAATACACCAATAAAATCAGAATATTTCGCATGCATTTTTCCTACCCTTTGGCTTAAACCTATTTTACCAATATGTATTTCTTTAGAGAGATTTGAATTTGAAAAAATGCATTGTGGGCTATAATGACAAGGAATCTTCCGATCGGGAGCGTGAACCGAACTGTCAACTTAAAAACAAACAACAATTAGTTTTTCAAATAAAGTGTCTGAGATGTTAGTTATTTTAGACCCATCTCAAGCTAAATTATGCAGAATTATGCTGCAAGGCTCGTCACAAGAAGCAACCGTTTCACTCCATCACTTTATCTACTGCAAAATCTTCATTGGCTACCTGTCTCATATAGAATTAAATTTAAAATTTTAATACTCATTTTTAAATCCCTTCATAACATGGCCCCATTATATCTGACCGAAATGTTTCATTATAAACAAACTAGTTACCGCCTTCGCTCTCAAAACCACCTCATCCTTTATGTTCCAAAAAGTAAACTTACATATGGCGATCGCTCTTTGCAAATATTTGGCCCAAAACTTTGGAATGACTTACCTCTTTCAATCAAATCTGCTCCATCCCTTAAACAATTCCATACCTTGCTTAAGACTCACTTATTTAATTGTGCTTTCAAGTCCTCTTCATAATTTTCTTGTTCTTTGTTTTCTTTATATTTCATGCTTATCTTATTTACACATTTGTATTTATTTTCTTTATATGCATATTTTGTAAGGCGCATTAGAATAAGTTATTTAGATAATGCGCCATATAAGTGTAATAAACTTAACTTAAACTTAAACAATATTTCAAAGTTTGGGATAAACTGATACCTAAAAAAAAAAAAAGTCTTACCGTCCTTTTGACAATATTGCCACAATAAGAATTAAAATTGCTAAATTAAAACCCAGAAAATCCAATATCCAACAATACATGTAGCTTCATCCCTGTTTAAAACAAATAACTTGTGTATTTGCAGTTTGAGACAAATTTCCCTCATGACTAAACAACACTTACAAACAGGTTTCACACATTTTCCTTTAAATCCCAAGTGTAACTTCAAACTAGATATGACAGTTTAATGATCTTTTAAGTAATTATTTTTGATATTTTTGTTCATATCATATACAAAAAATTAAAACAACATAATCAAGCTGTCATCGTAATCTAACTCTTCGCCAACTATTTGAACAATTACCATGATAACTGTAAATTTGCCCAAAATATCATCAGCATTTCAAGATGCTATTTTTTTTCTTCATATCCACTGTAACCTTTTGATGAATCTTAACATTAGTCCTAAGTGACCAAAGACAAATCCAAATGTGTCTGCTTTTCTTCTGAAAAATTACACACATTTTTAGAAAATTCTTTAAACAAAATGGACAACAGCTGCCTGAGAGTATTAAATTGAGCACTTGCATTCTGCTATGTTTTCCATATCTACTTGTAACCTTTTGATAAATCTTAACATTAGTCCCAAGTGACCAAAGACACCTCCAAATGTGTCTGTCTCTCTTCTAAAATATTACACAATTTTTTGGAGAATTTCTTTTAAACAAACTGGACAACAGCTGCCGGTGAGTAATTGACCATTTGCTCCTGCTATGTTCTTAATTCATCTTCTAAGCAGACTTGACTGGCGTTTATTTGCTGCATAATATTGTAATATACATTGATCAAATTCTTTTACATTTCCATTTCTGTTTTTATCTTTAGATTAAAATACTCTTTTGAAAATTCCCTAGATATCACTGATAAATATTTCAAATTAATTTTCTTACTTTTCTGTTCTATGACAAAGAATTACCTTTAATGGATGTTCAGCGAATCACAAAATGACAAGCACAGTGAAATGTCCAGCTCATATGAATGATAAACTTTTCCCTTGAAAAGGAATAAACTGGAAAAGTCTGACAAATCACTTAAAACATTAAATTCACCAGAGCGCTAATAAGTTTAAAACAATGTTCACGTCCACAATACTTACGTTACAGCAACTATCCACATTGGTGCAGCTTTGATGATGCAGTAGTGTTGATTAATCCAGTGATGGCAAATAAGTCTCAGACTATCCAAGCTATCATGTAGCATATATATATATATATGACTGGATTACAAATATCTTTTCCAATAAAATATCAATTTTACCGAATAACAAACTCAAATTGTGCATTAGCGAATAGTTTCAAAGGTTACTTGAAGGATAATGATCGCAAAATACATCAAAACGTCGGTAAACGCAAGAATTCCTATGAAAACAAATCCCCTACGACACTTATGAGAGCGAGCGTAACTTTCTTTGGAATCTGGCGAAGTTAAATGGCCGACACAAAGTGATAACTGAGGAGGAGTGCCCTGGCTGACTGTTCACACATTCCACATATCAGCGAGCATGCTCACGAACGAAACAATGGAAAACGTAAACCATAAATTTTCCCCGCTTTTGTTAATTCTTAAACTCAAATGACAAACTGGTGAACCACTGAGGTATTTGGATGGTATGACTAAGTCCCTATTCGGTCAAAGGACACATGGTGGATCCTGTGCTTCGTCTGTCAGCACCTCATAAACCCTACCAACTGTTGATCTTTCTGCCTCTTTTATCAAACACAAAATTGTTTCCAATAACCCTGTTTATCAAACCATGCATAGGTCCTTCACCAGAGAGGTCAAAATGAAGTATGAATTTTTTTGGGAATGGGATGATATTTTGAGGAAAAGAGATAGAAAAAAAGGTAACATTATCATAAAAAAGAATTCAACGTCACATGCAGAGTAAACAAAGTATAATAAATTTTGAGAATGGGTGCTATTTTAATCATTTCTTCTTTTACATCCAAATTCTCAGTAACCTTTTGCGTTGGTAACCATGACAACTTATAGGTTTAAAAAAAGTTTAATAAAATGATGATAGATTTTGTTCTGAGACAGGTCCCAAATTCTCAGGAACCTTTTGCGTTGGTAACCATGACAACTTATAGGTTTCAAAAAGTTTAATAAAATAATGACAGATTTTGTTCTGCGACAGGTTATTAATGACATCATCTGCTAAAGTAGAAAAAAAAAAAACTAATTCATTCACATACCAATGCATACAAATTCTTTCTTTGCAGATAATATAAATGAATAGGAAGGCCTAAGATTATGTTTCACCTTTCTTTCTATCTTTTTTCTTTCTCAAAAGAATATACTATATTTATGAAAATAAACACAGATTGTAATCAAATATAAAACAATTTTAAACAAAATGCTGCTCCTCAAAACTTGGCCACATCACTTACTTGAAATATTTTAATTTTCAACAAAATGATTTTTGCCGAAAAAGATGGCCTATGCACTTAACTTGATTGTCTTTCCAAGAAGGACCTAACAATTAATTGTTCGAACCTGTCACTCTCCGGATATCAAACAATCAAGTACGCCTATGTAACTGACACCATCATCACACTTATATTTTCTTTTCAATAGACCTCTGTGGATTAATCTATCTCAAAATTAAATTGTACATATGATGCATTATCACTCGTATCTGTTTTCTTTTTATTCTTAATCAGATGAATAGTATTCTCTGCACTTAAAAACTTTCATCCAATATAACATCCAAAACAAACAATAGTTCTGTATGATGGGATGTCTTTTTGAAAGGACTACACTTATGATTTGATTTAGAGAAAAATAAACACATATAGTAATCAAACATTTCTTTCATATTCTAGCCACATCACTTCCTTGATTGTTTTACTTATATTTTCAACAAAATTGATTTTTGCCGAAAAAGATGGCCTCTGCACTTAACTTGATTGTCTATCCACGAAGGACCTAACAATTAATTGTTCGTACCTGTCACTCTCCGGATATCAAACAATCAAGTACGCCTATGTAACTGACACCTTCATCATACTCATATTTTCTTTGCAATAGACCTGTCTAAATAAGTCTACCTAAAAATTAATTTGTACATATGATGCACTATCACTCGTACCTGTTTTCTTTTTGTTCTTAATAAGAAGAAAAGTATTCTCTGCAATTAGGGATTTTCATCCAATATTCCATCCAAAAACAAACAATAGCACCGTTTGCCTGCATTCTTCAATTTGTTGACTAATTTCTACTATTCTCTCTCTCTCTCATTTGGTTAGTCTGTTTGCTAACCTTCTTAAATTCTTCCAACAAAACCCCCCAAACAAACTTACTGCCATATGTTCACATGTCAGCTATCTGCAATCAATAAGTGAGAGAAAGATACTTCATACATGTACCTCAGAAAAGTTCAATTTATGAGCTTGCTTACCAAAACACAAGAGAATTTCACCCAATCTACTCCCAGACTGACCAATCAGATCCAAGGATGTGCGGAAACCTGAAACTGCTGCATCAATCCATGATAGCAGTTGATTGTTTGATTAAATGAACGGCTCCAAAGATATACCCTGTAAAATTGAAACGACAAATAGAAATTTTCAAAGTTAGTCATCTTCATGAGATAATCGCACGATGGTTTGATTCAACTGCAGAATTAATTCCATCCCTATATGGATGGTGTCAATACGTGTTACAGCTAAGACAAGAATTGTCAAATAAAGTTCCCTGAACTGTTGAATATGATACAAAAGAAGAAACTTCGTCAAATCCTAGTATAACGGTACAACTTTGGCAAAATGTATTTCTTGTAATCATTCAATTTTATTCCGTTATTAAAATAACTGAGAATTTTGGATGATTTTATCAATTTGGTTTAAATAATTCCAAATAGAAATATTCTTAATTTTTTTTGCTTATACATGAAATTTTAAGTCCAAAAAAACCAAACAGTGAAAAATAATAATCTAAGGAATGCATTGTAAACTTGCTTTATTTAAATCTAATGCACCACTAGACTTGGATTTTTCCAGAAACTTTTACAAGCAACTAAAATGGATCCTGAAATGGCATCAAAGAAAACAGCAAGTCTACAATTTACAGAGAAGTTATTTGTAAAACAAAAAGCAAACAGTGATAAAGTGTCCTCTTGAATTCTATATCCCTAAACTTTGATATGGGTGTGTTATGGTCTATATTGAAACAGATGACACTGTAAATGTAACTTGAAGGCCAAATATCATGTTAACGAGGGCAACGTGGAGATGAAAAAAAAAAATGCAATCCAAGGTATCTGATTGGTCAAAATATTTACACAATTACTGACAAGCCAATCAATTACCACCGCATAAGTGACGTTACTAGTATTTTTTGGATGATGGGTGAAGCAATTTTCTGTCAACGAGATTCTCTCTTTAAATCTTAAGGTAGTGCATATCCACCAATCATGCATTGAAATGTATTTGAAAAATATAGACATTTAAAGGAAAGGTATATCGTCCCATAAATGCATTAAGAAGTGAAAGCCGCCGTGCCGTAATGTCATTCCAGTTGTCAATTTGGCCTATTGATTACGAGGAATATACGATGTTATCCATCACAGATCCACCAGACCGACATAGGGCCCCCACATATGTTATTGATAACAAAACAGATTTCTCGCAATCAATAGGAAAATAGAAAACTGGATGTGATGTTACCAGCACAGCAACATTCACTTCTGATTTTATTTATGGACGATACCTTTCTTTACAAAAATTCTAAGTCAAAACACACACTTTACATGAGCCCTTATCCTGAAATGTATTGCAAAAAACAATGAATCCTCATTACAACGGAATTCTCATTATTAATGACATTGCAGAAAATAGCGTTGTGTATTGATAAATATCTATGACATATGCTACTATGTTATTGCTCATATGTACACAAGCCCCACTGCGTAATGTTATCTGAACAATATGTTCTGGTATTATACTCAAAATGAAATTTTATTTTGGGCTGAGCAAATTACAGGCAAATGAGCTAATAGGTTTTATTGGTGTTTTATTAAATTTGTTTGAGTCTAAGAAATATTGCAAGATGAAACAAATTAGAGATGAAATGTATCACAAAAGAACTTTATGAGTTTAATGCAATGCATATGGTTAGGGTACTTTAAGTTGAAAACTTTTACGTGATACAGACATGATAGCCCCAAACAAAATTATTTTTTTTATAGATTTTTTAATTTTTAACTGAATAATCTTTATTAACCTTATAAATGAATATAGAACACAAAATGATAGCATATTAAGCAATTGTCCTGTTTGTAAAGAGGCCACTGGACTTCATGCCAAAATGACACAGCACTTCGCATGTGCATTAATGTGCCCCTCAACTAAGTCTAGCACCCTGCCCCTATTAAATCAAGCTAGGGGTCTGCAGGACACAAATATTAAAAAGTTTAAGAGGGCACCCTGTGCAAAATATTGGGAAAGAAGGTGGGGGTCGAGGTAGTTTGACTACATATTGTTGTTTATTGTGATAAGTTCTTTTAATTTTTTTAAATTTTGGTACAAAAATTGTCAACCCACTGTACATGCAAATTATGCTGAAATACCATTTTTTTGTGGTGATATTACACTTTTTGGGTATGCATTATCATTACAAGATGTTTCTTGCAGAAAAAGATGATTTTGATTTTGTATTTAGTTTAGATTTTTCACTGTGTGGGGAATGAGAGGGGGATATGTGCCTCTGCCCCACTAATCATAGACTAAAGCCTCTCCACCCTTGATCCACCATGCACTATCACCCATATATCAATCAATTCTAGCTTTTTTTTTGTCCAAACAACTTTTAAGCTTCATTTTCACACATTTCAAAAGTTTTGAAGAGCGTTTTCAGAAATCTTTGAAATTTTGAAACTGAATTTAAAACGCTCAAAATCTTCTGAGATGCAAAAACTAAAAAAAACATAAAATATTACCCAAATCTAAATATTTTTTTGCCGTATTCAATCATTTTTAATCTGCATTTTATTCATAATTCAGGCTCCAAAGATACTGTAGGTATGATTCACACTAATATATATGCAGCACATCCTACTATATCACTGACTTCATGCTCACACCAGACAGGATTAAAATTCATAAGTCCAGATGTTTGACTTTGAAGAAAAGCTTGATCTGAATAAAAATCATACACAAGATAAAATATTAGTCATATTCCATGTTGAATGCAAAATCATGAAATGTATAAAGACTCTGCAGCTCTGAATTTCTAATTCTCTGGTCACATATCTGTACTGAAAGTGTAAATTACAATTTTTGCATTTAATTTGTATTTTAACAGTTGCAGCTGTAACTCCAACCATTTAAATGTATTTTAAAATGAATAATAACAGAATATGATATAATAACTAATGTTCATTTTATATTTTTTATTTTTTTCCAGGGATGTTTCGCTCTGGTAAAGGCATAAGTTATCCTTAGTAAATTAAGGAAACTGTATTTAAACTTTTTTTCAGGATGAGCTGATATCTTTCAGACAAAATTATGTATTTTTAAAATCCATGAGTAACTGGTATTAATGGATTGTGACAGGAGTTTCCATTCAGACATTTCTTTACAGTTGAAGAGTTCTTGAGCCGAACAATCTTAGTCATAGCCTGTCTTAGAGAAACCTTCATTTGAAAGAGTACTCTGATCCTCAAAGAGGCAAAATCGTCATATGGACACAATGTTTAGAACTCAATTCAAATTGTTTGATTGGTTGAAATTTCAACCAATTGTTGCAGGATTCGTTGGCCCCTTTTTTACAGTAGATCTTAAATAAAACACCAAGCATGAATAATGATTGTTATAGCCCAGTTGGGTAAGGGGAGAAACTTCAGATTTTTTTTAATCCAACAGTTCTAGGTTTGAATCCCAACAGAACCATTTTCTCAAATTTTTCTTTTTCTTTTTCAGCTCCTTGTAATTTTTGTCTGGTGACTGCTACTGTATCAGACCCTTAGCTTGATTTAAATAAGGGCAGGGTGCTAGAATTGTCGAGGGGCACATTAATGTGTGCGCGAAGCACTGCATCTTTTTGGCATGGAGTCCAGGGGTCCCTTTACAAACAGGACAATTGCTTACTATGCTATCATTCTGTGTTCTGTATTCATTTATGAGGTTAATAAAAATTATTAAGTTTTTATATAAAAAAATAAAATTATAAAAAATATATATATATATATATATATATATATATATATATATATATATATATATATATATATATATATATATATATATATATATATATATATATATATATATATATATATATATATATATATATTTTCTCATGAGGGACAGGGCAGACCCCAGGGGGGCAGGGCGGGAACACGGAGGGGCGGGGCGGGCCGCCCCTGTAAATCAACAAAGCTAGGGGTCTGTAGTATTATTATCTTACTAATCTTTCACTTTTTTCTTTTCAACAAATACTTTAAAAAAACAAGTTTCCCATAGATCGTTATAACGCTTTGCACTACGATTGAATCTTCACACATTGACACACAACGCTATGTATGCACATGTACAAACAGCGGACAGCCATCTTGTGCATTCCAGAACCGGAAGTGACAACAAAGCTCTGCATCCCCAATTTTACAGACCAACGATGTACCAACTGAGATGAGCCTTCCTCTTTAAAATTAAGGACATTTAATGCAATGGATGCTGCCATGTACCCATAATGCAGCATGTCCTATATATTTCTATTTTGTAGACAAATTTCAAATTAAAGTGGAAAAGTTTACACACATTTTCAATATACAAAAAAAGCCATGGGTTAAAGAAAATTTTCGATTTCAATTTCGAGAAAATAGGGATTAAATGGTTAGATTTGCGAATACAAATCTCTAGTTTGGTCTGATATCTACAGTACATTTAAACTTTCATCAACCCAATTATCATTTTATATTTTATATAACTACTCTTAAATGAGTTAAAGCAGTGGTGGCCAATATCTTTTAACATGGAGGGGGGAAATGGGGGGGGCGAACCCAGACAGTGGTGTAGCCAGCCATATAGGCTTTATATAAGGCTTCATTTTTTAGGGGGGACATAATGATATTCATCCCTACATGTCCTCCCAGGATCACTGCATATGAGTTAAAGTTACATTGATTATCACAGATGGAGAATAAAAATGATGCAAACTCAGATAATCCTTTGTTGTCAATTCCTTTAAGTAAGAATTTTATCCTTAAAATTAAGGTTTCTTCAGACTGAAATGCTTGAAAATGTGCCAAAAACTATTAAAAGAGCAAACGCTCATCAAACTCGGTTAAAAATTGACCGTTTAACAGCATTGTAAAACTGATATAAATTGGGCAATATTTGGTGACCTCAGAATGGGAACACTAGAAAATTGCTTGTTGTGAAGTTATTGCTTTTTATCCTTCTTAAAATATTTTGAATGGGAGAACTTGGCAATTCAACAGGAAATTGGATCAAGCCTTGTCCCAGATTTAGCAGTATAATTAATTTGAGAATATTTGATATTTGGTTACAAAATATAAAAAGTTACATTAAAGAATTTTAGCCATATCCCTGTTCATGCATCATCACTTTTGTGCATGCTGAAATACCAAAGGTGGAGGGAAAATCAAGCCAAGGTACAATCACCATACAAAAGATATATTTGGAAAAAAGTGGGGACACTTCCAAATACCACCTATAGAAGTAGCATGCTTTACTCTGAGGTGTAATCAATTGTATGACTCACCCTACTACCCCTGGCAATGTCAGTCAAAGGTGAGTCATTGACATATAAAATAGTGACTCACATGCATGTCACTCTACCAAATTGTCAGTCATCAGAGTGACTCTGGGGTGGGTCAATTTACTTCAGACCATCAACTTTGTACAGAGGTGATTCATTAAGGCTAAGTCATTTCACAAAAAATGTCAGTCATCTAAGTGACTGAGGAGTGCATCAATGTACATGTTTTGTCCAGGCACTTTGGAGCAATGACTAACCTTGTCCGGGGGTGTAGGGTGAGTCACACAATTGACAAGTGCACACCATTGAAGTAAACCTGTATTCTTCTATCTGTCTATTATTGTACATGCACATCCTTTATATGCTGATAAGTGCCACTTCTGTTTGACTTGAGTTACGATACCAGTATCATTCCTAACTTTTTCTCAAGTAACTAATATTAGATACACTGATAAGTTCCCCTACTGTATGACTGAGATACCATATCACGGGTGGCTCGCCATTGGAGCAAGGGGGTGCACTTTCCCTCCCCATCCCCAAAATGATACTGAATTAAAACATACAATTAAAAAGATATTTATATTTTGTCCCACCCCCCAATCATGAATCATGTCTAATGCTCCTTTAACTAAAATCTTTTACAGCCGCCTGTGTACCAGTTACCATTCCATAACTGTTTCAATTACAAGTATACTAACTGCTTCAAGGAGTTTGAGAAAATAAGAACATTGATTTCTTTGCAGAGTTTACAATATTAAATTAAAGCGGTTCATGGAATCTATGCATTGACTGATATTTCTCTTTCCTTGAATATTTAATTCAAAGTATATACCTGGCTGCCAGTGCAACGAAGTCAGGCTCCATTGACAGACACTATTATCATATTACATGAATATGCATTGTTTTTTAATTAAGATTAGTGGGCCAACAATCCAAGCAACTTCGCTGCCCAGCTGGGGATATGCCATAATTTTGACTTAAAATATTTAAAAGTTCTTCCAACATGAATATGCATCGTTCTTTATATAAAATAATAGACCTACAATCTGTGCGCGACTTCGCTGCCCAGCCAGGGATGCATGGGAGCCATAAAATTACACTTATTTATGATTCTTCAATAATTGATAAGATTGCACCAAGTTCACATTGGAAGTTCACGAGTATAAGGAGGTATCTTTTCAAGAGTGAACCGGCATTCCATACTTAATACTCCTTTAAATGATGCCAAATTAACTATACACATCTTACCAGTAACTAGAATTAAAAGCAAGAGCAACAATGACTTTGAGGTAGAAAATAAAAGTTTGTACATTACCAATTTTCCACAAATATGTTCCGTTATGCACAAAAAAATGTGTTCCAAAATAAATAATTCCTTAGGATGCAGTATGAATTTATAAATATTCACTGGATGGCTTGGAATAAACTCAATTTATCTCGGATTCATACACATTTTGCTAAAGTCTAGAAACCAAAGAAGTATAGAGATTTTTTGATAAACACATACCTAGAATGTTTAGTACTCTTCCCGTCAACAAAATGTCCAGATCATGAAAGTTTATTTCTCCTAAAAGCAATTCCAATTCCTAAAAATAAGTCCAATTCCTAAATAGATTGTATCCTGTTCTTAATATCAAATAAATAAAACTGTTAGTTTTGAAGAAATCCAAGAAAAACACTGCTGCAAGTGTCTGCTAATTTTCAAATGATGTTAATTTACTGCATACCACTTGCACACTATTCATAAATACTGCACTGACCATAGCCAGAACTAATTCCAGCCAACTATACTATTGTTATGCACCTTTTTCTGGCTTACTCAATCAGTATGTAAACTTAAACAGAATTTGGAAGGATTTGTTTACAAAGTGTGGAATGAAAGGAGACTCTAGTAAACAACAACCTTCATAAGTGGTAGGTGACAAAGCCATTCTGCAAATAATGCCAACTTCTCAACAAAGTGTGAAAAAGGTAAACATTGAGGGGGCTTAGAAGTAAAGGAAACCAATCATTGGGGGTCTGGTCTTGGTTAAACAGGATGGGTAGAAAACTGACTACTTAAGATCATAAACTACAACAAGAAAATACTTGTATGTTTACCCATCAGGAAAACCTTGGAATAGGTTTGCAAGTTAGATAAAGGTATTTGGGGTAAGGATTGGTCAATTCTGACTATTATTGAGTTACAGACATCTTGTGGTTTCAGTAATGGTTCACAGATAAACGTTGGTTAATTATTTGGCGGCTCTTAAGGGTTGTGTTGTCAGAGTTGTGGTGATTTTCACATGATTAAAAGAAAATCATGGAGACTGAGTGCAAATTGGGCAATAAAATTATTGGTCAAGATTTTCTTTTAATTTGACAATTTCATATAAAATATCTTACCAGTTCTATTGTAATAGATTTTCAATTGACTCTTGTACAATGCTTACAATTCACAAAGGTTTTGGGAGACAAATATATTCCTGCATGTCTGGAACATGTTGATCTTGATATATTCCCTGAACATTTAATTAACCATTTTTGCAAACAATAAGGCAGCAAAAGCAGAAAGCTATAATTTAATTGAGATGGGAACTATTACAAAGTGACCTGCATGACCAAGAAGGGAGAGGAACTAATGTACTTGTCAGTTGTGTGACTCACCCCTACTAACCCTGGCAATGTCAGTTAAAGGTGAGTAATTGACATATGAAATAGTGACTCACATGTGTGTCATTGTACCAAATTGTCAGTCACCAGAGTGACTCTTGGTGGGTCAATTTATTTCAGACCCATTAACTTTGTACAGAGGTGATTGATTTGGGGTAAGTCATTTCACAAAAAATGTCAGTCACCTAAGTGATTGAGGGGTGTGTCAATGTACAAGTTTTGTCCACCCACTTTGGTGAAATGACTCACCTTGTCCGGGGTGTAGGGGTGAGTCAAACAATTGACAAGTGCATAAGTGCCAACATGGTAACTAGGAAGTGCCACCAAAGTGGGTCTTCAACACAAACCTATGCATAGCAATGGCCCCTCTTTCAAAACAAAGTGGAAGGAAGGGGCATTTCCATCCACTTGTTGTCAATTTTATACCTTCTGTATGGTAATTGTTTTGTATCTTTTTTACTTCCCCCACACTTTTGGTAAGCAAATCCCCCTCCCCCATACCACACAACACAAACATACACACTACTTCCAGAAGGCAAATCATGGTCATATACAACAAAATATTTTTATACAAGAGTAATTTTGATACATGTTAGAATAAGACTACAAAGAATGAGGGGTTTCTTATTTCATTTGTTTTTATTACAGTCCGGTCCATGCTCCTGATCGGGAAATCTTCCCAATTTATTTGAAGAAAGCGCCCCTTAAAACACGGACAGGATGAAACTGCCACTGTCATTTCATCCCGTTTCAAGGACATTCTCTCAAGGAATTGACAATGTATTACGCTATCATTTGATCACAAATTTTGTAATAATACGAAGTGGAGAAACATGGAAATGAAATAGTGAAAAACTCAAAACTTTTTAGTGACCGCATATCAATGTCACATAATCATTCAGGCGGTGACTAGAATGCCACAGGCACAGTAAACCAGGATTGGAGTAGTGTTCAAGGGGTGGATTCTGTAATGTGAAAGATCGAGACATGTGCAGTGACCATAATTAAACTGTTGCTAAGAAAGTTCATTAATTCTTTTTTGATTTTGCTCTTTGTATACTGTAATTCTAAAGTTGTATACTTTTGAAATGATACTAATATTAATATTTCTGTATAATTTGAGCTTTTGCTGGTGACTAAAATGTTAAAATCTGCTCTTCAAAATTTTTTTTATAAAGATTATGTTAAAATTCCTGGTGAAAGTCAAATTTACTCTGGTGAAAATGATAAGATGATTTCATCATTCTGTTGCACCAATGAAAATTATGATATTTCTCATACAATTTTTCCTACCTTTGGCCCAAACCTATTTTACCATCATCTATTTCTTTAGAGAGATTTGAATTTGGAAAGATGCATTGTGGGTTAAAAATCTCTCAATTGAGAGATCTCCCGTTCGGGAGCGTGGACAGGACTGTATGTCTGGACCTGTTGTAGGTATATCCTACGGTATTTATATTTAATTTTCCATATGGCACACTCCTGGAGAATACTAATCACCTGATATGCCATAAATTGAAACAAAACAAACTGACAAGGAAATAAGTATTTGCTCCAAAACAGCTGCAACAAACAGCATATTTAATCTTTGCTTCTGAATTCCTTCTTTTACCTTTAGTTTTGTAGAGGCCATAAAGTTTTAAAAAGCTGATATATTGACATTTTTGAACTATAACAGCTGCTAAATGAATTAAGATATTTGTCACTTCTGTGTCATTTTGTTTTTTGGTCAAACTCTCAAACCAAATCATTCTGTCAGCCTCTGAAATTTTCATGAGTCAATAGCAGTATCAGAGATTTGTTTTCAGAGCACAAATGCTAAGTGGCATTTGTCTCTCTAATGCTGAAAAGTGAACAATTACAGCAATTACACACACCTCAATTTTCTTTCTCCTTTTGCTTTTAGAATTTTGCAGGCATAATAACACTTGCCTTTACGTCCTCCCCTCTCCTCAATGGACATCAAGAAAGATGTTTTTCCAAACTTAAATATGTCACAAACATCACTTGACAATGAACCAAGTCATTACGTCCATATCATAATTCAACTGTTAGTCCATGTTCTAATACCTCATGACACTCCTCCTAGGCAACATACACAATATTTCATATTTTCACAATTAATTTTATGAAAACTTTCTCAGCTTGGAGTAAAAACAACAACAGTGATCTCACTGGGGGTAGATAATACTGTGGGAAAAGTCTTATAAATGAGCTTGCATGCACAACACAAAATCATTTCTTTCTCATTGAATTTATACTAAGATTAACCCCAGTGCCCCAACCCCCTCACAATCCTCAATCTTGATGAACTGCTTGTGTAAGATTTTATAGTCACTATATGATCAGTAAATGAAACCTGACGTTTGAGTTGATTCTCCAGTATTTGTTATAGTTCTGTCTGGTTTGGAATTAAAATGAACCCCCAATTAAACAAAAAAAAAACCTACATTAAGATGAAGTTGCTGTCTGAGAGTGACACATATTGTCATCAAGTGACAGGTTGTGGAAGGGGTGCCATATACCATATCCCTCCCACCGTTGCTGAAAAGTGATCAATTATGGTAAATTACGTGAATCAATTTTCTCTTCTCCTAACTTTGTGGAGTTGTTTTTCTAATCTTAGATTCGTCACAAACATCACCTGACAATGAACCAAGTCATTACGTCCATATCATAATTCAACTGTTAGTTCATTAATGTGTCATTCATGTTCTAATACCTCATGACACTCCTCCTCCTAGGCAACATACACAATATGTTTTATATTTTCACAATTAATTTTACGAAAACTTTCTCTGTTTGGAGCAAAAACAACAACAGTGATCTCACTGGGGGTAGAATAACACCACTGTGGGGAAGGTCTCATAAATGAGCTTGCATCACTTCTTTCTTTATGAATTTATTCAACCTTGGCAATACAAAAAGGACCAATTCACATTAATAATGACTTAGATCTCATGATAAGATAACGAGACTCGGTATCAGTTGTTAATTTAAATCAAACAGACAAACAGGGTCAAGTAGTTAGAGTATTCTCCCTGTTAAAAAATAAGTCTTATACATCACCTTGTGAATAATTACTTCACTGAGGTCAAATTAAGTTTAATCAAACTTTACTATGGTAACTTTACTATTATTCTGGTAACTTTTATTTGTTGGAATCAAACAAATGAAAAAAACAAAAGAAAAACAGTATAGAGTTGTGGCATATGACTAACAATTAAGATGTGGGTTATGCAAATATGAAAACAATAATTGCAAATGTCTTAGCTCTTATTCAATTCATTAAAAGAAAGTGAAAAACTCCCTTATTTGTAACCGGTAAACACCCTTCGGCATCATGAAAGAAATAAAGAATGAAAACAAAAATGCAACAGAAGACCTTTCTTTTATGAATTTTTTACTCAATAGCTTATACATGAGGCTATCAATCATAATTTCATAGGTTAATTAAAAAAATATATCACCTTTGTTTATAATTTATCAATTCCCAAATTCTCAATCTTTAGAAATTTAGATTGATCATTTTTATTTGTTGTTATGAGAGGCATATCATAGAAAATGATTCATTTCTAAATTCTTAAGAGAAAATTAAAATTACTAGAATAAGTTTGCGTCCCCTCAACACTCAATTCGACACCAAGCATTCCTTAATGCCTAAATTGTGTTTTAAAACTGATTAATTATAGATTATAATTAAGAATTATTAATCATAAATCACACAAAATTGTTACCTGCAACCTTGCTTGATCAGGATATTCAGTTGCAAGGGTATCAATTTCATTTAAATATAATAATGATAAATCAAAAGATTCAAAGTAAATTTTCAAACCTCCTTACCTTGATTTGAATAAATGCACTTCAACATACTGGAAGATGTATTACTGCATCTAGGGATAAAGGCAATCACTTTCTGTATAACAATTTCAAATAACTTTTTCTTGTGAACTATCCCTTTTAAACACATTCCTAATAGAGAAGGAATGAAATGTACTTTTTACTGATAAAACTGTTTCACATTAAACCAAAACAGAAAAGCATTACTACAGAACGCTACTGATAACCAGTAGAAACCAACTGTTATGCAGTAAGAGTCAGGGAGTTTCGTGCAACCACAACAAATTGAGGGATAAACATTGTGGCAAAAGAACAGGATACAGTTACAGAGATGAACAACATGAAAACATATCTCTCAGAATCATCAGGATTGTCTAAACCCTCTTTACTCATTTAAAGGATTAGTTCAGTGGTCAAGCAAATCTATCTTATATAAACTGATGAAAGAGGACTTCAAAAGAAACAAAATGGTGAAGAAAGCATTCAAAATCTTATTCCGTTAAGGAGATATTCAAATTTAAAGTTTGGTATCATTTCTGTATAATTTTTTGGTATAATTTTTTGACATATTCCATGGTTTTTAGGCCACAAAATCGCAGGACAAAATATGACAGAATACATAAGACTTTTGAGGAATCTGAGGCTATGACATCACAACTAGTCTGAATTGAGTCCAAACTACACAATTGATACCAAACTCTAAACTTAGATATTTTCTTAACAGAATACGATTTTTGAATGCTTTCTTTACTATTTTGTTTGTTTTGATGTCCTCCTTACTATAAGATACACTTGTTTGACCCCTGAACTAATCCTTTGAAATCTATTTAAATTTTATTTTTAAATTTACATGACCCCTTCAAAAAAATAAAAAACACCTCACATTTACTCCAAAGCATGTAAATGTCAATAATCTTTCAAACCACAGTATTACGACATTTCACGTTACAAACCTTTTCTCGAAAATTGGCCTCCGCAAAATAGGTCCAATTTCATAAACCAGACCAGTAAATTCTTCAGGAAATATAAGTGAACTTTGTTGTTGCAAACTTACAAGTACTTTCAATGATTATGAGGTTTATGGCCAGATCACTGAACAATACAAGCTATTGACAAAGTATCGGTCTACAATAACACTATATAATTTCCTCTAATTAACCGATTTCAAGATATTGTGTAGAATTTCCAGGAAGCACTTCAAAGGCTTTTTGGCATCAAAATGGATTCAAATCTACCTACACCTTAAATGTAAGGATGAAATGGTATTTAAAGGAATATTCCCATGTTTTTTCTTAACTTTTCATAAGAAAAAAACAATTTTAGAAACACAAAATTATGTTGATATGTTACTCCCTACCAGGGGATATTCAAATTTTAAGGTTCACAAAAAATGCCTATAAACGAATAGGAAAAGGCTCAGTATGACATCACAGCAACAAATTCTCCAACAAAAATCTATCATTGTTTTTTATTTGTAAAACCTACTAGAAAAATAAATTGATGAAAGTTAGGTATTTATATACATTGCCAAATATACCCTACTTCAAAAACTTTTGGAAAATTGTTTCTAATCATACAGAAACAACCAATTAACATTCAAAGAAATACATAAACATTTGCAATGGAATTGCCTCTATGACATCATCAAACACGAATTCATCATACTGTACAAAAACTTTAAAATGCAATTGAGAAATCTTTCAAAATCCATATCTCCTGAACGGAATATGATATCAACCTGATTTTTGTTCCAAATTGGCTCTACAAATATGCTCTTTCAAACAAATTTTTACAAAAAACCATGGGAATATTCCTTTAAATAGGCTAGTCAAGAATGATACTTAGGTCAATAGACATGTAGCAATGTCTAAATTGGTTTTGAAAGAGTATCCAAATCTAAACAGATCTGCTTTTAAATTTTGCAAACACCACCATTTGTTTTCAAGTTAAATTATTCAAATTTCTTTCATTAATCCTATGTCATTTAAAATGATGGGAAAATCTATACCTGCTAGAATTCTATTTGGTCATAATTTGCTGCACTGCTTCAACAAATTATGATAGACATTTCAAAATACAAAGCCTTTACAAAAGAAAACAGTAAGGTTGCCTGAAATACATCACAAAATTTGCATAAAATATGCAAATTGATGCCTGAGATATAAAAACACTGTAAAATAGTCAATGATGAACTAAATTTAATGAAATGGTTTTCGATGGTTTGAATGTATATGTAACGATCTATTGTAAAGCCTTTCTGGATCATGATATTAACAATTTCAAATTTGTCCATTAACAAAACCTGGCGTTGAATGATCTCATGCAGGCAGCCATAATCACAAGGTACAAATAAACCAGATTCATGGCCCCTAAGAATCGTATTACTTATTTTTTTTTTATCTCTGGCCCTTTTCAAACTGCAGATTGAAATACAAGCTAAACAAGGTTTGGCCAATGCTACAGCAAACAATAAGATCTGTGGTGACAGCAAGATATACCAAAATAATATCTCTAATCTTGACTTACAAATATGTCCCACACTTCTCCATCTTCAAACTAATCTATACACCTCCCTCATCCAGCCTTAATACCTCAAAATGTTGAAAGTCTGGTAAAGCTCAGTAAAAGTAATAAGTAAAGGTTGAATTTGATAACAAATTACTTTTCTGCCCCCATTCCCCCCATGTTATCATCCCTTCAGTTAAAATCCCAGGTTAAAATATAATTACTTACCACAATCAAAAAATGTATACGGACTTTAGAGGATCGAAATCCAGATTAATACAGTTTGTAAACAAACCATCAAGCCTTTGTTCTGAACCAGCTGTACTGTAATGGGGTCACTGAATGGTCTATAAAACATTAAATGTCCCGTCTTTAGGTAAATTCCATCCAACAAACACTACAAATAGAAATTCATACAGACATCTCCGAATCAATCCTTGTTAATATGTTATATTTTCTTCCCAATGAGTCACAAAATGACATTAACAACTCAATCCAGAAGACAAACATTAATCCAAATAACAACATCGAAAAACTACGGAGTGTCCGTTACAGATATGGCCAACGATGTCCTGAAAAATTAAACAAACTTTATGCACTGAATCCAACGACTTCCCAATTCATTGTTCGAAAAACAAGTTGTGACGTTAATGTTTCGTCTCCTTCCTAATACTTTTAGACAGGTGAAAACCGTCACTAAGCCTTGGATCCTTATCCAAGCTTCCTATGGTTGTTATTTCTAGCCCCATTGTTTCTCACCTGGGGCTAATGCAGGGTGGTTTTAGTTCAAATATTTGGGTGTCCTTAAGAAAGTTCAACAAAGACACCCTGCCGTTCTGTATGGCCAATAACATGTATCTGAAAGCAAATTGTGGTGAAGCGGCAATTCTTTTGGGGAAACAAATATGCTTACATGCATTCCTCTTCTTTCTTGAAGACGCATAATAAAGATGTCTTCGTTCATTCCCAGGTATAGACTAAGGAGGAAAGATGAGGCATATCACTTTCCCTTGGTGCATCTTTTTGACTGTTTCTAAAATACCTGCAGATATGTACCTTTAAGCAGTAACTTGGCGCAATGTTTCACAAAACCATTTAAAACAATTGAAAATGGTAATGATTTATCTGAATACAAATTTGATCAAACCATGGAGATACTATTTGGGAAATAGTATCTCCATGATCAAACAGCCCCTAATCTCTAAGGAAGGAATTGTCATTTGGGTATTTGCATGAACTCTGAGAGAATCAAGAGCAGCAGCCTACAAACATAAACTAGACAGTTCTGACCAGAGGCCAGATTTTGGGAACCTATATCAAAATTATCTCAAAATATAGTTTGCCACCTACTTTTTCAGAATTATGAAATGAATAAGCTCTTTTCAAAAATGGGGAAAGTGGGTCATGGGCAGATCTGGGGGTCCAGATCTCTCCTGTCTTTTTGAAGTTTAGATCCATCCAGGCTGATGTTCATTTCCAAATAGCCAAAAAATTCCCAAGAAACCAGCAATCTGATCGATGACAATGGCCGAGTTTTTACCTTTAAATCACAATTTAATCATCTTTTAAACGTAGCAACAACTTGAGCTATATTCAAAGAAAACATGATAAAAACCATGATGGTTTGGTTTGGTTTGTTGATGTTTAACAACACCGTGACAGTCAGAGTCAATGTGCCAAGAGGTGTTAAAAATCTAAGGTGCAAGAGTTAGGACAGACAGGAATGGGAGAGGGAAAGGGGAAAGAAAGAAGAGAAAAAATAGAATAAAAACCTTGAAATTAGCAAAAAGTTTCATTCAAATCCGGTTCAAAATTGACCATTACAATAAATTATTAAAATTTATGACATCACTTAAAGAACAAAATATATAAATTTTTGTATGTTAAATTAACTTACTGTTTTTCAATCTTTCATAAATATTCTTTGAATGGGAGATAGCAGTGAAATGTGACCAAGAGGTTTTGAATCTTCATCATACCCTCAAACGATGATTCTCAGTGACTGAAATTTAGAAGAGAAATTTTAAAGCATTACATTTAAAATGTTGAAGAGTCATATCTTTCATACACCACAACTTTGCATACATTAAATAAAACTTCAAACATTGATGAGCCATAAGTCAAAAACTGTAGGTGCCTTTGATGTTATTTCAAGACTGTTCTGTTTATAAAGTAATTTCTGGTCACTACTTCTACCTGTTTTTCATAAAATATTTCTGTTAACATCTAAACTTCATGAAATTGGAACATACAGTATGTTCGGCTAAAAATGATCATGAACTAAAAAGACAAAGACAATGACAATGAACATTGAACAATAACAGCGGAAGAGCAATAACTGTATCAGATAACGAGCTAGAAAATTTAGACAAGTTTGTATATCTGGGCACAACATTGTCTAATGATGGAGGCACCGAAGATGACATAAGAAGGAGAATCCACTTAGCACTGACCACATTTAAATAACTTAGTAAAATATGGAATTCAAACATATATAAAAGAAAAACGAAACTTAGAATTTTTCATACCAATGTTACATCAGTGTTACTTTATGGCTCTGAAACCTGGAAGTTCAACAAATCTGACGAAAATAAACTAAACATATTTCAAAGAAACTGCCTAAGGAAAATCATGAAAATAAGATGGCCAATGAAGATCAGCTATATGATGATGAATTATATGAAAGAACACAGACAATACCAATTAGCAAGACAATTTATACAAGAAGATGGAGATGGATTGGGCATGTGCCAAAAGAGAAAATGATTATTATGCAAAAAGTGCATTGTTGTGGGCTCTGGAGGGAAGCAGGAAAAGAGGAAGACCAAAAACAACTTTAAGAAAGGACAGTTGAGAAAGAGAGGAAGGAGTCTGGGTTAGTTAGTTGGAGGGAGGCAACAGAATTTGCGAGACAGGAAGAAATGAAAGAAATACTCCATGAAGCCTTAATCTCCACAGTCAGGAGAGGAGAGCTAAGGGTAAGGTAAACTTCTACTTGTCCATACCTTTAAGCTTAGATCTGTCGACTTCTAAAATTCAACTGCATTAGTTTATAATCCCCTTTGGCTCTCTCTATTGGGTGTTTTATCAAACGGTGACACACTTTGATGCCAAATAGGAAATCAATTCTAGACCTTACTCATCTCAGCAGGATTTCATAAGTCGGGATCAATATATGAAGGACATTGTTTTCATTAAAAAGTTATTATTATTATATCCAGCTATAAAACCTCAATTAACATCATACCATGAAGATATTTTGCAAATAAAAAGCTTGATATTGAATTATTTTAAAGGGAATTAATTCAAAACAGAACTGCTAAGAAACAACAGCTCCGTTGTGCGGTATGGTATTTAATGGAGGTAATTAAAGGATTAATGTTTGAGAGCATTGGAGACAAGTTACAGTAGGTTTCTTATTCATACAAAAGTTGACTAGAGTGTATAAGGGTATACTTGAATTGAATTATGAAGGACAAATTTGATTGCTTATATCTAATTTAGCCCCTAGTAGCTCTTGCAAGTGGTAGCTCTCACAAGTGTCTGGGCATTTTTGGTCTTTTCATGTTGTACTACAGTGTTTTTGAAAATAGGAAATTTGCTTTTGCTATAATTCACAAGTAATCATATACAGCGGTGTGGCCAGGGTAAAATAAATGGAGGGGAGGGTAACAAATGAAGGGGTCAAATTTGCATAATAATTAGTAGACAATCATGCTATATGCATTTAAATGGCATTACTTGAGTAAAACTAAAGCAATAATATAGACTAAATCATACAGAATTCGAGAGAGACACAAAAGACTTGGGGGTACTGGACATTTTTTTTAAGTGGGGGAATGGTCTCTTGGACCCTACTTGCAGTGCCACTGAATGAACTTGATTCAAAGCAAAAATTATTTCCCTCATTTTTGAAAGAATCTGATGGACTATTTCTTGGAAAAGTACAATAATGGAAAGGAGGGGGGGAGGGGGGAGGAGGATAAAATTTACAAAAGAAACAGCCATGGTTATCACAAATTTGCATTAAAACTTCCATATTGATGCCTAAGATTTCACAGCACTGTAAAATGGTCAACACTTAAACCTAATTTGATTAATATTTGCTGTTTTCATGCTTTTTGATAGATTTTGAAGCAATTTAGCAAATATTAATATCTGTACTTTATCTTAGCTTTAAGTATGTTTTTCTTTTAGATGTACTAAAAACTTGTTCATAGGCAAACTTGGAACCGGAACCAAAAGGTTTTGTGGTTCCGATGCCTTTTTTTCATATGTTGATTGATTTGCAAGTTTTGTGTCATTTCATATCAACATACTACATTAGCTAACATCTGTATACCAAATATGAAATAAAACAATGCGGTATTAAAATATAAGCAATTCAAGATTTTTACATTAAGCCCCGCTGTTCAAACATAAGCAATTCAAGATTTTTACATTAAGCCCCGCCTACTCATTAATATGCATGATCTCACCACCAAAATCAATAGGGCACATCAGCAAACGTACCATGGGCTATCTGTGTACCACATATGAACTGAATCCCATGTATCGTTCTTGAGATACTGTATTTACAAGCTCTTTTCAACAAAATAATG